>CM031242.1:887021890-887621890 GCA_018340775.1 Taxus wallichiana var. yunnanensis
CTATTTTGACAGAAGATACAACATTTATCATTGACGATAAAAAATGATAATTAAAAAATAATTAAAGATTATATTTTAACACAACTATAACTTTGAACAAAAATAATTTTTAAAAATCACTATGGCTTGAATAACCATAAAAATGACAAATCACTCTAAAATAAAGTTACTTATAACACAAACTTACTTCAATGTTACATCTAGAGAACAAGACATCTTCTTTTACATATCCCCACATTGTAGTTTCCATTTTTATCCTAAATTGTACACTTGGGTCGAGATGAAATCTTAATAGTCTCTTTATAACATGCCTACCTTCAAACCCATTAAATTTTATAGAAACCAAGATCATGAAAACAAAATTACGACCTATTATTTAAGACAAGTTTGGTGGTTTTCTACAAAACATTTTCCTCCCAAAGCCCATCATATTTTGAAAGTTTCATAGATTCTTTCAAATATTAAACCAACTCGATACCAAATGGAATGGTATGAGCATGTTTGCACAAAATAAATTAAATAAAATTGTTAAGCACAAGATAATACTGAGAGGGGGGGTGAATCAATATTATGATATTTTTTAAATTTAACACTTAATCTCATAACCGTAATCACAATTAATCAATTTCACAGTGAATATATCAAAGCAATCAATAAATGCAAAGCAAACCAACACAATGCAAATAGACACAGATTTACGTGGAAACCCTTTCGGGAGAAAACCACAGAGAAAATCTTCTTTATTATATTTCTCAAATGTTTGTAGGCACCAACCTATAGGAGACACCAATCCCCAAATTACAATTTTGTAGGCACCAACCTATAGGAGCACCAACCCCTTTTGCTAAGCACCAACTCAGCAAGAGACACCGATCTCTTCGAATATGAAGGCACCAACCTTCCTTACTTAAAAAAAAACTCTTTTCTATCTTTTATGTTGTTGTTGCTTCAACAGATGATAGAACACTTCCTTTACTAACTCAGATCAGCTGTACTTTTCTTACAAAACTGCTGCTCAAAATATTCTTCTTATTTATTTCAGTCCCTTCACATATATAAATCATTGCTGCAACTCTTCATTTAAAAGGTTTTTCAGATCTGCTCCTTTACTTCTTATTTTTCATTTCAAATTTCATACCCTTTCTCCCTCAAACATCTTTTTATATAGTCTTTCGCACCCTTTCGAAAAGGCATCTTTTCTACCAACCGACACTCCCTTTCATTTAATTTAATTAACCATCTTTTATTTTAATAATGCAAATACACATGTCAGCCATAACTATAAAGTGGCACTATTTTCCAAAGGGGGTCGTCCAAAATAAAAACAACATTTTATTTGTATTTTAAACCATCTTATGGACATATTTATCTTTACTTTAATCACCCCTTATCATACTAAAACATGGAGATTTAATTCTGTCATTTGAATATTCTTTTTCACCATAAAACATGGCATATGAACACCTTAAAATGCTGATATCTCTCTCCTATGTACAGCTGTGTATATCTCGCTTATACCATGATAATCCTTATGTAAAAACACTTCTTTTCATGTATTTAAACTTTCGTTATCTACCCGTCTATATTGTTCGCTATTTCGTTACTTTCTACCATTTTCGTCAACATCCGTCGCAGTTCCATCACTTCGTTACATGATTCCGTTAACCAAATACATCAATGATTAAGCCTTTGACATCAATGACAATATTTCCAACAAAAATAACACCGAATTGTATTATATCCTCTTTACGAATTCATTCGAGGTACATTACAATATGAAGAACTACATATCGAGGAGTCTTCTCTCTTATTATTTAGGAGATCTATAAACAATCCTAAAAGTATAAAAACATGTTTACATGGGTTGTTGTAACTCACAACAACTCACTCACTAATATTAATCTAAGTTGTTTATTAAACAACTTAGTTACATAGATAACAACACCATAAATTATTAGCTACTTTTTTCATGAGTAATTCTCACGTTATTAAAAACATGTATAACTCACATACTATTTAATAGTTACTCACACATGTGAGTACTAACATAATAATTTTTTAACACACCCAGTGCGCGCACTTTGTCAGTGATATAGGTTGTGATAGAGGGTAACACCCCCAATGCTAATCACAATTTGGAAGGGCAACAACCTTTATAACTGCTCAAAATTCCCTTTACGACAAAAAAACCCTTTTTACAAACAAAATTTCCATTTTCACAATATTTTCCCCTCTTAAAAAAGGATAAAAATTGCCTCAATAATATTACCACCTTACAATTTTGTAGCCCTTTTTACAAATATATCCCATTCTACAAATATTTCCCACTTTGAAATTTGTCCTTCCGAAAAATATCCCAACAAAAAATACCAAAGTGGGGCTTGAAACCTTGACCTTTGGGTTGCTAATTGAAAGTTTTATCAAAATTATAATATCCAACTCACCTATACCGCTTAATAAACATATATATGAAAAACTAGTATATCAAGTATTACCTCAACAAAGTTTGAAAAATTAAAAACAACTAGTTAGGATAACTGAGACGACATGTGTGTTCGTGGGGTGACTAGTTGGGGTGTGTTTGACTAATGTCGATGTGGCTCCATGTTTTAAACTTAGGGTTTCCACCCTAATTAATAAATTATCGTCATTGAAAAGGGGCATCAAACTGGGAATGGAGCTTGAGATAAAGAGGCTAAGATATGAATTGATTTTCAATTTTCAGTCAATGCCAAGGTTAAAAGTTCACTCTGTCATCGAGTTAGGCCTGGAATGCTACACAACAAAGTGGGAAGAGAAATGTAGGGTCCACTGAACTTCACAATCTAAGATTTGAGCCAAATCTACTGTTAATGTTGAGAAATTTCGAGGTCATGCAAAGTTAAACAAGAATGGGATGAGCTAATTAGTTGAACCCCTAATCTAGAGGGCCGAAATAGAACCACATCAAAGAGCCGAGCTCGGATACCACCAAGTGTAACTTGTAAGGGGAAAGTGGGCTCGTTGTTTCAAAAGATCAATTCTTGAATTGAGCCCGATATGACATATGAGCCTCGTTGAAGAAATGAATAGGTGAGCTAAATGGATTCGTAAAAAAGGCCATGAGATGTAAAGATTAGGCGAGCTAAGTTCTAAACAAGGCTTTGTGTGGTTGAAGGTTAGAGAGTTCCAAGATCAAGATATGCATATTGGACCCACTTGAATGTAGGGTTATTAATCCACAAAGCACACTTGATTAATCTAAAGGAAATCAGCCGAGTTGATCCCGAGATAGAACAAACCTTTCCAAATGGGATGAGACTATCATGCCTTCACACGATAAAGATATTGATAGGAGCTCATCAAGATGAACTAGTCAAGGAGGTAGCTCGTTTGCCAAAGCAACATATGACTCACCAAAGAGCTCTAAATTTTTTCTTTGCAATATAAATAATTTTTGTGATAAATCATATCATGCACACATTTTTCCACATATGATCAAATATAAAATCTAGGGAGGGTAAAAGTTTCTTGATTCCAGTTGCTCTGATACCATGTTGGAGTGGAGATCGCTCTCTCACCATGAACACTCTAGTAGCATAACTAATTACCACGATCATAAAAAATCATGCACATAAAAACACATTACACCAACCCCAAAAAAAATCACACATCAAATCGATCAATAATTTCTCCTCACTATTGTAGCTCAAATATACAATCTAGATTATCAAATACAAGGAGGGAGTGCCTATTATATAGGCATAAGAGGTGGCTACACAATAACTAAGAGTTTTTGTGAACCCTTTAGAAATAAGAGAATCCCCGAGAATGTGGATCAAAAAAATTCCATGTACATACAATGGGTTATCTCTAACAATATTAAACAACTACCAAAATAAGCTTAACTTTTAGTTGTAGTGTGCACTAATACTAAACTAGGATAGATAGATAATGTCTAGATAAAGTAGGCCTAGTGTGAAAACACTACTCTAATAGAAAGTGAAAAAGGGCCACAAGAAAATAAGTCATAGGATAAAGGAAATTCATATCAAGGAATCGAGGTTTCCCTATTTTGCAAAGAACACAAAAGAAGATTCAAAAATGGACCACTAAGACATTGAAATATGTCAACACCGATGAAGTAGGAAAATAAACGCTTCAAATGCTTATGCAAAGAAACAACAAAAATCGGACAAGTTCCTTGAAAATTCCAAGACAAGTGTAATGCCCTTTATTAAAACTTGTAGTGCCCACCTTTTCAATACTCTCATTTTGGTCGTGTGCGACTTATTGTATCTATACTATCATGATGATAGGGACATTATTACTTATTTTTCTATTTTATTGGGACATTATTATCATGACATGGTTTTTGGGAGGGATATTACTAGTTTTAGTACACTATTAGGATATGCCACTATTTATGATATCGTATTGCTAGCATTAGGATGCTAACACTTGTTCACAGGATGACTATGAGACACACGATGCCACTATTTTTTGCAAATATTATGTTGTGACGATGATATCATGAGTTATTATTGACATGTTTTGATATTGATATTTGATCCATGTTTGACATTTTATGACGATTATGTCATTTCATTTTGTGGATGATTCGTGTTTTGATATACTGCTAGCTAAGCATGGCTTGTATGGATGTTGATTTCGATGCATATTATCGTATCGTACTTTATTATCATATTGGGCAGATATGAGGTTTGCATTGAGTTGTATAGGTGACAAGAAATAAATCATGAGGAAAACATGGGACTCAAGGAACACACACGATTTAGCACAAAAGGCCTAAAGGCCAAACCTCTTCTTATTCTTATCGATTACAACACCCTCCTTCTCTTGTTGTGGTTTGTCATGTTGGTTTCTTGGATTTGATATTGTGAACCTTATTTGTTCCTCCATCATGGCGATGTTATTTCATGTTGCTTGTCTATTTGTTCAATTGTTGTCTCCTTAGTTTATTGTTTGTTAATGGTTAATGTTACCCTTTATGTGGTACTAACATCTTATTTTAGTTGTTGGATGGTGTGTTGATGTTAGGGGGATTAGGCCACCTAGTCATCTATTAGGTGAGCCTAATCACCCCTCCTAAATGCCACATTTTTCCCTAACCCCCATCCCTATGTGTGGGTTGGCTCTTTCCAATGCAAATGAGGCCCATTGGCTCATTTTGCCTCCCCACACACTTCATAATTTATGGGCTCTTTGATTTTTGGGGATTGTATGGGATTTGGGAAATTCCCTCATCATTGCTTGGGCTATTTTTGAAATTTCCTTTAATCCTTTTTGGGTGGAAAATTTTTGGATTCTCCATTGGTTTGGGTTTTGGTGGAAGGTGACATTTGTCACCTTCCCATTACTTTCTTTGGTTTTCTACTTCTCTTTTAAACCCCACTTCCATAGGAAGGGGTTCTTTTACTTTGGAAATTTTGGAAGGAGCTTGGAAGCTTGGTAGAGGATTGGGCTATTTGGAAGGCATCTTTGGAATTTAGCTTGGGAATACAAGGTAGGTCCTTGTATCTCGTGTTTTTATTCTTTTTACCTTGCATGTGTGTGTGAGATCAAATTGTGGAAATGTACATTTTGTGTTGCTCTTTTTGCTCCACCCACCCTTGAGGGGTGTGGGTTTTGGGAGCTTGTATGGGAAGAGGGAGGAATTTTCCTCCACTCTATTTGGGAACCCTCCTACATTTGGTTTGTAGGTAGGGATGAATTTCCATTTGGGTTGGAAATTCATCCCTACCCTCAAGAAGGAAACATTTATGTTTGAAAAGCCTTCTTGGGGGAGTTTGGAGGGATAAGGGGAGCTTTTAGAGGGATAAGGGGAGTTTTTGGAGTGATAAGGAGATGGTGAAAATATGGAGAGATAAGGGGATTTTTATGGCTATTTGGTATGGTTTATGGAACATGAAATTAGGGATTCCCATCCCCTCTTCCCAAAGCTAGAATCTTGGAGCTTCTTAGCATGTTTTTATTGGTTGCATTATGTTTATGAATGGCTTTCAAATGGTGTTGAAATTGTTATGTGTATTCAAACTATCCCTATGTGCTAAGTGGAGTGAGTTGCCTCTTTCCCATGGGCTTGGGGGGAGCTAACATGCCACCTTGGACTCCTTGGTGGCATGTAATGATGCCATTTGGTTGGGTGGTCAACCAAGCACCTTCTTGTGATTTTGGAGATACCTTGCATGCTGATTTTGGGAGCTAGGTGGAGTGGATCAGAAGTGCAAAGTTACAGATTTGAAGTGCATTTTTACTATGTTCTGAGTCAATTTTTTTGGCATGTTATCTCCTCTTGAGAGGAGGGCTTGTATACTTGCATTTTAACTTATTTCTCCTTTGTAAAATGAATGTTTTAATCTGTTATGAGAGATTAAATTATGTAGTTTGGATGGTTGGAAAAGATGGCTTATACACTCGCTGTTGAAATTGTGTTATCACTGAAATTTCAGGTTGTAAAATTGTCTCTTGAAATATTTAGTGTCTTCATTTTGGAATGAAAAGATTGAAATGATAAAAAGAAAATTTGAATATTTAGTATTGTTATCATTGTGAAAGGTTTATAAGAGAAAAGGGGAATAAAAGAATTGTTGTATATGTTAAAGTGTTTTACTTCCCGATGAAATATTCTTTCTTGTTCAAGTTTAAATTCTGGAAAAACTTGCTCTAAATATGGTTTAAAATTTGTCTGATATTCTTGCTTAGGAAACTTGAAATAATTTCTCTTGAATGAGTAGAAGTGTTGGAAATTACGCTTTAATAAAATATCTCTTCTGCTGTAATTTTATTTCCCTAAAAATCACCTTCTTCTACTTAGATAATTGTTGTTGTTAGATAACTTTGATTGTATATTAAGCAAGTAGTTGTGTGTGTGTGTGTGTGTAAATATTACTTATATGTGTGTGTATGTATATCTACAATTACTCATATACCTGTTTTAAAATAACGTCTTTCTACTAAATAAATAAACTAAACTTTTTTAAATCTCGACTTTAAAAAAATTTAGAAATGTAATTGTGTGTGTATTAAATCAAGTATGGAATTTGTATAAATATGGTTGCATATAGATGTGTAAATATATTTATATGTATATGTATATATGTTTAAATATATTACAAATCTTTTTAAATAAATATAACTTATAAATTTGTTTAAATATATTAAAGATCTTTTTAAATAAAGTAAGTTTTGAATTGTTTAAGTAATGAATGAATTTTGGTTTTACTAGTAAAAGAATTTTATTTTTTTGGTTGTCCCACGCTCCCTCATGTCTTTGTTCTTTTTAATGGATGCCCTTGCACAAGCCTTATGGCCTTAAGCTTTGGAGTCACCCTTGTGGGTTGTTTGAAACAATTCACACACACACACACACACACACACACACACACACACACACACACACACACACACACACACACACACACACACACACACACACACACAAAGCTTTAACTTTCTATATTAAAAAAACCAGAGAACTCTTCTAATCTTTGCCTTGGATGTGGGTTTTCAATAAAACAAAGAAAATATTAAACAAATCCTTAACCCTGCAAAAAAACCATTTCGGATCTTGGAGAAATGTCGTAGAAGTATGGGGAAGAGTTCAAATACATAAACTTGAGCTTGAATCCACTCTTGCATAAACACAAATAGAAGAAAAAAATTGTAGAGAGACCGGGATGGACTCGGAGAAGGAGAAGAAATGAAAATAAAATAAATCTAAGTTTTAGAAATTATATCCTCTCTTTTGGGATTTATGGTTTCAAATAAGGGTTATGCTTGAGTGTGCACAACTTAAGTGATTTGGGGTCCTTTTTATTTATTAAAATGTTTTCATAAGGGTTAATAATTAAATGACTTTAGTTATTTTTGGGTAAATTTATCCTTAATGGTCTAACTAAATTTAAAGAGCTTAAATTTATATATTTTAAACTTAGCTTATAATTATGGAATCCCCTTAGCGAAATAATTTTTTTAAATAATTTAAAATGGTCATTAATCTGCATATCCTTCTTGAAGGCATGGGCCCACTACGCGGACAAATGGGACCCATGACCCTCTTAATATAATTGTGGCTTTCCACTACTTGACATTAAAATATTAATACCTATATATATTAATGGTTCGCGAACGCGATTTTTTTTTATTAAAGGTAAAAAAAGGGTTAAGGGGGCCCTACCCCGTACAATAAACAAAAGGAGAAAAGATAGGACATTGAGGAACAATACAAACAAACCTCTACCAGTGGCAACAAGGATCAAAATAACAAATAACAAAACCAAACCAACGAAACTTCCAACTGACGAGCAAACAACCTCAATGAAGCCCCTTCCCTTTGGATCTTAGTTGCATTTTAAGGGGGGAGATTGTTCCTTTCTTTTTCTTTACAACATTCCATCCCTCTTCCATATTTGGGTTTGTATTTTCAATATTATGGCTAGGGAGCAAAATCTCATTGTTTGCTCCTTTGTCGTGTGAAACCGAAGCATGGGCCAAAACTTTCTTACACTCTTGATGCTCATTCATCACTTTTGGGTCAACAGAACTCTCAGAAATAGAATCAGAATCACAATTCAATGAATCATTCACAACCAAGTGATTAGAGTTAGAGTTCTTCCACCAGGAACTTCTACCTTTAGCCTTTTTACGAACCAAGAGACAATCAACTGCTAAATGGCCAAGAGAGAAACATGTCCTACATCTGAAGGGAAACCCTTCGTAATCCAAATTTTGTATCCAAGTTCTATCTTCCACATTAAGTTCGATAGTAGCAGGGAAGTCCATAGAAGTATCCATATCTACCAGGATTCTAGCATAAGTAGTATGCTCAAAATCATTGGTTTTAGGATCAATAACTAGACATTTCCCTAAAGAGTTGCCAATGGCATTTAAACAGTTCTCCGACCAGAATTGGAGCGGCAAGTAAGGAAGATGAATCCACACCGGTTTAACTTGGAAAGAGTCAGAAACTGGATTAAACAAGGGAAACCAGGGTTTCATCAAAAGCAAATGAGAATCAAATTCCCAAACTTTTCTAAAAATCAAATCCCTATCAGAAGCACTAGAAAAAGCAACAATGAAGAAGCCACGTGCACTAGGAAAGATATCCAACCTACCAGCCATGCAGGGACCCCAATGACTTGAAATCCAGGCATGAAGCACGGTAAACCTGGATAGAAGTTGTTAAATCTACAGATCAGACCATTCTGTTTGAACGCCTCTTCCGATTGAATCACTTCTTCCCCGAAACGCACAGATGGGGTAGATTTTGCATAAGCCATAGGCTTGTTCCTTTTTTCATCATGCAGCACCCTGCTCCTATTTCCTCCGCCCCTTACCACATCCTTAAAAGAAATTGGTTAGGGATTTATTAATCTGCATACTAGTTTGACACTCGAGTATGCAAAGGCCCACCTCCAGCATTAGAAAAAACCTCATACACCACTGTGCTTCCACAAACAGGGGCCCCCGTTACATGAACCGGGACACCATGTTTCTGATCATCCAAATGCCCAACCTTCACTTGATCAACCTCTAAACCAAGACCAGAGACGTTGGTTTCAAAGGGACAAGAATCACTACCTCTCTTGCCAACTCCGGCTTCCATCACGCAGAAGACGAGCACCCACGCATGGAGAAGAGTCCCTAAAGCCGTCGGGCCGAAGGAAGAACCCCCGCTCCTCCGCCAAAACCAGATCCTACAAAAATAGAGGTAAATGCATACCTTGTCTTCTCCAGGCTTCCACTACACATGCGCTACCCCCTGTCATCGCTTTGGGATTTAGGGTTCGGAGAATTTTGCGTAACTCTACCATAACTTCGCGAAACGATTATTAATCTTATCGCCGTCACGATTATTATCGTTAGACATTTAAAAAAACTAATATTAAATATAATAATAGTAGTAATAACCATAAATAGTTTAATTTGAAGCCGTGATGTTAAGCTAACTTCTTGTCCCTCATGTTACTTTTGTGATGTTGTTTTAACGGCGCGATTATTGTCACCCTCGAGGTTGTTCACGATTGCGGATTGGTTCCGCTTTGTCAAACTTTGTGACTTAATCGTGTTACCTTTGTAATGAGTAATCTTAACCATCGTATAATTATTTAACCTCGTTTTAAAAAAATTATGACCACTATATTACCTTTTCCATCTTCGATCGGGATATTTGGTTATCTTTTTATCATGTTTTGGAACTCGCGTTGAGTGAGGCGCAACATCTTGTATCAAAGCAAAGATTCAAACACTTAAAGCTATGGCATAAAAATAATAATTAGGATTGTTGCATTTGTCTATGTGGGTGTCATGTCGATCCCGATTGTCGGGAAATGTGGGTTAATAGTGATATCCCTATGAATTTCTTGAGTGTTGGGATTTAGGTTCCTCGCGAAGTATGTTGGTTAATGGGTTCCTAGCTCATGGTTATGGTCTGGTAATGGTGTTGGCCCCCGCAAAGACCCTCTTATATCTGGATTTTTATTTTGGTTGGAACAACACTTGGAAAATAGTGTTGTTTAACTCTTAGGGACCTTTGTGGAGGAGATCTGGAGATTGATTAATTGTCTTGAGTTCCCTTTTCTTCGTGGATAGGCTAGTTAGGTATGGTCTCAAGGCGTTAGTTGCGAGATTAATCGGTAATTTTTTTTTATGCCTCGAGGACTTACTTCCCCATGGGAGAGAAAATATCATGTCAAGATGTCTTTTTGGATCCTCGTATTATATTTACCTTTTGACAGTGTGCTTGATGTTTAAGTACCCCTACCAAAGCCCACAAAAGGATGCGAAGTATTTGTGATGTAGATATTTCCATATGTGATATATTTGTAACTTGAAAATTTTGTCGATCAACATTTTATTTAATTGATTTATTAAGAAGCATTTAGGCATTTCTTGTTATTTTTGTTTTATTGTGAGATTTTTGGTGGGTTGAAATGCGACTACTTAGCCATTTCTTTTGACTACCAAGATTTCTTGGATTTTATCTTTGTTTGGTGACTTGGAGCTTGTTTTTCTTTAAGGCCACTTGGCTAAATGTCGTCAAGAATGTTACATGATTTTTCTTGTCTGCTGGGTGAGCCGGTTCTATCTTGTTTGTATTGTGTTCTCTTGTCGTATGGGGTACACCCAAGGTGTCTTGATTGCTTGCTTACGTATTTCAAGTCACACCCTTGGTTTTGGGGTGACGGGGCTATGTATGTCTAGGACCATGGAGTGACCAGGCCTCGCTTGATGCTTGATATTCAATCCTCCTTGGGTTGGAATGACCTTTTTGACTCTTATATTTTCCTCGCAGAGGGCCCTCCATGTCATGCAAAGATAGTTGGTAGTTTTGATGATTGTGTTTCTTCTTGCACCTCGATGAGATTTATTCATCGTCAGGATAAATGTGACATTCAATACGAGCTTATGGATTATGCCAAGGACGGCTTAACTCTTTTTATAATTATGGTTTTATGATGGATGGTGTACTAGTTGGGATATGATGGTTCATCAATGGGCATACTATGGTTCTAACTTGGTTCCTTTAGTTTATTTTGGAAAAGATCGATGTTTTGAATCAGTAAAATACCTAGGGTAAATATGGATATACTTAAGTTCCTTTGGCATGGTGCTTAAAGAAAGGCGCTTATTTTAGTCTTGATGACCCATAGATAGATATACCTTTGCCTTTTTCTCTCAGTTTGTTTGAGGTATACCAAACTATAAGCTTTTGGTATCAAGTGTATGTTTAGATAGATATAGATGCATTTGGGGTTCTTTTGGACTTTGTGCTTGGATATTTTGGTTTCATAGGTCTTGAGGGTTTGACTTTAGTTGTGTGTATGTCATACTCTTTCATCCAAGGCTATAACTCTTGGCCTTGAGGCTATGTGTATTGGGTAAATCATTTTGACTTCCCTCTTGATATTTTGATGTCCTCTTGGTGAGGAAGTGTGGTGTCTATGGGGTAAACCCCCCTCTTGTCATCTTAGTCACTTGGTTAAGGATATCATTTTGGAGGTATTAGTTTTTGGGAACTCTCTTGTCTAGTGATCCTATTTTGGGTTTAGACCATAAACATTGTTTTCCCCTCATATTGATCAACTTATGGCTTCATAATTTATGCCTTCATGGAATATCTTGTTGCTACTTATGGAGACTCACCCCAGCCTCTCTAGAGGATACCACTCTTTCGTCTAAAGATGCCTAACCGAGACTCACTTGGAATGCATCGGTGTTGCATGTAGCTCCTGAGAAAACCCCTTGTAAACTTGGTATGTTCTGTTTTGGTTAATGACCTCATATTATCTATAAACTCATTATTCTTTGATATTCAAATTTATCATATTTTATAAGGTGGAATCTGCAATTTAGTAATTTTTGGTGGAGTTTATCTACCATTTCCAGCCCTTGTTTGTGGTTACATTGTTGTTGTTGTCATAAAATCAATTGTAGCTCAAGATAATCTCTTGTTTTCTCCCTTTCTTTGATGTAATTTGTATGGATAAATGTTGTCGTGCTTGAAATAATTATATAGAAGTGTTTTCAATTGTTGTTACATGATTGTATGGTGAGTTGAAGTCCCTATAAAGTTTGTTATTAGGGTTTTATGATAATTTTAGATTTGTTGTTATAAAAATTAGAATTTATTTTGCTTGGGTTTGTCTTTGGTAAGTGCATGAAGTGGGGGGCGGGGGCAAAAGAGGGTAAATTTTTTATTTGAATTGAAACGTGAGCCCATTTTGGGAAAGCACAATCACATTATGAATTATTAGGTTTGGTAATTACCAAGCCTAAAGCGAGCGCATTATAACGCGCTCACTATAAAAGTATAAGTTTTTCATTTATTAATATTTATACTTTATTATTTCTTATAATTTAAATTTATTTTAGTAAATATAAGAAGTTAGGGTCACTTTGCACCTTATGGAACTAGTCTCACAGCTCCATCAGTCACAATTTAGAAGATAGTTTTTCATATTCTAATATGGTCAATACATAGGTATTTTTCAGGATTTCAACATTCAACCTAAAGTTTTTAGGGTTTAAATTCTACAATCGATGTCTATTTTGGGAAAGAATATAGTCATTTTTATGGGCCTTTTGGATTGTTTACTAACATTTGTAGGAGTGTTAAATGTGTCAAAACTATATTTTATAAACCTCACAACTCCTAAAGGTAACAACAATTGCTCGTATATATGGACTCATGAAATCCTTATAACACATAATAAACCAAAACACATATGTAATTTTTTATCGATTTAAATAATCAATGGAATGGTCATCATGAGGTCTTTGAAGGATCTGAAACATCATGAGGACAATGGGTGCAATAAAAAATCATGAGGTCTGTGAAAGATCTGAAACATCAAGAGCTTCATCGAGATTCAAATCATCAAGGGAATGGTCATCAGGAGCATGATAAGAGAATATCACCATGAGTGATGGTGGAAATCATCTCGGGCTAAAAACAATGCATATTTTATGAGAGTGTTTCTAAACACTTAATCAATGTTTGGTAATGAACTCACATCTTGCAAGTTAGAGAGGTGGAATTTGCAGTGTTTCAGTATAGTGTGGAGGTCAAGAACATGAAATTCATTATCGACATTCCTCTAAGTTTTATTTAGGTATCAATCCTTCTATCAGGATGAGGAAACCTATCTCCATGAGGAACAATTGAGAAATAGGGCATCCAGACATCATAAGCATGCTTCCACTCAGGTGACATCTTGGGAGGAGGTGAATTATGAGATTAATAAGAGATCATCATGTTCAAAGGTGAAAATAGGCTCAAGGAGTGAATTAATGATCATCATATCTTGACTCTACGATTGTGTCCAAATATCTTTGAGAAAAAATCAAAATGAGCTAATCAGATATCGAGGTGTCTAGAACCATCACGTGTGAAGGATCAAAAAGTCACCTATTCTCATGAGAGGGATATGAGAAATAAGTGTATGAACATCCTAAATATGATTCCATTCAAGCATATTTTTGAATCTGAAGGGTAAGAGGATGATCTTCATTTGGATATGTTGTCATGTCAATTTAATAATCCTAAAATGCAAAACTTAAACTATGAAAACCAACCCACGATGTGAAATCTTTGTCCCAAATCTTCTTAAATCGCTCTGTGCCAACCCGCCTCCCGTGTCATGATCAAATTATCCTCAAGATATTCCTAATTCATTGGGTGAACATGTATAAGTTTGCAAAAAGGTTTAACAAGGTCCATTATTCCATTCATTGAAGTGTAGTAAAAGACTAATTCTCTGGCAAGCCTAGAAAGGCCAATTTTTGTCATTTCGGACTTCGTGCGCATCCTCTGGGAGGGTTATGAAAAGGTATTAAGTATCCAAAGGTGGTATTTGAAATCCTTGAAGGTTTTGGAATTAGTTTAGGAAGATTTAGGAAATTTTTTATCATTTAGGGATAGTCTGTTCAACAACGGGTTTTCAAGTGCAAGGAATGAGTAGTCAAATTGTGAACCTTGACTTCTTTGGCTGATTCCGTAGAGCTCCATAAGGAGTTAGGAGGAAAAAAATAGGCACCAAAAATCTTGAATAATCCTTTACATTATGGGAGCATCCATTTTTATCCAAGGCCACCGAAGGTGATGCTAGAAATCATCTCATACTCTCAAGCAATACATACCTCCCAAGAGTGTTTCTAAACATTTAATTAGTGCTTGATAACTCTAAAACATGTCAATAACCTTCAAGTTCTAATTCCATGTGGATAAAATTGATCAAAAGGTGTGCTCCGCAATGGTATCAAATTCTTCTTTGCATCCACCTTTCAACCTTACATCCACCTTTCAACACACCCATACACCTTACTCAAGCACACCTCAATGCTCCATTACTCCTTTATCCATCATCTTGCTAGATTTTCAACTTTTGGATTTTTAAGACTCCTTGTTTACTGAATCTCTAAACAATCTTCTCAAATCTATTTTTCACCTTCACCTTGACTTTTACTCAATCTTCTTTTCACTCATCTCACTATGCTTACCCCTCTCCTAATCACTAATGCAAATCACTCAACTCTTCCTCTTTCACTTAAGGATTTTAATACAAACCCTTACTCTCTCTAGAATTCTTCATGGTACTATGCATTTTCAAATTTAGGTCTTCTTGATTAAATTTGTATAAGTATTTTCCCCTGTTACTCAAGGATTCAAAACATTCTAACACCACTCCTCAATGATATATACAACTTCCTTACGAGTTTCTTTCCTAAGACAACTATTTCTCAATGATGGTCTTGACAATCACAATAAATAAGCATGATTGTACATTGCTTCCTTTACCTACTAACCACTAAATACTCTATCCTTATGCCCTGATTTTATGAGTCCTTAATGCCCTTAGGCCTTCCTCCAACTTGTTAGAGACTTTGCCAACTTCAAACACATGGAATAAAGACTATTTTTTTCTAAAAGTACATCCTTCCTAGCCCTCAAAATGGGAATTAACAATGTTATACTATATTTGCACATTCCTTTTCTTTTATTCTTATTCTAACCTATACTAGGGATTTTGAAACTCTTGGTATTCTTATTACCTTCCTACACACTTATCAAGGACTCTACCAATCATAAGTATTAAATTTTACAATGAATATTCTACTCTAGGCCCTTAAGATTGGGCACACACAGTTAGGATTGTGAACACAAATTTAATTTAAGAAATCCTCCTTTAGATGGCTTATTACCTTTTCTTGACTTTTGCAACACCAAGTCCTCATGATCAATGCCCTAAAATAGACTCAAGGATTCCATTGAATCATTATGTTCATGTTACATACTACTAAACTTCAAAACAAGGTATAGTTTTGTATGAGTAAGTCTTTCTATCTATTTTCCATTCCTTGGACACTCGTGAGGGTTACATGAAGCCTTGAACACCATTATAGATAAGAAGACAATCCAAAACAAGATATTTACACGTGAAAATGCTTTGCAAAATAGTCTTTAACCTCCAAATATGATATCTCGGTCTGAGAGGACTATGTAACTTAACACCTAAGCCTATAACATACCTAGAGCTTGTTCAAATATTCAAATTATACATTTGGAGGGAAACTCTCTATTCTTTCATATGGAGTCCAAATGGACTAGTACAAGCTATGACCATCTCAAGTGGACCCAAGACACCCCTAGTCACCTAAGAAAGCCAAAATTGATTATTAACAAGATGCTCCTACATCACCAGAGGAAGATTGCACAGTGACTGAGAAGCCTTATTTTCAATTAAGGGCTTAGTTGTCATGCTTCAAAATTTTCAATTTCCATGCTAGTTATTTTGGCCATTCTAGAGCTAATAAAACACCCTCTAGAGAGTTTAGGAAAGATATTAAGCATCAAGAGGTGATGTTGGGGAATATTGGAAGTTGAAGGTAATTTAGGAAGATTTAGGAAGGTTTGATCATTCAAGGACTATCTGCTCAACAATGGGTTTTCTAGGTGTAGGGAACAAACACTCTAATGGTGAAACCGGACTTCTTTGAAAGATTATAGGAGATCTGTAAGGAGTTAGGAGGAAAACAAATAGGAATTGAAAGCTACTTGAATCCTCTACATGTTGGAGACATCCATTTTTCTCTAAGGCTTGAAAGTGTCATGAAAAAATTCAAAACAGTAAAGATGACCCTTTTGGTTCCAAAACAACACTTCACCAATGCAACACTTCATGACACCAAAATAGGGAACTTACAATCAACCTTCATGCTTCTTGATGATTGAAACCTCATGATGACTCTGTTAGTGTGAGTTATCCTATATGTCCTCCTCTCATATCGGAGGGTCATCTTACATGGGTTAGGTTTAGGGTTTCATGTGTGTCATGCACTAGGTTACTCAACACCATATATGTACCCCTTTACTATTAATTTATGAGCATGCCAAGACACTCCGCTATCTTTCCTCTACGCAAGCTTTGTTTCGCTCAACAAGTTCTTCTATTACCGATCAATTCCTTCTTGCTATCGTTGGAGCTATCATGATTCCGTTAGGGTGCAACTACTTCATGGTGCCTCGTTTCCGATTCGATTCTCGCAAATATTTTCATGGTATCAGAGCTAAGATCGGGTAAACGTGCACTCGTTATGTTTTAGTTGCGATTACTCTTTCTTGGTTTCATTTTTTTACTTTCCATGCAAGTTTTTCGATCACTATTTTCTGGAATTATTTTGTCAATCTCTCTAACAAGCTTTCTCATAAAGTTGTGTTGGATTTTCTGTTTTTTTTGTGCATGTGCAGGTTTTCATAATACCTTGAGCAATTAGGGGTTTTACCGCCTTTTAGGCTGGCTGCAACTAAATCCAAAATAGAGATTCATTTCATTTTTAAAAATAAATTATTAAAATGGAAGTGATTTTTTTAAGATCTCTCTTTTTTTCTCTCTGTGTTCTGATGTTTTTTTGCATGGTTTTGCAGAGATTCAAGTAAAAAAAAATTCGCGTTCTTGGTGTTTTGGACTGCAACATTCTGTGGGGTTTTTGCTCTGTCCCGAGCCTTCTCTCCTCTCTGGCCTGCATTTTTTTTGGCTGCTCGTGTTTGTTGAGGACGTGCTTCTTCTAATTGCTTTGTTGGTGTGGATGTGATCGAGGTGCTTGCTTTGCTTGTTGGCCGTGCGTGTTTGTTATTCCTTGCTCGTGGTTGCGCCTCTCCTCCTCCCTCTCCAATGTGGTTGTTGTTCGCTTTGGATCAAACTCGCATTTCTTTCAACACAAAACAAATAAATCTGCGTGGTTTTCAAAAAGGTATGTTCTTTTTTTCACGCATGTTTTTGGTAAGTGTGGAAATCTGGTAAATTTCCTATGCATTTGGTAAGTTTTGTTTGGAAAAGTATTTCTTTACTTTTTTTTTTTTGTAAAACATAAGCATTTTACCTTTTTTCAAATGTGAGTTTTTTTGTTAGTATTATTTTATTAAATGCTTTCTTTTTTTTAAATCTTGCAAAATCTTTAAAAAAAAGAAAAAGTTTTTTTAATACTTGCGTTTAGTTAGTTTTTTAAAATGCTTTCTTTTTTAAATTATATACTTTCTAAATTGTTTTTCAACTTTTTTAGTTAGTATAATTTAAATTAAAGATGGAAAGTATTTTTTTCATTTTTTAAATTAGGATTTTTAAAAAATCTTAATTAATATTTAATTAATTTTTAGTTAGATATTAAATACTCGTAATTAATTATTATTTTTATTTGCGATTATAATTTACGGTTAGTAAATGTTTAAAAAATCGTCTTTAAATTAACGTTAAAATATCATTTTTAACTCCAAAAGCTCTTAAATTAGCTAAACCGGACGTTTCTAAATGATAAAAAAATTGGCGTTAGTGTCGATTTTTTTTTTTACTAATCGTGCGCTCAAGTATACAAAAGATTCACTCGAGCACCTCTTTGTCTTCCACGTGCCTTTCCAAAGATTCTAAAGATCATCTGACTCATCTTGAGTTCATCAAATCAGATGTATTTTACCCTTATTATTATTGCTTGCGACTAGTGAGCGCATCTCGCCAAAGTCCGCAATAAAGGGGGTACTCATTTACTGACGTGAGACATTTTTTCTCACAACTAGGATTTGATTTCGCTTCCTTCCTAGTTTTTGCAAATTGTGCTTATTTACTTGTCACTTTGTCAGTGCTCCACGAAACACGATCAGGTCTCCTCTCTTACGTGTTATTATGTTGATTGCAAGGTGAGTTACCAAGTGTTTTACGACGCACGCTCGACTCCGATTGTATTCAATGCACTAAACTATAAAGTGCCGAAAGTGTGTGGTTTCTATATTTTCCTGGGTGTTGTATTACATGTAGACGCATTATCGGCCAAGTCCGACGTCTTGCATTTGTGCATCTTGCACTTTTTGATTCCGCATCATGGAGGGTGCTCTTTCCAGACTTGAGCGTCGTAGGATCGCCTTACAGCCTCCACCAATTCTTACTGGGAGAGAGAACTATTCAGCTTGGCGTGCTTCTATGGAACATTACTTCGCCTACAAGGGTCTTTCTCACTTCTTGCTTGGGCTAGTTCCTGCACCCACTGATCATCATCATCTTAATGATTTTCTCAACAATTGTGACCGTGTTTTTGGTCACATGATGATGCATGTCTCTACATCTCAATGGGTTCACGTGGCAGACTCAGATCCACCCCACCATGTCTGGAGCATTCTTCAGTCCCTCTATGGAGACCCTTCACATACCGCCGACTTTGTTGTTGCGCAGTTGATTCATTGCTCTCTTCTATTTTTTCATGTGATGACAGTTCCACTGACATAGACTCGCTTGGTTCTACTTTTGATGACGAGGATTGTGCACCCAGTTTTGATGACGAGAGTACTACAGAGGAATCTTCTCCTCCTCTCACTATTCCAGAGAGTGTTGACACATCCCACATCTCATCATATATTGAGCAGTCTCTTATACAATATCATACAGTCATCACACCCACCTCTTTTCCACCTTCAGTGTTTGAGGCCCATTTCACTCCTCAACCTTCCTTGGATGACTCATACATATCTGACATCGCTCTTCTATTTGTTGAGCCCCCTCATTGGGACGAGTATCTGCCTGACCTTAGTCGTCTTTTCGCAGAGCACACTTGTGATGTACTACAGGTTCCTCATCCATCTACAGGTATTTCAGAGGAGTTCATCATCTCTGTTGTTGGGAGTGCCCCTTCTGGGACTCTTGCCACTTCCACTTTTCTCGGAGACCTTCATTGATCCACCCTTGCTTGTGGATCCCTTTTCTTGTTGGGGGATGTTTTGTTACTTTCACATCAGTTGGACATCCTTTCTACAGGTGTTCACCCTTCATACTCTGACAATTTTGCACTTGTGACATTACCCTCGGCTCCTTTGCACTCACTTGCTAGACCTATGTCACACTTTCGTGGACCAGACTCAGAGTTCTTCATGCACTGCCTTCAGTTTCCTTCATGGAGTGGGACTTCTTATGTACATGGGTACTTCATTAGGCTTTATCGCCGGACCCATTTTTCTTCTTCTTCTTCTAGGAAGATTGTGTTTGTATATGGGCACCTTATTAGGCCTTTAGTTGCCGGGCCCCATTGACACGTCTTTCTTAGTTGTTTAAGGGTGTCTTCCTTTTCCGTATGTCTCATAGCCACTACCCCAACTTCGATGAAGGGGGTGTTAGTGTGAGTTATCCTATGTGTCCTCCTCTCATATTGGAGGGTCATCTCACATGGGTTAGGTTTAGGGTTTCATGTGTGTCATGCACTAGGGTTACTCAAAGACCTTATATGTACCCTTTACTATTCATTTATGAGCATGCCAAGACACTTCAAGCCTTTCCTCTCATGAAGCTTTGTTTCTATTGAGAAATTTCTTCCATTACGATCAATTCCTTCTTCACTATCACAACGGAGCTATCACGATTCCGTTGGAGTGCAACTACTTCATGGTGCCTCGTTTCCGATTCATTCTTGCAAACTCTTTTCAACTCCTATGCCACATGGACACCTTTTTCCATAAATGCAACTTGAAATTGATGACAACACAATGACACTATGTCTAACATATGTGTTTTGATTTGTTATGTATTATAAGGCATTTCATGAGTGTATATATTTGAGCAGTTGTTGTTTCCTCTAATAGTTTGGAGGTTTATAAAATCTAATTTTGACACATCTAACACTCCTAAAAATGTCAATAAACAATCAAAAGGTCCCAAAACCTAAACAATGACTATATTCGTTGCCAAAATAGACATCGATTGTAGAATTTAAATACTAAAAGTTTTAGGTTGAATGCTGAAATCTTGAAAATTACCTATGTATTGACTAGATTAGATTATAAAAACCCAATTCCTAAACTGCAAATCGTGGAGCTGTGAGACTAGTTCCATAAGGTGCAAAGCGACCTTAATTTCTTATATTTACTAAACTAAAATTAAAGTATAAGAACTAATAAAATATAAACAATAATAAATGAAAAACTTATACTAAAACATTTATTTTTGTAAATACAAACCGCCACAAACACAAGTAATGCCTATACTCTATGAACGCGAGCGCATTATAATGCACTCGCGATCCCTTATGTTAATCCTCCAAACGAAGATTTAATAGGGTTGGAATAGCTCTGGTTTCACAAACTTGCACCTAGGACCTATAACAACACAACAACTTGTGTGTTTTTGACAAAAAATGTAAAAACTCAACTTCCACCATGCTAAATCCTACAAAAACATTTTCTATCTTTCTTAAAACTTTTCTTACAATGTCAAGAAAAGTATCCTCTTTCTAAATATATGTTTTTATATTTTTTCTGACTATTCTAAGGTTTCCATTTATATCTATTTTAAACTATGTCTTTTATGCCTCTATTTTAAGGGATTGTAAACACTTATCTTTTGTCTTGTATCTTTTGGTTCACTCATCCAAATTGACTAAAAATTATACAATCAAAAATTAGGACTAATTCTACACATATTAAAAGATAAAATCTAAATTTCGATATTTTTTTAGGTAGTTAGGGGGCACGGTTGGCTATCCCTTATTTTTCAAAATTTAAAATATTTGTACTTGAAAAATCATAAAAAATTAAATACTCACTAAAAAAATTCTATCACAAACTAGATGTTCCTATCTATCTTTCTACCAAAGGGTTTTCAAAATTATTAAATAGTGCTAAAAATGGTGAGGCACGACCGACTGTCTACTATGTTTTTAAACAAAATCAGGAGAACCTATTGATATTTTAGTTCTTTAACCCACTTACACTTAACCATTTTTAAAACAAATTAGTAGCTTAGAAACTAGACTCAAAATGCTACAATTCATGTTCTTATAACATCTTCCAATTTTGAGTGTAACTATTTCAAATAACTCGTAGAAGTTGAAGATTTTTTATTTTTCAGAAAAAAGTGTCCACTTAAGACCCCCTTTTGCCCCCAACTTGGTGCACTTACCCTATTATTTCCTTGATTTTCAATTTCAAATCTAGAAAGGGACATTGCAACAAGATAATGCATATTACCTTGAATGATCCTCTAGAAGAAGAATAACTTTATGTTGCATTCAATTTAGAACCAACCTCATATAAAGAACTTGTGAAAAGTGAGGCTTGGGGAAATTTGATGCTCTTATCAAAATTGAAAATTAGATTAGTGGATTCCCCACTAGATTGTAAACCAATTAGTCACAAGTGGATCTTTCCTAACAAGTAAAAGGTAAATCACTCACTTGAAAAACATAAATCAAGGCTTTTCGCAAAGGTATTTTGCAAAAAGGAAGGCTTTATTGGCTTTGACAACACAAAATAGGCGGAAATTTCATCAGGTGGACATAAAAACTATTTTTTTGGATGAAGATCTTCAAGAATTAATGTGCATGACTCAACCTAAAGGTTTTGCGGTTGATGACTAAGAACACAAAGAGTGAAAACTAGAAAAATCATTGCATGGTTTGAAATAAGCCCCTAGAGCATGGTATGAAAAGATCATTGCATATTTTGAACATGAACTTCAAGTGTTTTGATTTTGAAGATGCAACTTTGTCTGTCAAAACAATTGATAAGACAATTGTATATTTGGTGGTGTATGTGGATGATATGCTCATCACAAATAATAATGAAAGATAGAATGCAATAATAAAAATAGGGCCAATGGAGATATATGAGATGATAGACTTGGGTTGTCTTCATTAATATTTAGGCATTGAATTAATTCAAAAATCAAAGTACATATTCATCACATAACATAAATATATTGGTGAAATTATGAGCAAATTTGCAATGACAAATCAGTAGCCTCTTAGTAAACCCATGGAACAAAATTTGAAGTTAACATCAAAATACAACTCATTGGAAGCTTGATCCATGTGACCACAACTAGATTACACATTTCCTTTATTATCAATGTTCTTTCTAGATTCATGTAACAACTTAGAGGAAGTCACTAGGTAACAACAAAAATAACTCTTTGATATTTAAAAGGAACACATAATTTTGGCTGAAATAATCCATGGTAGAAAACTTCAAACTACTTGGATATTCTAGTTCTAACTATGGTGGAGATATTAAAAATGGGAAATCAACTTGGGGTTTTCTAATGAATTTTGGAACAACATATGATTAGATGGAAGTCAAAGAAGCGATGTTATGACAATATATTGAACAAAAGTAGAATACATCAGTAGCTTTAAAGGCAACCAAATATTATTTTTTGCTCGGAAGGATTTTTACAGACTTGCAAGAATAATGAGCTTCGTTAACACCACTTATGGTCGATACTCACCGAAAATTCAAATGGCAAAAATCTAGTCTTTCATGACCAAACAAAGAACACTAATAAGCGAAGTGTCAAAGTGCTACATTGTCCAACTATAGAGAAACCAACAAATATCCCAACCAATGCGCTTGGAAGAGACAACATTGAAAAGTTCGGTGCACGCTTGTCCCACCACTACCCCCTACAGATTCGGGGGTGTGATATTATCAGTACACAAAATTGGTCATCCTAGGTAGGATCTCTTTTATCTTGTAGTGCTTTAGGTGAAGAGTCTTCTCTAGAATATGAATAGTAATGGAGAATATGAAGCATAACAACCATTCTTATGGCTTTATATTTGTAAATCCTGTCATTTGTTCTTGTTGAATTAATAATACAAAGTTTACTTTATACATTTTATTTCCATTTTATTCTCTTTCATAAATCTATCCAATTCTTGTCTTAACATGAACAAATGGTTATGGATGGCAATGTTTTCCATCTCCATAATGAAGAGGATATCCTTTAGATCTACATGGAAAAATCCAAGTTGGCAACAAGAAAACACCCAATGGACTTGGAGAATTCATGCAAGAGGAGGGCATTATACATGTATTCTTTATCGCATTACAACTGAAAGGTGATTTCTCTTCCATGTCAAGTAACACATGATATACTATGAAACACTATCCTTTTGAGTTCAACCTCTTTGATCATTCCCAAATGTCACAGACTTCCACTCATTTCCACCAGTTCACATTTATGTGATGAACCACCCTAAGAGCTTGAAGACATCACATAACACATACGAGTCATTATTCCCTCGGGTGGTTACATACTTTAATGCTTGATTAAATATGATGCAAGATGATGTTAGTTCAATATTATACGACATAAAATATTCTATGATGAAATATGATTCAAATTGTTGTTTGTCCACTTTGGATCTTTTATTGTAAGGGACAATTCACCATCCTTCATTCATGGCACTCTAACTTGTTACTCAAGTCTCTTTCTTCTATATTCTATAGAGAGAATATCTTGTCTGTATTTAGCAGCTTCTTCTTCTTCTTTAGAATTCATTTGAATTACCATCTTTTATGTATGGCATTTTAGCCTCTATGTTAACGAGTGTAACGCATCTAGGACCTTATCGTGCAATCTAATGTAGTTTTGTATATCCGAGAAATAACAAAGTTCTTATGGCTCAGAATTGTAACTCGCTTTATATTTCCTCTTGTCTTTTTAGATCGCTTGTAGATCACCATCAATTACTATTTTGTTGTGATTTAGTGTGTTTCGACTATAGTTACATTCATCCAATATTATGTGTTATCCTCAAACACAGAGGATGGAAGATCCCTATTTCAAGCTTGGCACATCACCAACCTTTTCTTTTGTTTCCCATATCCCTTTCACCATGTAGTTGTTAGATTAGGATAAATATGTGGTCGCACTAGGAGTAGAATTAAATGTGAACTACCTCTTTGGAGGTTTTCTTCCAGTCACAAGTCCCACACTTGAGAAGCAATCCCATGTTGTGTTGACGATGAAGCGCCTTCACAGGATAACACTTTCAACTACCAAAAAATTGCATCCAGCTCTTGAGTACCATCCTTATGACACTTCATTACAAACTATTGTCTCTGAAACCAGATATGATCTTAAGAAATTTAAAATTTAAAGAGGGAAAGGAGCCAAGATTAGAGATCGTCTATTCTAGATCTATCATGGGAACCATGGATCCAAACACTTCTTTAAATACATATAAGTAAACATTGTCATGTGCAAGTTTCTTCTAATATCTTGGAGAATGGAGAAGAAGTCTCAGTTGATGATATTAAGGGAGTTTTTTCTATCATTATAACAAAATCTACTCGAAATAAAATTTTCTTGATGATTACTAATCTTTGTTAGAAGATTGGTTATGGGATTGTATTCCCTACAAGATGGATCCCACCACTAGTCACCTTCTCAACAATAATGCACCCTAACTAATCTAGATGATGTTCTATGGGAAATGAAAATAAAAAAGGCCCATGGATTGCACCCCCCCCCAGTTGAATTTTTCCAAGCTATGTGGCCTACTCTCAATATTTATAAAGAAACGAAGGCTAATGGCTCTATGGGAACCATCATTAATCACAAACCAAGGTCAAAATTATTCATGAAATCGCAAATAGGGACATGGTCAATGATCAATGTCCCATTACTTTACTTAATGTATCATACAAAGTTATTGCACAAGGCTATTAGTACGAAGCTTAAATGTGATTCTCAAGATATAGTTCATCCGAATAAACCAAATTCCTTAAAGGTAGATACATCCTTAATAATATATTATATGCATGGAAAACAACTCAATGGGTCGAAGACACTCACCAAGATGCATTATTGCTCAAGCTTGATCTTGATAAAGCGTATGATCAAATCTGATGACACTTCATTCTAAAAATTATCGGTGGATGGGTATTGGTCACCGCTTTCAGAGAGTGAATTCAATTTTTTTGCCAAGGCACAAGTTCAAGTCTTCGTCAATGTGGGCTCACAAAATATTTCAACCTCCACCACTATATTTTTCAAGGATGGCTACTAGCCCCCTCTTTTCATATGTGATAACAATTGAAGCTCTTGGCTACATACTCCACTGTTCTCACTACTAAGGAGACATGAAAGGAATTTCCCTTCCATAGGGTGTTTATGCTTGAAATCTCATTTGCAAATGAAATCTTGCTATTTTAGAATAATACTAAACAATAGATATAACACTCAATTACTTCTCGATGTTTATCTTATGAAGTGTTTGGGTCCAAATGTGTGATTACAAAGCTAAAGTTATGCTCATCAAAGGTGCTCCTAAGCTTACGTGGATACCCCTAACCCAACACATCATCCCCGTGGGAAAATTACTCATTAATTTGGTATCCCCTTTGTATCCACCTCTCACCCCATGATATGTAAGACCTGGGGCTTGATAAAATTTAACACAAAGTAGAAATTTGGTGGTACAAGTATCTCTCCCTAGCGAAGAGGGTGATTGTTATTAGTCAATTTTTTTCCAACCATGATTATTACTCATCTTGTTAGTTCCCCTTTTAATCAACTTACTACAAACTTCTTTAGGTGATCCATAACTTCATTTGGACCAATAATTTAGGTAAAAAGAATGATTTCCATTACTTGGGAGATTCACACTCATCCTAAATCAGTAGGTGGTTTGCAAGAGCTACTTAAGGTAGTGAACCATGGAAGATCCTTATCTGAGAACATGTTAGACTTGGCAATCAGAACACTCTTGGGCCTCCACCCTTATGAGGATAAAATTCTCAATGCTTGGTTTTTTTAATATTTTAAGGTCTTTACCTCTCTAGTGTAATTGGGTGGTTTGACAAGAAATGGCTCCCCTTTTACAATGGCACCATCATTCTCTTTGACATGGACTGAGCATCCCCAACTCTAGCTTGTGGTGGAATCAAGTTATTCAAGCTAACAATCTTCATCCTGTTGTTAGGATTGAATACAAAGCTTGATCCTACTAGGGATGTCTTGGATCTGACACTTATAATTGGCTTCCTTGGCTTTTGTCACAATATTTTTGGGTTGCCTACTACCGTCAATCACTCGTATGTTTTGTTCATTCAACTTATTCCTGCTGAAATTTGTAAAACTACCACGAATCTTACATCCCTATGGAAAGATTGGTCATGGCCAAACCAAATGGTCACAAGCTCTCCCACATCTAGACTTTTGTATCAACTCACACAACCTCCTCTTTCAATATAAAATTCTAATGTTAAATGGTCAATGCCATTCCCAACTCTCATCTACGATGCATGGATTTTTTTAGTATTGCCCACGAGACCAAACAATCTATGGGACCAAAAGTTACAACAAGAAAGTTCCAAGCCAACAAAATTACTTGACCATTTTGCCTTGGGATGCCTTATTAGTCTTGCAAGACGTTTTTCTCTTTTTAAGATTCATCTACTATGATTATTGATCGAGGGATTGATTTTTTTATATAATTGGAATGCATCAATATATTAGCAATAAATACAAGATGATTATAATAAAAGGTAGCCCAAAAATCACGACCCAAAAAATTCTAGAAAAATGACAACAAGCGACGCCATAAGTAACAAGCCCCAAAATACATGCCAAAGAACACACGACACTAAAAAGACCAAAAATGACAACCCACCATAGAACACATTACATTATATTTAAGAGAAAAATATTAAGTACAAGCAACAACACCAGGGGTGGTGGTCGATCATCATTAAGAGGAAGACCTCAAAGTTCCTCTCAGAGGGGGTCAACAAATTGAGAGAATTCAAAAACATATGATCACAAACAAGTTCAAGATAAAAATTTATGTCCCTTATGAGATTCTTTTAGTTGAAACAGGTGTAGTTCCAATTGAAGTCGTTGCTATGATTCAACTTCTAAGATACCTCAATAAAATTGAACAGATGACAACAAACAAGTGGCCCAACATAGTCTTCAAAGAGCCATTATGTAGGAGAAAAAGGTCATGGGTGAATCAAAACATCAAGTGGATGAAAAGATGGAATATTGAATGGAATGCATGGCCCAAGGACAATAAAGAAATAAAAGCATTTGTAATAGATAAGTTCCACAAAGCTATGTGGGAAAAAATGGGGAGAAAAAAGATACTACCTCGAAGAATTTAACTACACTTGTGATCATCAACAAAAGGCCTACATAGGGGCCCTCATCCCTTGGAGAGCTAAGATTCTCATAGCTCAACTAAGGACTAACTCTCATTGGCTTAGATGCAAAACAAGTAGATGGAAAAGGCCTAAAGAAAAATGGGAAGAGAGACTCTATATCTTTTGCTCGATGAGACAATGAAATTAGAAAAACACTTTATTATAGAATGCAATGCTTATAATGACATTCGTTTGAGATATGCAATCAATTTCACAACATTGTCATTACAGGATATGTTCAGTGAAGAGTTGATAGCTAAAATGGGGGACTTCATCATCAAGACTAACAAAAGAAATTCAAAAATGACGAAATTAAATCAAACTGGATTTAGTGTCTCATAGACTATTTTTAGCCTCTTGAACGTTAAAAGTTTTCATTTCATTTCATTCAACAATGGTCCATTACGACATGTACTTTTCACTTTCCACGAAGCCAGTGGCTATCCTCCCCAAAGAATGCACCACATACATCCTAGTGACCCATAAAAATAGGCCATGCACATGCATGTACATGCTTTGGTGGGCCCCGTGCATCAACGGTCACGTCAATGTTTTCCGAGTTTTTAACAAAGTGCAATGCAATCGAGGATGCAACATGTGGCGGATAAGAGGTGGATTGGTGGGTTTCAAACGCTTGAAACCCGAGGTCACCAATTCAACCGCTCTCTCTATGCGCTGCTGAAGAACACACTATTTTTCATCCAAAAAAGAAAAACTAAGTCCTAACTGTTACGCCATGTGGCTCTAGATGACATCATGGGTAGCATGACGGTTCGCATTGTCGCTGGTATGTATAGGGTGCATTCTCTCGGAGTATAGCCCTCGCCTAAAATATACAGCTTCATATTAAGTATATAAATAAAAGTACTTAGAAATGTTAAACTCCACTGATACATAACATTTTGACGCCCTGTAAAATGGAAGCTCGACTCCTGTGAAGTCTCGTGAGAGAGACCAATCCAGGTACTTCGAACTGAAAACTAAAAGTTACAATGGCTTCTCTACTGCGCAACTGCAGGCCAAGGCTTATTCCTTCTCTCCATAAGTTTACAGTTTCTTATCCTCCCATTCCCAGGGGAAGGTCCGTCTTTCAACCAAGACAAATGAAGTGGAATTTCAATGCTAATATATGTTGTGCGGTTGGAGGGAATGGAAATAAACAAACACCCACAGACCATGATGCTCAACTTAAGAATGTAAGACCACCCTTTTCTCAGTTTTTGTTGTTTGTTTTGTACTTTCTGCTATCTGAAAAAAACAGGACACGACATTGGCAGAGCATGAAAAGAGATGTTTCTGTAATCATGTGGAAGATGAAATGTATATTTGCTTGATTGGTTTCTGAACAAGCTAAATGAATGATTGAGTGTTGGTAAACCTGGATAATTTCATTTGTAATCATGAGAAGAATCTGTGAAATCATATTATTAATGCCGGCAAGACCAAAATAGTTTATGGGACGCCAAAGCCAAAACTGGGTTCTGATGTAGGCTTTGAGTGCACAAAGAGTAGAACACGAGTAGAAAGTTCAAATTTGCTGCACTGTAGCTTCCTTTTTGAGGGTGTTTTATTTTTGGGGTTTAAAAGGAGAATCAACCAGCCAGTCCATTGGTATGGGGTGATGCTTTCATAATCGGCCTCGTTTAACCCCGTACAACCTCATACAAATATAAACAAATTCAGCAAATTACTGCAAATGACTGCAAATTGGTATAATTTTACCGGTCTTTGCCTTGGAAAATCAGAAAATATGCCTTAGCTGTCTGCACCAAAAATTCTGAAGTCTGCAATATTTGTCTGCAACTTCACCTTTTTATTAGCAGCAATCCTCAATGACGTCTCTGCCTTGTCCTTACAGAATGGAACTCAAATCATGCAGGGTCTGCAATCGGCACAATCTGGTCTTTTCTGTTTCTCGAATCTGTTTTCATGATTTGTGGTTTTCTTCTGCTTTTCCACCTCTATTCAATCGTGATTTTTGACTTTGAAAAGATCTGCCTCTGCACTTCAACTCGTGTGCCCTAGCATTGAGATTTGTCTTCAAATTCCTCCTTCAAACTTCTTTCCCACAGTCTGTACTCTGTACCCTCTTTTAGGGCTTCCTTGAACTACAAACACCTTGAGCACCAATGGATCTGATACCAATGTTAGAAGATACGAGAGAGAGAATGAAGAGAAACTTGAAGGCACACTTTGGGATAGTCCATTTTATTATGTGTGAAAGAGGTTATATACTAGTCCAGGAGGTTACTATGGAAAATTAATTAGCAGATAACTAATGGTTCATTAAGTGTTAACTAATATATTTTAATAATTCCGTCTACTGCATCTTCGGATGCAAATTGCAATGTTAATTCCTTATACTGCAAAGCTACTCTGCTTATACCATTGGTATGCATCTTGCTATTGAGTAATGGAAATGATTCAACTTTTCTATTCTATTTGTGGTGTGATATTGATGTATGGATAAATCTTTACTTGTGTTTCGTGCAAACATAATTAGGCTGTAACACCTAAATAACACAAATATTGGTAGTTTAACAACTACACGAGCAATACAGAGGTCGGACTTTGTAAATGAACATATAAAACAGGCCACATTGATTCCCATTTAAAGATTGCAGTATAAAAATGAAATATTGCTGCATCCTAAATCCAGCCGCTACTCTTCTATCAAGATGCCCCTCTCTCTGCAACAAAATTCTCTCAGAGATAAGAAAATATTCCAAAGTATAGGAGCCGTGCACATTAGGAGAAACTAGCCATGATCTGATGATGAAATGAAGAAGATTAAGGGGTATTTATGTGGTAAGGTTTCTTATAAGGGGTCACCACGGCTGGCTTTAATGCACATATGCAGTGCTCCTACATAGGTGTCTTCGTCCTCCATATTCACCTTAACATTCAGTATTATTCTAGGGGCTTCCTCCATCATAACGCATTCTCTTAAGGGCCTTTTATCCCTTACTATTCCTTAATACCCAGACTCTGCGCCGTAAGAAAATTCCACCACAAATAAGTTTTCTAATTATTCTAACCTCAGTTACTATGAGTTTGGCATTACATATTGATATCATAAATTCAACCTTAAAATTATATTTTTCATTTAAAACACTCTGTTTTGCCCTTTAAATTATACTATAATATCTAACTTCATTTACCCTCTTTCATGGTCTCTCCAAGAGTAATTACTGAGAAAAAACACAAATATGCTATAAACTATAAACTCTATTGAAATATTGGATGCTTATTACTAGCAGAACCATGATGCGAATGGGATAGGAGCTTGGCTTACAATTGTTTATTTGAAGGAACTTTATTGGGCTTTATGTTTTTTTACCTTTCACGGTTGTGTCTGTAATACATATTCATCTTTGACATGCTGGAGATAATGACTTTATAATGGTACGTGGGATTACATATTATTTATGTACAATAAAGTCGAAGTCTGTAGACGGGATATGGTTTCAAAGGTTACATGGTGTAAGTTATTTGTATTTGTGTATAACCAATTTCAATAAAATTGTGGTTGCAGGCAATTTTAGATAGTGGATTGTATTTAGTGGCAACTCCTATTGGCAATCTTGAAGACATAACTTTACGGTACAAATTTATGAGCTGAAGTTTTGATGGAGATCACACTCTGTTTTTATCTTTTTGATGTAAAATGATAGTTTTGAAAAATTAATAATGTTGACAAAGTTTTACTAATATATTCCTGTGACAATAGGTAATCGATAAACACACAAATTTGCTTGAGAGCATTTAGAACATAAAAATGTCCACCATATGCGACCCTAGTATGTTAAGGATGGATTCGCAGTCCTGTGTGAACTCCATTTGTGATTTGCACTCATCACCATTACCTTGTAGTTTGGACAATTCTATCTTTAACTGCAAAGCACACTACATATTTGCAGTCTGTTGTGAAATCCAGATGTGGCTTGCAGTGTACCCTCATCACCTTGCATCTCATATGGCTTTGTTTGTCAACTGCGAATGGTACTATGACTTCACAGGCCACTGCGAAGTCCACATCAGCATCTTGGGTCCTACGAGCACTAAAAGACATAACCAGGAGACTGGACAGACAAATGGATTAGGTAAGTGATTGGGCAGAATCTTTGACACCTAGAGGCCACATGACACATCATCTTACATATCAAGAATTGGCCAGGAAATTGAAGACGTTACAACTTGGATGTTTCAAGGAACTGAACCAAATTGTAACAGAAAATCCTATAGTTTTATTCGTTCGATTCTCATCAGGTTGGACATTGTTCATACTCCCTGTTCACTTCTTGACTAAGCCCACACGGATATACATCACTACTCTTTACAATATTGTATTCATATTTATTCTACCCTATTCATGACTAACATAAGAGCTATGTTTACTATATCTTGTATTTCATTGAATGTGTAATGATGCTTCTGCATTTTAAAACTTTTCTATTCCATATTCAATCATAACTTGCTGGCTGGTTGGTTAGTTCCATCGGCTAGCTAGTTTGTGAATTGTCTGCTACTTCTAGGCTCGAAATGGATCAATATACAGAGAGATAAATCTGTTTTTAGATGCCATCCTATTTTTTTACAGCAACAAGTTCGTGTTGTAGCTTATCTAAATTGGCCTTTATGTTTGACCATCCTTTTTATTACTAAGAACAAATGGTGGCGAACATACCTTGAAATCTTTCTAATGTCCAACTTGGCACAAACTATTAAAATCAACTAGTGATCTTTTGTGTGTGTGTGTGTGCAAATAATGGAGCCATTATACAATAAGAATAAATTTGCAACATTAGGGTCTCTAAAGAACATTGGTACCCCTACCTACCTAGAAAAGGAGAGCAAGCATCAGAAATCGTTCCTCAACATCTGGAGATATAGTATACTTTTTATGCTATGGAGCTTGGTGCGCACCTGAATTACTAAGCTATCTGAGAGTATCTGGAATTATTTTTACAAGAATCTCTGGTATGGCGGTCAACCTTCCAATAAAGGATAATGTTGCAATTCTAACAAGATACTAGCAGGTCCAAGCCACTTTTTTACAACACTGTGTCTTCAAAAGGAACTTTCTGGTAAATGTGACAGAAGAAAATATTCTGACATCTTTGAAAAATCGCTACTGGCAACCGTATGGCAATATTGTAATCATAGAAGCTGTGTTTGGTGTCCTCCTCTTTTTTTCTGTTTTGGAAACAAATTTCATTTGATAAGCTAGTTTCATGTAATCCCTGTTTATTGGATAGAATTTGATATAGGGTCAGCCATTCTAGGAGCTTGGCTTTTAAAGCACAAGGAGCATTCCAAATGACGCTAATTCTTCAAAGCATTTGATTTCACTGTTCCTAAACTTCTATCTTAGGTTTAATTTATCAGCTAAACAATATTCCAGCCTGATCCAACTATACGAAGAACTAGATTCACACTCGTGGGTTTGCGTTCCAGTCAAATCCAATCTCTTTAAGCTGAATCCTTTCAACATGGGTTAGCTTTAGACCTACTTCCTAGTTCTACAATGCTGATATGCCCAAGTGAGTAGGTTTTATATGTAATGAAGAACCGATATCCTAGAGATAGCTCGTAATTTTCTTTTCTTAGAGAGCCAAATAAAGTGTCTTCAAATACCGTGAGTTCTTTTTTAGCGGATTATTTTTGGACACTACCTTGCTGGTGTTATCCTAACAGGTTGTACTTTGTTGTTCCATTGAACGGCTTTGGTTATTTGTGGATATTAATATAATTTTTTATTTCTCTCTCTTGGAAAGCAAGTCATGTCCACATATGTTCCACAGATGATTCCAGAGAAACAAAAGCTTTATATTCTAAGCTCTAACATTTACCATCCAGTTTGGGGATTGATGCAAGCGATCTGTAACAAAATTGGAAAACAAGGCACCCCTTTCACCATTGCGTTCACACTGTTTAAGAATATTACTTTGAATGAGAGAGTGCAAATTGTTATGATTTACTGTACAATCCGTTATAAATGAACAGTCCCTCAAAACATTGTTTGTGCTGAATTTGCAATCTCTTCATGTTGAGGGCATTTATACACTTATTTTCTTTCATCACATACTTATGGCTATTAGTGATTCACCGTTGAGTTGGAAGAGATTTGTATTTAGCGCCTTGTTCCTTATAACAAGTTGCCTCCTTGGGTCCTGTTAACACTTTAAATTGCCTAATTGTAAATATGAAAAAATGTGCTCAGAATCAAAGTGTGCAACAGGAATCTTTAGCTGTTTTAATATCCTCCTCGTGCTTTAATAGATGCGTTTGATATCCTCTTTTGTTGATGTTTTGAAATGAAATCATTTGATAGGATAGTTTCACCCATAGTTCAAAAAATCGTTATTGGTGATTAATCGGCAGGCCAAATTTTGACTCGGAAATCGGGAATTGGCAATTTATTGGCATTAATCAGCAACTTTATTGCTACTTTTAAAAACATTTAAATTCATAAAATAAACTTAAATTAAATGTAAAAACAATGTTAAATGATGCGAGAAGTGACTCTATGAATTTTTTTAATCTATAAAAATACTTACGAGTTACAATTAAATACATAAAGTCACTATTACAAGTTAGAATTTAACAACTAAGTATTTAATAGAGTCACTTAATATTAAATTAATATTACAAGTTACAATTAAATTCTAGTTATACATTAAAAAATTAAATACAAGCTAGGTTACCGGAAACGCCGGTTTAGGCGGCAGGAGCGGGAGCGGCTTGGGAGCGGCTTGGGAGCGGCCAGGCAGGTCTGGATACGGCTGGATACTTCTGCAGCCGTACCCAGCCGTTTCCTGCCGTTTCCTGGCCCAAAACTGAATTTTTTTTTTTTTTTTTTTGAAAGTTCTTTTTTAATTCTGGTTTAAATTTAATATATCATTACAGCAGAAATTACAGTTTTCACAGCAACATTATTCTACAGAAGGTATAGTTTAAATTTAATATATCATTACAGCAGAAATTACAGTTTTCACAGCACCATTATTCTACAGAAGGCATATTTTAAATTTAATATATCATTACAGCAGAAATTACTGTTTTCGCAACACCATTATTCTACATAAAGTACCAAGTACAAGCCATCATAAACATGGATAAAAATAGCATGTATGAGATAAATCATAAATGTAATAAACACCTCAACTAGATATGATAGGGACAATTGAAATTATGAATGTATGAATAGTTTGTTGTGGCTATTTAGCTTGTTTTGTTTTTCATATGCATAACATGTGGTTAATTCTTATTTAGAAGGCTGAAATTTATATATTTTTTAATTTTTATATAGTTTTTGTACTGCCGTATCCTACGCCGTATCCGGGGTCAAAAATTTTTTTGCCGTTTCCGCGTATCGGATACTCCGCTCCCGCTCCCGTATCCAAAACGCGTTTGGTAACTTAGAATACAAGTTACAAGTAAAGTTTAAAATTTACAAATTGGACTGAGAAATCACGGGAATGATCAGAAAAAAAAGAATTGAAATCGCGAGGGCAAGGATTTTTTCTTTTGCGAGTTAGGATTTATTGAAACGAGTTAGGATTTATTGAAACCACCTTGGAATGGCAAGAAACGAGTCACAGGAGGAGAAACGAGCCATGCAAGAGAAAATATAAGTCGCAGGAGGAAAAATGAGCCACACAGGAGAAAAACCGAGTCAGATTTGGGCCTTTTTTGCATATATACCTAAACTAAACGATTTTCCACAATTTTTCAATCGAGTTTCCACGATTTGTTAGGGCATTTATCGCTGGAAATCGCCCATTTATCGGCACTAAAAAAATCGCGATTTATTGAAAGATTAATCGTTTTGCATGTTCAAAAAGATAAATCGCGATTATCGTCCGATTAATCGCGATTTTTAGAAGAAGGTTTCACCTAGTCCCCGTTTATTGGATAAGATTGGATATTTTATCAACCATCCTAGGAGATTGGCTTTTAAAGCATGATGAGTGTTCCAAATGGCATGGATTCTTTAAAGCATTTGATTTCACTATTTCTCAACTTCTATCTTACGTTTACTTTATCGGACAAACAATATTCCAGCCTGATCCAACTATACAAAGATCAAGAGTCACACTCATGGGTTTGCGATCCGGCCAAATCCCATTTCTTCAAGCTAAATCCTTTCAACATAGGTTAATTTTAGACCTACTTACTAGTTCCACAATGCTGATAATCCTGAGTAAGTAGGTTTTGTATTTTGTGAAGAACGAATATCTTAGAGATGGCTCCTAAAGATTTTTTTTATAGAGCCAAATAAAGTGGCTTCAAATACCTTTAGTTCTTTTTTAGGGGAGTATTTTTGGACACCACCTTGCTGGTGTTATCCTAACAGGTTGTACTTTGTTGTTACATTGATTGACTTTGGTCATTTGTGGATATTAATTTAATTTTTTTGTCTCTGGAAAATAAGTTATCTCAGCATTGGTTCCACAAATGATGCCGGAGAAACAAAATGTTATATTCTAACCTTTACCATTCAATTTGGGGATTGACCCAAGTGATCCATATGAAGTTGTAAAAATATGCTACTCCTTTCATCATCACGTTCACTGTTTTAAGCTTTTAGAATATGAAAAGAAAAGAAGTTAGGCTTGCTTTTTTCAAAGATCTATTTCTTTGGCTGATAGAGTGCAAATTGTTATGCTCTTTTGTATGATCCGTTATAAATGAACAATCCCTCAAAAGCATTGTTTGTGCTAAATTTGCGACCTCTAAATCTTGTGAGCATTTCTAGGCTTATTTCTTTCATTATAGGCTCATGGCCATTGGCGATTCAATTTCGAGTTGGAAGAGATTTGCATTTAGCACCTTGTTCCTCATTACAAGTTGCCTCCTTGGGTCTTCTTAACACTTTAAATTGCTTAACTGTAAATATGAAAAATTGTGCCCACAATCAAAGTTTTAATCAAGGACAACCTCCGAGAGAATGCGGGCTCCTCTATCCTATTGCTACCTAACATTTAGTAGGGAAAAGAGGGAGAAAATAGTGCTGAAAGCATAACAAAATGATATTCCAAGATGGATTTGACCATCTCTCAAAGGAAAGAACAACATAAAACAAACATCCCCCTTGAGTTCAACATAAGCAAGCACAATTAACCATATGCAAGAGGTAAGCAATCCAATGCTTAAAGAAAAACTTACAAATGAAACCATCCACAAAACCTTCACATAATGTTTTGGAAACCATACAGTTGTATATAATGCTAATAAATATTCACAATGGGAGAAAATCAGTCTCAAAATGAAAAACATCTGAGAGAGATTTACATAGATATTTTTCCTTATTTATCCTACACTAAGATGGTGGAAAAGAGAGTGCCAAAATGCACAAACCCCAATCCATTAAAGACAAAACACCTACGATTTGCACAACACGTGTATCCACAAAAATATGCCCCAAATCCTCTTCTGTTTCATCCTTATCTTCCATCTATGGTCCGCATTTCTCTCCATAAACGTCTCATTCAAATATATTTCATTGAAATAAAAAGGCACACAGGCCCTAATGTTTTAAAGCAAAGGCTTTAAAATGATCTTTTTAATACAAGGGGATGCCTTTTATTCAAAGTCTTATAAGGAATATTCTTATTTCCTCAGTGAGGTGTATTCCTTTATGCCATTTCACTTTTCCTTTACGTGAAATATCTCGATTCTCCTCACTTCCTCTATAATATGAGGCTGTGAGTCCTTAAATTTATTTTTGAGGACTTGCCTCTTTTTATGCCCCCTTTCCTTATTTAGAGGTACTACCTCTCATCTTATAAATAAGGGTGTATAAAACTGAGATTATATTAAGGGATGGGACCCCGTAATATTCAAGATAAAGGCAAGATATTCAGCCTTTTAAAATGTTCAAATAAAATCAAAGGCTTGGCCTTTTGGTTTTCGCTTGCCTTTTATACAAAAGTTATATTTTCCCACACAGGGAAAAGCTGACGACAAAATTCTTTCGAATTGGAGAAATTAAAATGACTAATTTTGAAGGTAGTGAAAATTCACAACAGGTCTCTTTGGACGATGATATTGTTGGCATTTCAAGGCAGGTTTGTTTCTTCACTCTATGTTATCTCAATAGACTAACTTTCTGCTTTCAAATATTCCTTGGATGCCCTCCTCACCTTCACACGAAGGGGGAAATAATAGAGTTGTTAGAGAGGATATATGCCAACAATATTGTCAAGTCACTTGGATTTCCACCCTATAACCTCTTAACCACGAGATGGATTTCTATGTTGAGCTGTTCTTGTATATTGTCAATGTTGCCATAGTCTGGCCTGACCATCTTCCTCATCTTTGGTCAGATGGCCTAAGGATCCCCTCTCTCCAGTTGAGAGTATGTTCTCATTAGTTATGAGCTTAGACAAATCACCATATTTTGTAGAGGGGATGTCTTTGGTGCGTGACAAAAAAATACTTCGTCATAAAGGTGCCTTGTTTATCATAAGATCTAAGCAATATTTTAATATGTTTGCACAAAGACTCAAACAGGTCCATTCACTACCTTTTTTGGTCATCCTTATAAGAGATATTTGCCCTATTGCCTTTAGAAAGATGTTAGATGTCGGGCTCTCTAGGGAACTTCCAAGGCCTACTAGATCGATCACTTCCATCATTTAGCTGATCTTGGCCACAACAAATGCTAAGAACTTGCTAGCATCAATATTCGCTATTTGATATGATTATTGTTGTCTTGTGTTTTTGCAAGGGCAAAATTAAACTTAAAAATAAGACAACTATACCCTGGTGTCAAAATTTTTCATTGTAAACCTTCCTGGACACCCCTCCAGATCAGTTCATCCCATGTCCCAAGCCTATCCCCATCCATGTAATGTTCATGTCTGTGGTCCTAACCTTGCCCATGTGTTGATAAGAGGAAAACAAGTTCACGAGATTCTTTTGAGACAGTGTCTTTCAAGGCGGATCTTTCGGCAGGCTTAGGAAGGGCTATTTTTAGCCTTTCTAAAGTTGGTGCATATTCTTTGGAGTGGATTTGAAGTCCTAAATTCACCAAGCAATGTATTCATGAGCCAAGATCATTGTGCAAGTGATTTAGGGAAGATTTGGAGATTCAGGAGCAAGTTCAAAAAAGCGGGTTTTGAGGTCAAAGGAGCTTGCATCGTAAAAAGGTACCTGAGCTTTAGGAGATGATTCCGGGAGCTCTAGAATGAGTTGGAGGTCGGGAGATGATTCCGGAGCTTTGGAATGAGTTGGAGGTCAAACAAAATATCAATGGAAAGCTGATTCAATGCCCTACATGGTGGTAATCTCGATTTTTCACAACACCCATGCATTTCTTTCCACAACTCATTCTTCGCAGGCACAACTAGCGATCCCGATCAAGAAGGCCATTTTTGAGAAGGTTACAAGCTGAATCAAACCTTGAGACCCATCCCATTCTTCTCAAAATGTTGTTTCTAGTCAAAATCATATAAGGAAGTGCCCAAAAAGACCTCCGGGAGCTCCGACAACGTCATTTTCAAGCTCCTCTCCAAGGTACAAGCTCCGTCCTTAGCCAAATTTTTAATGCCACGTGGTAGCATGAGGCTAAGGTGCACTTTTGGTGTCCCTTTATCCCTTTCCAAGGGGACATGGGGGACAAGAAATTGTGCCCCCACCTTGGAGCTCTTGGACCCTCACATGACCCCATTAAGCTCCGTGAAGCAAGTTAAGCTCTTTTTCACCTCATTCTAGCTCCCTCCACGCAATCACAAAGTGTCACTTGTCATCATGAGACAGAGGCGCACTTTTGTGTCCCCTTCGTCCCTTTTCAAGGGGACAAGGGGGACAAGAAAATGCATTCTCCCCTTGCTTCCACATGGTTTTTCATATGACCCAGTCTCTAGCCCCCAGTGAGGAGAAGGCAGTCAAAACATGTACCTGATCTTCGTCGGATGATTGCGGGAGCTCCATAAGGAGTTAGGAGGAAAACAAGCACTCATTGGAAAGCTAAGAGGATCCTCTACAAGTTGGAACATTCAAAATTTTCACAAGCCCTTGGTGCTTCTCAGGGGAGCTCATTTTTGGCGGGCACACTCTGTGATTCCAAGGAAGAAGGTCATTTTGAAGGGGTTGCAGGCAGAACCAGACCTTGAGACCCATCTCATTCTTCTCCAAATGATGTTTGTAGTCAAAATCATATAAAGAAGTGCCCAAAAAGACCTCCGGAGCTCCGATAACTTTGTTTTCAAGCTCTCTCTGTGTCCATTTGTCCCTTTCCAACTTCAAGGGGACATGGGGGACAAGAAATTGTGCCCCCCCTTGGAGCCACTAGACCCACCACATGACCTTGGGAGGTCTCCGTAGGCACTTTTTGCTCATTTTCCAGATCCCGCCTCCACCAGTGCATGTCTCGCCACTTGTCACCTAGGGGCTAAGGCGCACTTTTGGTGTCCCTTTGTCCTTTCCAAGGGGACAAGGGGAACAAAAAATGCACCCCCTTCCCCCTTCTCTCTCAAAGCATAAAACCCAACAATTAGCCATTTTTTTACTCTCCCCACATGTTTCTCCATTTCCACCCTAACTCTAGCGAATTTTTTCCAGATTCTTTGATTGCCATTTTTCCCTTGCATTCATCTCTCCATTTTCCCATGATCATAATGGAAAAAATTTCATAAAAATTACAAATTTTAAAGCTCCAGTCCATTATTTCCTAGATTGACTCCGTAGCCTACGAAGGAAAAATATTTGTATCTTGCAAACCGGTGCATGGATTGAAGTGGGGTTTTTGCGTTCTTCACCATTTCCAGGCGCCCTCACAACCCAAGTGACAGCATTGACATGCACGACCTGGATTTTTTACGGCGAAAAACCCCAACTTTATGCCCTCATTTTATAAAATTTTATTTCCCATTGTTTTGGAGATCGATTGAGCTAAAAATTTGTACGTGAGATTGTGAGACAAAACCTATCCCAGTGGAGGTGGTTTCGTTGAAATCTGAGGTGTGGAAAAGCTATTTTCCAAAAATAGTAAGTCTCTATACGAGCACTTACTATAAATAGTAAATTCTCACAAAGGGTCAAATTCCTTAAGGTGATGTTCACGAGGAGCAACTAGGACAACAAGAAGGGTGATCGAAAGTGAAGAAAGTGAAAAATGACATTTTCTAAAAATAACAAATCCTCATTCTGAGTGTTGGAAGTTACAGATTGTTTCTATCTCCATTCACCTCTCTACTTTGCAACATCTTCACAGGGTGTGCGACAGTTGCACAGTTCAAACGAGGCAATTCATCCTCCACGGGGTATCCCGAGACATCACTGTGGTCACAGTAGTGTACATGAGCAAAGAAGGACACCGTAGGGCGTGATTCAGAAACAAGAAACATCGTGCAGTCCAAGGGGATATTAAAAAAGGTTCAAGAGCTCCAAAGATCATCATTGTAAATCTTCAATCAGGTTGAAGGCATTCACTCTCCTCGGTGAGCAAGTTGAGTGAGCTCGGTGAATTGTTCAAAGTGAGCCAAACTAGTTGAACTCGGGAGGCTAAGTGGGCAAGTTGGTTTGAATTTCTCAAGACAAGATAGCTCCACCAAGCGAGAGTAATTCATTGCAGAACATTCAAGTATCCGAGTATGTCTCCCGAAGGTCAAAACTTCCCCGCGATAATTAAAGAACGGATTCCACAACAAGCTCTTGAGGATGCTCTAGTAGGAAACATCATGGTTGCATTGTGCGAGCAAGTTCTCCCAAGTCTTCATTCATATGCATGATCATTCAAAAAGGAGTGGCAACTGCTCATGGTTTGTTCAAGTATTTTGAGGGCATCCTTCATTGTCTATAGTAGTCTAGTGATCAATTGCTTCTCACTTCTTCACTCGATGTGCCTGAGGGGCTGCAATTGTTGATCATTCAAAGATGCAAAAGAGTTCAAGGTTGCAAGTTTTCACCATTTAGGAGGAGGCTTCTTTTAGTATGGAGTGTCAGAGTTCTTCACTCAGAGTTCATGACTGCATCAAGGCATTCAATGGATCATCACAAGGAGTGGATTTCCTTCGTCTCCTCCCCCTCCCTCTTTCTCCCTCTTCCTTCTCTCTCCTTTCTAATTCTTCGTTGAGCATAATCATTGTATTTTGTCCTATTCACTTAAGTGACATAAATTGTAAATTGTAAAAGTATTTTCTCAAAATTATAAGAGAAATACTTAATTTGTCTTTTCCAATGGAAAATGAAAGGTCACAAGTGGAATAGGAACATGAAGAGTCATGTGAGGGGAGATGAGAGGATAATTCACATTGTTATAAATTCGAATGGCTTCTCCATTCGAAAGGATCCTGAAAATTTAGTTCTCTGTAGCAATAGTGGATTGTGATCTATTGTTGAGCTTTGTATCACCAATGCACTTTAAATAAAAGGTACATTTCTTCTATTCTTCCTTTCCTACTTTTCCTCTATTTCTCTCTTATGCACTTTGCAAGCATAGTGATCCCAAAAGAGCTTTGTATCTTTGATAAATGAATCCAAGAACTTTGTGTCGGGTTTGTTCTTCTCACTAGATAGCTTCATTGTTGTTTTCCTCTATATTGAATGTTGAACTACTCCGGTTACTAGGTGTGAACTCTGCAATTGGTCTACTCACGACAATAACCTTCCTTTCCTAATTTCTCTCCTTCCCCTCATCACTGTGATTTCCTCCCTTATACCCCGTCTGAAGCACTTTGCTCCGTGTTCGGTGGAGTGTTCTGTTGGATCCACGACCTATTTGGCCAACCCACATATTTAGTTTATGATTATATTAGTTACATTCAATAATGGGAGTTGCACCATTCAATGCAGAGGGGCGTATCCCGTGAATGTTGGTGGAGACACCTAATTTTCCCAACTGACAAATTTTCTCACCAACAATGATATATATGTGAAATTGCATCCATTGTCCCACAAGAAACTCGTTAGGGAAACTCAAAATTCATACTCTTATCACCAATGTAAGGGGTCTACTACATCTTGTATATCTCCAATTTTCTATTTAGGTCTAGAGGATTGTCTGCATCATGGATATTAGGTGTTACTTGGAGGGACAACTGACCTTGCATCCTAGGATTGGGCCCTCTTAGCCCTAATCATTCTCTCGAGAACACCATTATTCTTTATACTGCCCCTTTTAATGTGATCATTGAGGATGGTGGTCCCTCTACTCCAAAATTTGATGTAGACTTGAGGATCCTTCTTGTTTAGATCTCTTTACTTGGTTCTACAGTGACAAATCTCTTTTAAAATGGAACTTTCCTTGCACATGCTTTTTGTATTATATGCCTTAGGATATATTGATTTGTCTAAGGCTTATCCATTTGGGCTACCCCTCTCTTCTTAGGTTCTTTTGCTTCCTAGGTATAATTTCGGTTTTAGTTTTGTAATTTATAAATGTTGGAACAACTTTAGCATTTCAGATTAGCAATTTTGACTTGTACTTTTGAGTCAAATTGACCTTTTGGTCACTCGTGAAACATTGATATAATTTTTTTCCTTTTTGCTTTCATAGTACTATTGTCAAGAACTTTCTTCTTTTGGGATATCAACTAGTCTCTCCTCATTTGATCTCATTTTACACACTTTCTTGATCATTTAGTGAGGGCCATCTTGTTATCTCACACTTCACATGGTGGTTTAGTGAATTTGAAGTCATATGCATGCCGGTGCACATATATTGTGGAACATCAAATAAAAGATTGTACCTTGAGGGACCATACTTATGTTAAAGAGATTGGAGTAGTAGGTGTTGGGGACATCAAGTGCTGAATCTAGGGTCTGTTTGTATTACACATAGAATATCCAACCAATATTATTTCCTAGTCGGGCCAACGAATGTCGAGTCGGAGAAACATAGAATTGGCCACACCCACATCGGGAACAGGAGGGAGTCTTTGTGAAGTGAAGCCCCGGAGCCAATGGATATGGATCTTGATGTAGATAACAGATTCTCTACGCTCCTCTATCTTGACCGATCAATGGTATTCACGGATTAGTGCCGATTATAATACTAATTTAGTGGTTGTACTCATTGAGGACTTATCACAACTACGACTTGGAAAAATGTCTCTTTCAACTAGAATGGCCGAGAGTATACCATCAAAGTGCTTCCAGTTAAGTTCAAAGAACCGAATCGCAGCTATAACATCAGGAATCATTGCGGATGCCCACTTGTAAGGTCATAGGTATCACAAGAACAGGTCTAAAAGGGAAAAAAATGTTATAGAAATTGGGAAAGAAAGCCGAGAAAGTGAATGAGAAGAAGCACGAGGGAGGTAGGGGAGAGAAATTAAAGCGAAGTTCAGATCTTATTTCTCTGTAGCTAATATATTTTCCCTTTGAAAAAAGCATAGTACCACACGTTTGTGAAGACTAAAAATAGGTCTCATTTTTCTGTAAATATTTTAATACAAAGATATCTTAGGAGTATAGTGACTGTGGCTCCAATGTTGCGAATAAAGAATTGAGCTCAAATCTTGCCCTCTCTAGTTTAGTGGATGTAGTGGAGTAGATTATGGTTGATGTAGCATTTCTATGGATTTATTCCACATTGTAGTCCCCACTTGGCACATGTTTTTACAAGCACAATTGCTTGAATAAATTTTATATAGTTGTACATCATGGATGATTGAGGAGGATAACCAATGGTCAAAGCTTTGTTTTTAAAGAATTTGAGCACTCCTCAAGCCAAGAAGTATGAAGCATGTTTTATATATAGCATTTCTGGAATCTCGCCAAGCATTTTGAGCATGCACCTTTATTGTTGTAGATCTCTTTTTGTCTAGCTTTTGGGACAGCTTCTTAAAGGAGCAGGGCATGTTGTGTACCCGGACACAACGCAATTTTGCTATTTAAATGAGCTAGTTTATTATAAGCATAGTTACCTACGACTCGGGATGGGGTTTCAGGACGGACTTTTTTTTCTAAAGTTTGGGGATGGGGGAATGGCTAATTAAAATAATATTTAAATGTTAAAAATCTAAAAATAAAGTGAGTAAACTATAAAAACAACTTGGAAGAGACTTAAATAAGCTGAAATAAAACCATTTGAGACTTAAATAAGTTGAAATAAAATCATTGTGATTGATCAATTGACAATATCTGATATTCATATCATTAATTTGAAATTCAAATACACTAACAATTGTCAATATTACAAAAAGAAGAAGATAATTTACATCTCAAATATCATAATTATCATCTGAAACAACATCCATGAACTCCTCACTGGAACTATCATCCTCATCTTCAATGGAGATCTCAATCAATCCCTGTTGCACAATATTGTCCTCTTCTACCTGCCTCAACTCCTCGGGATCTACATCCCACCGTAATGTTGGGGTCTGTTGTACTTAGTTGTCTTGCTATCTAGAAGATGCACAACATTTTTTACAACTACAAGTTCTCTGCTCTCGTAGAGGTAAAGTCTATTCCTCTTAACATAGTGGATCCAACCATATGTTGATCAATTCGTCTCGGAGGTAAAGGAAATAAAAGATTGGAAAATGAGGCAAATTGCAAATGTTTGTAGTGGTCTTCAATGCCCATATAGTCGCCACCAACTCACTGGCTTCTCTTGTGCCAATGTTACCCTGTCCATCTTTGCTAAAGTTTTGTAGCCATCAAGTTCAGTGAAGTTGAGCCACTCCAATCTGACTTGTGAAGCCTCCTTTGGACTATACATTTTTAAAGGGCCTTCATAAAGCCCTTCTTCACCTCCTTGTCATCCAAAGGGATAACTCTACCTGGCCTCTCCACATACCATTTTGGATTAAGTGCATATGCAACCATATGAAGTGGGGTGTTCAACTTCTCCCATCTATGTTGAATGATGGGCTGAATATGTTCATGGTAGAACTCCATGAGTGGGGTCCCTCACCCGAATAGCTACCTTCATTTGCCCAAGCATACTGTCAATGCACTCATATATCTCACCAAGATTGGGGCCATCAGAATCCCCATATTTGATGAGTGGGGTACCTCACCCGAATAGCTACCTTCATTTGCCCAAGCATACCGTCAATGCACTCATATATGTCACCAAGATTGGGGCTATCGAATCCCCATATTTGATGACGCTAAAAACCAAAGATATAATTAATGTGATGTATTTCACACCGTCCCAAAATGTATTCCTCTCCACCACTTTCTTCACTCTCTTCCTTCGTTATGTCTTGGACTCATGCCACCTAGTCCAATCCTGTGTCATGATCATAACTTGCAGGGGTTTCTAACTCAAACATCCTTTCCAACAAAATAAAATAGGATGCAAAGCGGGTGTCAATTGGTTTGAGGAATTCTTTCCTCGAATAGCTTCGAAAGAGTGCCAACGATGTGTGGTGATTGCATATGAACATCTGCACCTCCTAGCCTCAACCACTAACTTTTTGACCCACTGAATCTTCCCCATGTATTTTAGTGCATTGTTCATGGCATGCATGCAACACGAGTCCAATAAATATGATTGTAGGTACCCTCTACTAGCTTGCTTATTGCTTTGCACACATAAGCTACATCTGTGATGACTTGTACAACATTTGAAAGACCAACCTTCTCAATGGCTTCCTTAAAATTTGAAGTGAAACCCGACATCTTTCTACTTCCCGTAACTATCAATTGCTCTAAAGAAATATGGTCCATCTTTGCAGGAGACAATGATGTTGATGAGTGGCCGCCATATCTAATATCCATCCACCCATCCATGATAATATTGCATCCACGTGACACCAATGTGAACTTTATCTCGTCCATTAATAAATTAATCTTGGAATAATTTCTATCTAAGATCGTTGTCTTAAGTTTGGTGTCTTGAAGGGGTACATAACTTGTACCTGCTTTTGCTACCTTGGCCATAGCCTCCTCGTAATAAGGAGAGCGAGTGGTATGAAATGGGATCCCAAAGAGCATAATTTTTTTCCCAATAGTATCATCCACCTCTTCCCTTGCCTTCGAATCAAACATATCTACAACTGGATTGGGGGCAACCCCCATAGCCTCTCATCCATTTGCTTTCCACTTCTGTCATTCGAAAACTAGAACTAGCGAAAGTATTCTTGCTAGTCCTAAGAGAACTAAGACGTGTGTTAGCATCAATGCTAGTACCACATGTATGCATGCAAATAAAAATAGACAAAAATAAGCTGGGATTCAACACCAAGTAAACCCTACTCTATTTTCAATTACAAATACATCAAGATAAAGCTAAGAAAGGAAGATAAACAAATTGCATAAACATAAACATTGTAAACGCAAACCTCCCTTCGTTGTGTGGATTTGCTTTAGAATGTGGGTATCCTTGTGAGCCGAGTGCAAGCCATGAACGGTTTTGATCCAAGGAGGGAGCTTGGTGAAGGAAGAGATCTCCTCAAAATGGCCCAAAAGCCATGTTTGATTCTCCTCTTACTACTTCAACAAGGCAAGGGTTTTCTCACTTTTGCAAGCTTTCTAGAGATAGAATGCTCCTATGAGAAAATGAATGTATATGTCTTGCAAGGACATGGTGTGTTTTGGGAAGGGAGTACTAGGTTGCTTTTATAGCTTTCCTCTTTGGGAGAAGTGCAACTCTTAGTGAATGTGGGATAATGGATATGTAGAATTAGGAGTGGATAAGCATGATTAGAGGTAATTAATTAAGATTAATGACCCATGGGAGTTAGAGGAGGCTTAATTAATCACTGGGATTAATTAATAGGCCAAGATTAGCTTGTAGAAGCTATTTAGAGGAAATATAGAGGAAATTTAGTGGGTTTAGAGGGGTTTGAGAGGGTTTTTAATTAATAAAGGGCTATTAATTAAATAAAAAGACGGGGAAAGGGATAATTAATTAATAATGGGTAATTAATTAATTAAAAGGGGATTTTAATTAATGAAGCAATGTTAATTGGCATCCAAGAGGCAATACATTAATTAATTAATAGAAGGTCGACGATGACGAGTAATATTAGTTAATTAACTGAAAGTCACTAATTAGATGGTGGTAACAAAAATGTTGTTCGTGGTATTTTTATTGTAGAGCCTCGCCATCTCTGCTCTCTAATCAAGTTAAGGAGCTTTACAAACACCTACCCCCTTCTTGTAAGGTGCAACAAATGTGCATTCGTATTCGTGATGTTGCTATGCCAAGTCTTTGAACTTATATTGCACTTCCATGGTTTAGTCTTGCTCCAGACTTAGGGTTCATAACTATGTGAGAAAATTGTTGTGATGGCTTCTTTTTATCGAATGGTCCCTCGAATGCAACCAACATTTGAGAGAGCCCCCAATAATGTCATCACTGACATTTACACCTATCTCAATCCTTTCCTCTGATTCATAATCATATTTAGAAGAACTCATTGTGATGATTGTTGGGGCTGCAATGAATTAAAAAAACAGCCATAACTATATGCAAAAATTATTAAAAAACAATAATGAATCAATCAATAATCTAGAGTTTTATTTTTAAAATTAAAAAATCATGACCCTAACAACCATATGCATTGATTTAAAAAAAAACATAACTACATGCAAAAATTATTTAAAAAGAAAAATGAATCAAATTGTCAATCAATAATCAAGAGTTTTTATATTAAATTTTTTTTTTTTTTTAACCCTATCAGCCAAACTATATTAGATCTATATCTAGGGAGAATCCTTCGTTCGTGAACTCGGCCCAACTAGACATAGATCACCTCACTCACTCTCTTCGCTTATGTGCACGAATTCATACTTCACTGCTGGATGCACCCCCATAGAATATATATAGGTGGGGTGGCCAAGTACCAAATTCATGTGGGGTGCTCATTGTACTTCGCCTCTATCGCCATATCTAGAATCCATATAGGGGGCCCTGTATATATATATATATGGAGATTGAGTATGGATCAACATGCATTTTGTAAAATCCTAAAAACTATAAACAAGATTATAATGTGAATGTAGATACAAAAACTTACAAACAACAATTAAAAATACAAATACAAACTAAATTTTAAAAACTAGAGAGTATCATCAAGTATGTATAGAAATAAAATTATAAATACTTCTTGCTTGATCTTGCCCTTGCTCTTTTTGTTGAAGTTGCCCTTCCTCTTCCTCTTGCTCTTGTAGTTGCTCTCGTCTCTTTGCTTACTTTGCTCAAGTGTGAATATTGAATGTGATATGGAATGAAGCCATAGGGTCGTTTTATAACTTAGAGTGTCATTTTTAGGGTTAGGGTTGTGTTATTCTTTTTCTTTTATGTTATTTTAAGTTCCCATAAATTAAATCTTGCGAAAAAAGTGTTTTGTTTTAAAAGTAATTGCAAAAAAAAGAAGCTGCCACTGGGGACGTTTGGACGTCCCCTAGGACATCCTACACTCGTCCCGGGGACATACGACCGTCCCCAGCATTTCTAAAACAAAGGGGATGTCCCTGAAATCGCCCCTAAAATTTTCAGCCTTTCGGAGCCGTGGGGGCATGTTTCAACCCCGTCCTGCCATCCCGGGGCTGTCCAGGACGTCCCCACACTTGGTTGCTTGGTGGGGCATGTGTCCTTGCGCAACACTAGGTATAAGCTCATTGTTCATAATTCTAAGTTGCAAAGCTACAGCCCATGTCCTTTCGAGCGTTACATTTTGTGAATGATAGGGGTTACTACATGTAAAATTACAGCCCGATCTTTAAAACTTTCAATTTAATTCACAGTCGAGTTTTATCGGCTGCACCGTGGTACTGTAACATTCCTCTCTTTGCATAGTTACATAAAATCACTGAAGTACTAATAACTGGAGTGGTGCGATTGCACTGTTTTCTTGCATTTATTGAACATTCTTTTATCAGTCGTATTCTGTAGATTTGGAATTTTTCTGAGATAAAGGTTTTATATATTATTAAATACTGCAATCATAGCTGAGCACGATAGTATTGTACAAAATTTGCATGCTTCAGTTTTATTGAGTTTTACTTATCTTCTGTTTAGTGCATTACGTGTTCTGAAGTCAGCAGACATTATCCTTTGTGAGGATACAAGGCACTCAGGAAAGTTACTCCAACATTACAGCATTGATACCCCTCTTGTAAGATAATGCTCTTCTTATTAAGTTTTTGTCTTAGATACCTAACTTCGATTTATTTTTGTACTGGTGCATGTTCATCTGGTGTATGTTAGGTGATTGGACAACAAATCTTATGTTGCCCCGATAAGTTGCATTTCAATAACCTGCAGTGTTTTTTCACAGATGAGCTACCACAAGTTCAATGAGTCTCTTCGGCAAGCAACGATATTACAGAGGCTGCAACAGGGTCAGGTTGTTGCTCTCATCAGTGATGCTGGAACTCCTGGCATCAGTGATCCAGGTGCCGAAATTGTAAGTTCCCACTTCTTTTCATTATTATGTCAAGCTGATTAATCAACTGATGTCTACTACACAGTTGTTTCTGTATACCAAATCATTGATATTAAAGCATATAATCAAGGTAATAAATTGGAAGATGATGTTGGTTCTTGCTATTCAATCCTTTGTGGTCTAGGAAAGTATTGGCTTTACTTATTTTTAATTATTTTAGTGGCCTGCCTTATGTCCACCATAATTTTTTGTCTTGGGCATTGTGCACATAGAGCTGTATTGGCGTTATAAATATGGGGTGCACACTATCTATTATTGAAGGATTTACTGTAATCAACAAATGTGAAAGTGATGAACACCGTTTTTAAAATAATAAACATCGTTCTTCGAATATTTCTTAGCCATAATCCACCCTTGCAATTTTTAGAAAGTCTGATAATCAATCATGTAAGGTATCCCAAGTCATCTTGATACTTACCCATGATTATTATTTTTTATCTATGACACCACCTCTTGTTAATAGGCCAATCTAGGTCAGTTGGGAAAAACCATATTAAACTCGAGGGTCATATTTGTTAGAATATTAAACATCTTTACAGGCCCCTTTGGTCACTAATATATGTGGTGTTCCATGGGTCCATTGGGTCCAAGGGGTTAAGTGTAACTTGTGATATTTTTCTTGCATAGTGTAATGTATACCTTGCATGTGTAATTATAATATATTGAGGTTAGTGCATTACCGAAGGTTGGCCTACCCTTTTATGTATCGATGGGTGTGATCTATGTTGCCGAGGATATGGGTATGGGTATGGGTTTGATACACGGATACGTCAATTTTAAAATACCCTTGGGTACGATATGGCTTTCATACGTCCGTACATATATATTAGAAATTTTTAAAAAATAAATAAATATATATATATATATATATATATATATATATATATATATATATATATATATTATTATTCATATACTCATTTTACTCATTTTTAGTCCATAAGAAATACAAAACTTGAAAAATATAGTACGATCAATATTCAAAACATTCAATATACTTAAGATTTTACATTTTCTATGAGATATGAACATTATATGCCTTTGTGTTTCATCCATTTTGTCTCGAGATTAATTTTTGTGTTGCGATGGTGGCCATAAAAGATGTATATAGGGAGCTTTTGAAGGACCTATTTAATTAGGCTGACTCTAACCTGCCAATGATAACTAAAGAGGTCAGTCCAATGGTTGGTTCTTGCATTCATATTATCCAAAATCACCTTCTAATCCTCCTTAAGTATGCAGGAAGGAGTCAATGTTGTGCCTTAATAGTTTCTAGGAAAGGATGCTCTTTTAAACTTTAAGCTATGCAATTTGCGGTTCCAAAGTTTTCTATTAGTATTGAAGATCACCTGAGATTTGATCTCATAAATAACTTGTACTGAGACTCAGATATATGTCTAAATTTCTATGAATAACTTCTTTCCTTGGCCAATTGTGATGATCCCAAATAATTACCTCACAAATTCTTGATATCCTTTGAATATTTTCTCTTCAATAAACTAGAGGGATTTTAAACAATCTCCAGGTTTCCTTGTGGTTGCGATGCCCTCCTAGTCTAGTCCTCAATAAAATTGAAGTTTGTTTGAGTCAAAATAAAATAAATTTAGAGCCCCCCCACTGCCCAATGGTATTAATACATCTCGGGTATGTCTTGAATACATAAAAGCGTACTTGGGACGTACTGAGACGTATCAAGATCTGTGCACTGGACATCTGTACGGGTACGTATCCAAGGGGTGCGGGAGGGTAGGGGTGAACCACGTAACTAGGCTACGATTATAGTCTCAAGGGATTTGATCAAAGAAGAGTTTTTGTTGCTTTCCTTAGTAGAGGCTTTGGGGTTTGGAAAGATTTCGAGATAGATTGAAGAATCCTACATGGGTTAGGGGAAAGGTCAAAAGAAGAAGGGATACTCCATTTGCTTTGAGTAGGAGAGGCATGGTACCCTCCTTAAGAGGGAAAGGGAGGAAGCCCATAATTGGCACCACGAATGCTAAGTTCTTGATAACGTGAGTGCAAACCGAAAGAAAGGTGCCTCACTTGGGAGAGTTACGAAAGGTCAACAATGGTGAACACTTATTTTGGATGAGAAGGGTTGGGGTTCGGGGGAGGGTGACCGTGCCTAGGATGGTAGAAGTAAAGGAGGAGCATTACTAGATTGAGCAAAAGTTCTCGGAGGTGACATCCTTGGTGCATGAATTACCCCCACTATGGCAGGTTTGGTATGTTGAGTGGGTCCGCAGTACATTGCTCGGGTGTGGGGATTGGGGGCCGGTGGTCTCCATGTGGAGGTTCGAGGTGGGGACCCTCAAATTTTGTTTGGGGTCACTATATGTGGTTTTGGGTCCATATGGGTGGTTTTGGCCCATAGTTTATGACCCATGTTATGGTATGGATGGTTTCTAACTTCTAAGCCCTTGGTCTCTACCCAAAATATTGAAATATCGCCTGACTGCTTTCCTATTGATATTTGTACAAATATTTGCACATGAATTAAGATAGAGCAATAACTTTGAAGTACGTGATTGTATTGTAAACGGTTGAATTAATACAATAAGGAAGAAGGTTGTTGTCTGAGTTTTTTCCAAAAAGGTTTTCTCAAGTGAAAATTTCTTGCAGGTGTTTGTGTGCCATTTTTCTTTTCTGATATAGTTTAAGACTTTGTTAGCATTACTTCTCCCGCATAAGTTTATCTTTCTATTTCTCTTTGCGACACATTGACCATGAGCTCCTCACCATCAATTCGATTGATTGATCCTTCTTTTGGAAATGAGCTCTCACTTGACACCATCTTCCACCAAATTTCTTCATGGCTTTTTGCTTTCTTTTTGAGTCTTTTCTGCCTTCTCTATCTCTGATATACTTGCAAAGAGCTATGGGGATTATTCAAACATTTACATTTGTAGTGTATAAGTGTTCGTTTTATAGCCTTTTCTAGGAGCCTAGGGCTCGGTGCTTATACTTGGCCATCACGACAACCATTCCCACTCCCACTAAAACCCCGATAAATATTAGGTGTGTGTGATAATAAGCTCACGAACCCCTATTAAAATCTTTATAAATATTAGGCCTTAAGGATGAGCCTAACAATTGACCCTCTCTATTTTCCCTTAGTTGCGTCATCTTACGTAAAGTTGTTGAGAATCCAGATGATTATATTGTGCCCCTTGAACATTCTCCATTATGGAAAAATTCAATTTCTAAATATCTACTATTGATGCGTAGTTAATGGAACCAATCAACACACCCGACAATGGGCGAACGAGATTAGAGTGATTTTGGATTTTTGAGGCTCTTGGCCCCATTTGGAAAGGTATTAGTTGCCAATGGGTATATGTTCCTTATTGACTGCGATTGTGAAAACTACTTAATCATCTTCAATTTAAATACTAGAGAATCCCATCTCAAGAACAATTTTAAGTTTGTTGAGTGAGGATTTGATCTAAGTTGCATCATTTATAGCTGTAATGTCCCTAATGGGCGTATTTCTAACCCCAAACGGATTATCCACAAATCCCAACCAACATAGCAAGTTGTAGAAGATACAAAAATTATAAAATGCAGATCTGAATTAATTCCAGAAAATGCGACTTGCCTAGAGGATGGAAATCATTCAAAACTGAAGTAAAACCACTCTTTTATTATCAAAAACAGATCAGCTGATTTTATTGTAAAAACACTTGAAAAGTACCAGATTGGATCCAAATAGAAGGCTGAAATATTTATTATAAATTTGCAGATGATAGTCCTCAGACACAGCTGAAAATACAAATTCCTTGGCCCCAAAAATATGCAAACCAGCTGATTTTGGCCTCTAAAAATATGACAAAGATGTTGGTGATGAGATCCGGGACAGCCATGCCCTAGAATGTGTCAAACTCCACTCATAGGGGTGTAGATAACCCTAGATCAGGCTGAATCTGAAGGTAGAAATCTACCCCAACACTTGTGTCTTCAAACCCTAGCTGGAAACAATATAAATCTGCAACTTTAGCCTTCAATAACTGCTGGAAATCTGAAGTAGACCCTTGAAAATCAATGAAAGCTCCTGAATAGAACCTCCTCATATAAGGGAAAAAGAGTTTTCGTTCTTCTTCCAAGGCTAAAGAGGGTTTTCGTCCTCTAAACCAGAACTACAAAGGGTTTTCGTCCTTTGGAGTTGAATTGGAAAGCATGCAAGCTTAGACCAAAATTCTGAAATGATAAGATGTAAAAAGATATCCTCTCCTATGCATGGTGACCTCCTTTTATAAGTTGTCTTGGCCTTTTTGCCACCCAAAACAACCAATCAACTCCTTTTGCCTCATTTAATGTTTTTCACTTGCTTTATTTCATCCCCTTATGGGTCGCATTTTTCCCTTAGGGACAAATAAAACATGAAGTTACTTTTTTTTCTTTTTCTATTTTGTCATTAATAAATTAACTTAAGTGCTTATAATAATATTTTATGATGCACTTTATAATTAATTTATTATGACTTAGTTTCCCTTTTTTCTCATCCCTTAGCCATTGGGAAACAATGAATGGGCTAAGGGTCTTCACCAAGAAGGAGATATTACAAAGCTTTGGTTATAATTTTTGCCCCAATTTTTGGACCCAAAAATATGCAACTTAGCTGATTTTGGCCTTTAAAAATATGACAAAGATGTTGGCGATGAGATCCGGGACAGCCGCGCCTAGAATGTGTCAAACTCCACTCACAAGGGTGTAGATAACCCTAGATCTGGTTGAATTTGAAGGTAGAAATCTGCCCCAACACTTGTCTTCAAACCCTAGTTGGAAACAATATAAATCTGCACTTTTCTCCTCAAATATCATTGCAATTCTGAAGTAGAACCTTGAAAATTAGTAGAAACCCTTGAGTAGGGCTTCCTCTCAAAAGAAAGAAGAGTTTTTGCTCTTCTAAGCTTAAAGAGGGTTTTCGTCCTCTAAAGCCAACTTCAAAGGGTTTTCGTCCTTTGGAGTTATGCAAAGCTTACAAGCTCACACCAAAATTTAGAATTTGTCAAAATGCAAAAGATGTCCTTCCCTTGCAAGTTGACTTGCTTTTATAACAATTTTTGGCCTTTTTGCCACCCACAACCACCAATCAAATTTCTTTGGCTGCATTTAATAATTTTCTTTACCTTTTTTCCTCCTCCACATGGGTCGCATTTTCCTTAGGGAAAATAAAATAAAATAAAGTGACTTTCTTTTTCTAATTTTATTTTATCACTTTATCTTTTTTTCCCCTTTTTTCACTTTGTCATTAATAAATTAATAAAGTGCTTATAATAATATTTTAAGATGCACTTTATGATTAATTTATTATGACTAAGTTTCCCTTTTATTCCTCCCTTAGCCGTCGGGAAACAAAATTGGGCTAAGGGTCTTCGACCGAGAAGGGGATATTACAATCCTCCTTCCCCAAATTGCTTGCCCTCAAGCAATTGTAACTCATCTGTCCAAGTGCCATGTGCACGAGACAAAACATGCTATAGTGCTCCAAGATTCGAGATCCTGTACCTGTCAAGTGAGAGAGCTCTTGCCAAAGTATGTAGCTCTCATGATGCTCACAATCATGAATTAAGAACAAGGGATCCATATGCTCCATATTACAATTTGTATTACCATACTTAGCATGAGAAAAGCAAATCTGAAATGGTTTACTATGCAACAATAAATATGACCCATTATTATTCTCTTCATACCTTGGAGTATCACCAATATCCTCATCATCCTTTGTCTTCATGATAACTTGACTTTGTTGTATCAACTCCCTAGCATTACAATAGCCTTGTTACATGCGAAATAGTAATTCTACAAAAACTCCCTTTATGGTCTCAAATAATGCCTCCTCCACCAGTTCATTGTAGATTGCCTTGAGAAGCTCTCCAAAGATTGAGCTGACATGCATTAGATACAAGAGGGTGGAGGGTAGAAGGGTCGGATGTGCTTCCTTCTCTTATGTATTGGTTTCCCCATCAGTGGGGTAGATATCAATATTTTGAAGTAGCAGAGATTTAACTTAGATATACATGTTGCCACAACTGTATCATGTTCATTTGAATATTCCAAATAAATTTCAAATTGCAGTTTTGAGTATAGTCTGTTTCCCACATACTCTGTAGAATTCAAATTACAGTTGGGAGTATTTCCTATATCTCAAACAGATTTTGATAATTTCTCATCAATTAAATTTTATTTATTGGCACTTTGTTTTCAGGTAAAGGTTTGTATAGAGAAAAATTCCGTGTATTTCCAATTCCAGGTCCCTGTGCAATCACAACAGCACTCGTAGCTTCTGGTTTGCCTACCAGTGAATTTTCATTTGGTTAGTGAATTCTTTCAAACCTTGAAATGATTTCTTAATGTCTAAACAATGGAAACATTTTTCTTCTTCATATTTTATTATTTGAATTTATATTTATGAGGACTTTGAAACCAAGATTACGTGTCTCATATTGAGTCAAACTTTTGCAGTTGGGTTTTTGCCCTCTCACAATAGTACGCGAAAGGAAAAGTTGATGGCTGCCGCAAAGGAGTCAGCAACTCAAGTTTTCTATGTTCCTCCACACAAGCTTAATTACATTTTAGAGGAAAGCATTTCTATTTTTGGCAAGGCAAGGTGAATCATGATTGCACTGGGATCTTGCTATTTTCTCAGGTGTTTCAATGCAAATTTCTCTATGGAGATTACTTCACAATCTAATTTCAAAGATCATAAGATAAAGTCTTGTTTGGTAGATAATAGCTATATTTTTGGTTATTGGACCAGTCTTACATAAAATATGATCCAGAAAATATTTGTTTTTCAACTTCAGTGTTATTTAATCAACATTTTCAACCATATGCATTCCTTATAATGGGACTAGAAATTTCTTCACAGAAACATTCAAAAATATTCAAGAGTCTGCTACCTTATCACTAGTTTAGTCATTCTAGAGAAATGTTTTGGTTTTCCTCTCTATCTTTTAAGAAATATCAATGAAGATGATGATTGACAAAAATTCTGTCCAAAAACAGTATCTGTTAGCCAACCCATTTGTCCCATATGTCAACCACCAGACACTTCTGTACTTGGGAACAAACCAGTGTTTCGTAGTTGCATAAGTGGGTGGCTACTTTTACCTGCAGGAATTCGAATTCAAAATTGTTGTTCGTCTAGGGAAGAAGATTTTTTAATTGCTGATCAGCTATAAGAATCAAGTGAAGGGATGTGTCTCTAGGATAATATTAATATAATAATATTAAATCTACACGACATTTACAACTGTCACAACCATGCAACTGGTACCATGATTTGGAAAGCATAGTTGAAAATGTGGAGCCAGATCTACTGTGAATGCAATCATCTCTGTTTTATTGCCATTCTTTATAATATGTATGTATTCTTACTGAAAAACATGGATTCTTACTGAGTGAACATGTATATACCCTGAAACAGGTTTTCATTGGTGGACCCAATTGGATAATAGGAATTTCAAAATTCAATTTTAGAGTAACCTGTAACAGCAATTCGAATATTTTTTAGAACTTGAGACACAAGAAAAGTCCGTGGTGCCAATTCTGAAAAGTAGGGAGCGGAAGGGACACATGACTTAGTATTCAATTTTAGTTAAGAATATATCTTGAGTAAATAATAAATTTGAAGTTTGGAAAGAAAAGAAATCAAAATATAAGAATCAAAGGAGCAATTTTTGTGGAAAATTAAATATGAACATATTACGATATTGATAGAGGAATATGGGTTCTTGAATTAGATCCTCATATGCGCTTGGGTCCTAGAAAATTTGGCAGCCAACACTAGTAGGAATAATGCAAAAGTTGCATCTTCGATCATGTCTAGCTCTATATGTCAGAATTATATGCTTACTGTAAGTTCTAGGAGCATGTATGACATTGATATTGTGCTTCTTACTATTTGGTGCTATCTTGAAAATAAATAAGAATTGTTTGTCAATTGGTGGAATCAAAAGGGGTGTGGTGGTTGATACAAGCCAAGGCAGTTTGGTAACATACACAAGCAGATTTCCCATGATAAATGACACAAAACCGAGTCTTCAATACGATTGGCTCAAAGATGGTCCTCGTATTGACTGACACACCCATGGTTTTCGCACCAACCGACACAGTCAAATATATCTCCATAGAGGACTTGCCAACCAACGGAGCCACAAATCTTGTATGGAGAAGTTTAAATACATCTCCCATGACGACTGATGCAGTCAAATCATCAATCAATAGATGACAGTGGACACATTGCATTGCCTGCCTATAGGCAACATGTCTACTTTTGACATTCCTTGGTGCAAACTAATGAATCCTTATGCCTATGGGCACAACTTGATGATTGCATCTATTGGTGCATACCAACAATATCTTTAGTCAACTGATTATCATGCTTTGCAATCACCAATTGATGAGCGGTTAACATTATCGCCAAACAATGAAGGAGTGTATCCAGGTGGCTGGTATACATAAAAGCAAATCAGATATGGATCAGTGGGAGGCAGATAAAGTAGCATGTCAACATACAATCGAAAAGTCTATATATGGCGGCTCACTAAGTCAATTAGACTTAATGTCTTTAACATAGAAAGTTTCATTATCTAGTGAATGAAAACAAACAATTTTGATGGACTTACAAAAGTTTATATTTGTATACGAGAATTCTAAATACATCACAGAGCATGGTTGGTGGTGTAAGCCTATTTAGACCACAAAAATAGTTTAACATTGTGAAGCAATTAAAGAAATATTGAGAAAACATTGCATTATATTTTGGAATTCAAAGAAAATATCAACCTTAATACATAAGGTGACCGTAAGTTTTTGCTATTTCGCCACTCTTTTATGTGTCAATGACAGATTTTATTCATGTTCAAGAAGAATCAAATCCACAAATTCAATTGATTGTTTATATACCACAAAATGAATTAATAATATATTGGAAAGAAAGTCATATCTATTTTTTGGCCATCAATAAGTACGTTGCGCCTTCACCCATTGACCACATCCACGAGGTTGGACTTCAATTAACATCCTCAATGTTAATAAGATTTCCCAAGACTTCTTTAATAAGAAGGAGCTTTGTAAGAGCATTAACTAAGACAGGGTTGTTTCCCTACAGGGCTGTTGTGCATGCAACCATTCTCACCAACAAGGGCAATGAAATGGCCCAGCATATGCTGCTACTTGACATGACACTACTTAGCCTATGTCTCGAGACAATTGACGGGTCATGATGATTTTGATTTTGAGGGAACACGACAATTCTGACATGGAAAGAGCAGCTATTCTCTACATTCCAAAAACTAGTTGGTAGTACTCACTTAGGTCTATGAGTACAAGCAAACTCAAGTGCGGGCCCTATGGATCCATTACAACATGATGCCTCAAAATCCTTCTATCTTATTGCAACCCAGCCTCGAGGAATTTGGATACTTTTATCACCAGAGACAAAGTGGACCCAATTTTGTTTCCTAGAATTGACAAAAATGGTATGATGAAACTTCCTCTTGCCACTTCCAAGCCAGATATTGGCCTGAGTTATGGTAGCAACCCAAATTACGATGCAAATGTCTCAAAGGCTGTCTTGTTAAGATTTGATGTATATATGTTCTATATATAATGAACACACACACACACACATTCTAGTTTTCTGGTTTCTATTATATATGTTCTAGTCATATGTATGTTTTCTTACTGAGTGAACGTGTGTGCACCATGAAAAACGTTTTTGCTACTTGTAGGAGAGGATTGTGGCTTCCTTGATGCACATCTTTTCCATATTGTGGAATTGTCATCTCAGTATGAACATATCAGAAATTTTATGTCATCAACAAGCTTCATTAGGGCACGTCTTAGGCCCAACGAAGGAAAATCATAAATGAGTCCAGAACCTTCAAACTTATAAATGGGTTACTATGGAGGAAACAAAGAGTATTCTAAAGGAAGTCCGAAGGGATTGGTAGGTGGTCATATGGTCCCACATGCTACAACAAAGAAGGTACTTCTTGTAGGTCTCTGTGTCCTTCTACCTTGTTTCAAGATGTTGTGGGTTGGATCATCACATATGATACTTGCCAACACACTAGAAAGCCTTCAAGACACGATTTCATGCTTCTGTTCTGGAAAAAACCTCAAGATCAATTTGAGATATTCAGTTTGGATTTCATTGGGCCATTCAATAAACCCAATCAACTCCATCGATGCAGGTAAATTATATTTGCTACTGAATATCTGACTAAGTGGGCTTAGTGCAAGGATCTTCTATATAGTTCCTACAAAGGCATCATACATTTTTTATGTGAGCAGATTTTTCCATGTTTTGCTATTGCACAACATCTGACCATGGACAATGGAGGTCACTTCAGGAATAAAATAATCAAACATCTTACAAGTGTACTCTTGATATTTCATTCTATCGCAAGCCCCTATTATGCAGAGCTAATAAGCAGGTTGAGGTGACATAGAAGAATTTATATCAGTAATCCAAAAGTCTTGAGGTATTGAGGGCAGTGATTGAGAGGAGGGGCTACTTGTGGCAATGTGAGCTTGTATAGCAGCCTACGCTGACAAATTGGTCATACCCTATCCCAAATTTTGCACCGCTAAGAGGAAACCGTTTGGATGGAATTATTGGTACCATGCTTTAGGATAGTAGTGGCAAATAAGTTCTAAGGGACCATTAGGAGTGGCTCAGTGAAGTTGGAAAATCTAGACAGAACACCTTGTAAATAGTTGACACATAGGTGCATGTTGAAGCCTTATAAGGCAAAGAGTCTAGTTAACCAAAATAAGGGTTGAGATAAAATTAAAAATGGGGGCTTTAAAGGAGAATTAAACTAAAGTTTTATGTAAGAGGCTGTATAGGCAGTTTGCCTCTCAACTTGATTTCATTTCCAGCTCCATTGTTTAGTAGGGCCAAAACCCTGTTGAGAAAGAAGACCCTTGAGATGGGAACCACTGATACCAAAGATAGAGGCTAGCTAAAAGTAGAGAGTGGAGGGTGAATTCGAGGATTTCCAAACCCAATTTGTATTGTTTGAGGAATAACATGACATAAATAAGATATTTGTTTTTCAAATGCAAGAGCAAGCAATCCACATTGTCAGAATTCTCATGCAACAACCATAGATTTGTCTGAGTCCGCTGGTGATGTTAGAATCCTTACAGTCTTGTAGAAACCTACTTTTTCCAGGATGTTTTTGATTTTTATCTGAGGCACAAAAATGAGGTAAACTTACAACCAATCACCATGAACAAAAAATTCAAAAGGTAAAATCATTCACGACATAAGTATGACATTTGCATCTGTCTGGGGAGTGTTTGGTCCTTTCCCATGCCATTTGAGGACGTTTCTTCGTAAATTGTCAAGATATCAATTGCCCAAATCTCATTTATTTTGAATTTCTGCTAGAGAACTGAGGTTGATGGTGTCACATCATTTATTTCCATCTAAACTTCATACACTGCTTCAATTGGCATCCTAAATTCACTTCTTGTTGGTGATGTCAGTAGGCTGTCTGCAAATGTGAGAGATATTTGCAATGCTCCTAAAGTGTTTGGCACAGGTTTCGAGCTGGAATTATTGGAAAATAAACATCGATGTCTGAAAACTTTGTTAAAAGATTCAGTGGTTATTGATAAATTTATGCATTTGAAGTCTTGTGTTCAAGATATGAGAAATTTGCACACGTTTGAAAGTAGTTCTTCCAAATCTTGGATTTGCTAAGCTCATGGGAAGAATAGGTCTAAGATAATGAGAGACATCCTACAAATGAGGGCCTTAAAGAAGAAGGTGATGACTGAAAATGGGTTGGCATTGGTGAGAAAATGAGGAAAGGAAGGATCATGTGTTGGAGACCTCCCTATGTAAGGCCCAACTGAATCACGCTTTGCAAATACTTGTATTTTACAAATAGCAACCCACATCTCATGTTGTGAATTTAGTGAAGACTCCCAATCCTAGGACACGCATATCAACTATTATAGTTGATGGGATGATTGTTGTGATTTTGTACATGCTTCAAGATTTTCAAAGTAATGGGACTACCTATGGTTGAGTGGGGTATAGAGCAGACCTATCTAATTTGCAAGGAGAAGCTGAAGTACATAAAGGAGCATTGTACCCTAGATATGCTTGAAGAGTAAAAAGACAAGTTGGTCAAACATTATAACATAGGGCTGAAGATGCAGCACACTCAACGCTAGGGTTAAAATGGTTGCAAGATCTAGTTTCATTGGGCTGGCAAGAGATTAATATGTTGGAGATCTTCCTGTATGGCTTGTACCTTAGCTAGAGGCATTGTCTTGGGAGTGATGTATACTTGGGGCGAGTAAGTTTTCTCCAAAATACATAACTCACACAAGAGGATAAAGGTTTTTATGTGTGTTTCTATGCATTGACCTTCTTCTGCGCAATAGACAGAGTTGGAGTGAAGATAGCTGAAGACACTGTTGCATTGCCCTCTTTGGAGGGAAAGTTCACTGTTTTGAAGTGGGAACACCTTTGGAATACTTCTTGTCACCTAACGTAACACCCCCAAATGATAAGGTTCAAACAGTTTCTATGCATTTTCATATGAGGGGGCTGAGATAATATGAGAAGACCCACCATAGCTTAAGAGGCCAAGGAGGTACCTTTCACTATAGCTAGATGAGGAAGATGACAATCCAACTACCTCCAACTCAAAGCACGAGGAGCTTGTGCAAGATTCAAATTTTGATGATGATCTAGAAGGGGACAAGGATAGTGAGTAGAGCCAATATGAAAAGTATAGTGAGAATGTAGACAATAAACTATCATTCAGTAGGCTTCCCAAACCTTGCACCTTGTCTAGGTTCCCAATTCAAAATCCTTAGGGTTATCCCTCCTTATGCTTCTGTTAATATCGAAATGACTTTGATGGAGTACTTCCTAGTTCTAAAGATGTGTTCCTTCTTTAGTGACTTTTCCCCCACCTGTGGCACCAATTTCTGTTTTTATGGAGTTTGAAAGGAGTGCTACTAGAGTGGAGGTTAGCATAGATAAACCTCCATCAGTGTCTAAAGTTGATTCTCACTTTCATTAAATCCAAACAATTTCCTGGGATTGCTTCCTAATGATGTCACTGATGTAGCCAGTTCTAAACATTCCATGCCTTGCCTTGTTGGATCTTCTTGACCTATGCAAATAGATGAAGCATTAGTCCTTGACTAGACTGAACCTAACCTAATCAGTAGGATAAGTATCTCAAACCTCCTCAAATGAGGCAGTAGCTAGAGAAACAAAAAAATAAATGGACGATTGCCAATCTTGCTGAGCAGCAACTAAAGGTAAATTCTAAATCTCTTTTGTGAACTTTAGCATGGTCAAGGTCAATTACATCCTGCAGTACACAATTTAACCCCTCCTACACAGCATAAGGGAAGGCCCAATTGTTGTATATATTTTCAAAAGGGATGGTGGGTTTTGCTCTCCAGTTGATAGATCAGCTGAAAGGCATTCATAATCAGCTCATGCAATTCCTCTCAAATGTAATCCAGAAACTTGACATTCTGATTTTTTACATTGCAAACAAGGCACAGTAAGGTTTTTTGATAAATAGAAATATATTGATAATTTAAAGAGAATTTTTACATGAAGCATGTATTGGAAAGTTGGCTTGTAAGCAACATAAGAACAGAGCATACGTGGCTTGGACCACACTGAAGGTGGTTATTTAGCTGACCATTAAAACTTGAAGACTACAATTGATGAGAACAGGTCTATTACAACCATTGAAACATGTGACAAGGACAATACATATGTCGAATGGAGGACATAATTTTAGCATTGTGCTGACTAAGGGAAAGATGCAGTCCTTTGTCTTTGAGAGAGGCAATTGAATCTGCAACTTGCCTTCCCTTTTTGTGGACTCAGGTTTCTCCCCAAGTCCTACGATATTGCCAGAGCTCACTTCTTTCTGGTTAGAAGAAGTGAGTGAAGACTAGAGAGGCCATTGTTGCAGGATATTGTTGTTTTGAGGTTCATCTAGGACCGAAACTGGGCTTGGTGGAATAGGGAAATTGTTTCCTCATCTGACGAGATGGTAGAAAAAGACCACCTTCATCATTTTCACATTGTGACCTTGTTCATGGCGAATTTTCAAGGACACTGTCAGAGATCATTGTTACCTTGTCTATTCCAAAGAGGATTTCACTAAACAAAATTCTAACTTCATATAGGTTCTAGCAAGTTGAGCCTCAGTGGCGAGGGAACAAAATCATGGATCCCTTGATGGGCCACAGTTTGATGCAAGTTTAGCTCTTGCACCTTTTCTATAGTGTCATCCCGAAACAACTGAAGAAACAGAAAGATTTGAAGACTGGCGTAGTATGAGAAAAAGTTATTGCGATTGACTCCGAACAAAGGTAGTAGAAGAAGACAATGTGGTTAGGGAGCGGACTAAGAAATAAAACGGTCTACTTGATTGGTACTAACATTACCCTCTACTGCTGTATGGCACTCATTCCTTTTCACTGTACATTGACCTTGTTGAAGCATCGCACATCAATTCACCTTCTACGCCATACAGTTAACCTTTATGTGGTTTTAAATTGTCATATGGTTACCAACCATATGCTCTAACAAGCCATTTGTAAGCTCTACTCCGTTGTACTTCGCCCTTTCTGTCCACTTCACCAGAATCCAATCTGTTGATTCACCATACTCTCCAGCCAGCCGTTTATAAGCTCTAGTCCATTGTACATCGCCCTTTCTGTCCACTTCACCATATGCCCATCTACTCATTCACCATACAACCATTTTCCTATCCGCATCTTCATTGCACGATAATTGATTCTTGACATACACCCCTTTTGACCGTACGCCCCAATTGTTGAATTTTATCCGTACAACAAGAGCTCTTTTTTTCCACCATACGCAACAACACGCTTCCTTTCTATCAGCTTTTGGGTCTGATATAGTCTCCCTACAGGCAGCTAGAGTTCACATATAGACTACTACAGTGACTGTACAGATCGCTACAATGAATGTACAAACTGCTATAATGACTGTACGTACTACTATTGATTTGTGCGGAGCCGCAAAGACCAATGCTCTTACCTTGAGTGTCTTGGTTACTTGAGCAATTTTGTGCAAATATGTGCTTTGAGCATCTTTGTGTAGCGCCTTGCATCACGTGTCTCCAGTGCAGCACAAGGATACATGCCACATAACTCAAAAGACAACATTGAACTGCATGTAGACCCTCGCATCATGCGCCTTGTACATAGCACTAGGAAATATGCTGCACAACTTAGAAAACAACATTGCTCTTTTCACTTGAAACGAGTCAAGAACATAGCCCTTCCAGGGTTGAGGGTAAGTACCTCCTTATAGAGGGCAATGTACCACAGAGAATTTTGAAGATAAATCTTGATGTCGTTCAGTGCAACTCCGTATTCTGTGGAGGACAGCCTCTGTGCAACTTGCATAACACGATGCCAACATGCACAACCTTTGCACATCATCGGCCTACTGCGTAGCACTCTTGCAGACATGCTGGGCAAATCAGTTCCTGTATAGAACATCAAAACTCACAGTGGCCACATAGACATTGTGTCATGTTGCGCCATGCTAGGCGGCACTTCCAAGGCTTGCGTTACGCCAGAGAATCTGTCAGCAACACCGTGCACCTGGCAGTCAAGCTACATAACCATTGGAAGGTGACAAGTCACACATGGAAGTCCAAATGGTTTAATTTTCATAACAATTCTTTATGTCTTTGTGGCTTTGTAATATATGTGTACACATTCGTAGCATTATATAGCAAGTAGATAGTGGAGAATAAGCAGCCATACATCTCCTTCGAGAGTATGCCATGTACATAATGCACAAATTAATATAATTTTCCATTCCAATTCCATTATTTTCTCTATTCTGAGTCTTGTTCACTATTACTTCCGCACACCCTTAGAACATATCTAAATCCTCATTTAGACTGTTGTTTCCTAGACCTCCTAGGATCTGGATCAGCTATAGTACTGTCTAGACTGCTTATATTTTTGATCAATTAATGCAACTGCAGAGAGTACAATAGTTCTTGACACATTTTCCTATATTTATTCATAACTGACCTTTTAACAGTGTACATAAGTGTCCATATATGTTTTCCTTATTTGAATATCAGATGCAATTTGGTAGACGACAGACTAGTCACGAATTTAATGTGTAATAGAAACAGAATCAAAATTGGGAGAACTGAAATTGCAAAAACAACAGTATTTCATTGCAAAATAATTGTAGACAAAGAGGGCAATTTCTATAGGAGAGATGTTTGCCTCGAATTTAGTGTTTTTCATTCCATACTATCTACACCATAGCTATACAATGCAAAAACCGAAAAGTTACTAAATAGTATTGAATACAGTGTTACCTCGAATATCATTCCATAAAAGTAGTGAGAAGTTGGAGTGAATAATATTCCAAGATAGTTGCTTCCGAATATCATTTGAAGATCAAAATCCACATACAGTTCCAATTACACCAATACAAAGGGGACACACACATCAAATACCCTTATAGTTGATTTGGGCATTGACAATACACACATCACCATAGTTACCTAAGACTCCGGGATGGCGGGACGTCGGGACGAGGTTTCCGGGACGACAATTTTTTTTTGAAAATTTCGGGACGGCGGGGGACAACAAGGGGACGACTAATAAAAAATATATAAAAATATATATAATTTATTAATTTTACAAATATAACATGAATAATTCAATAACCTAAGACTTAAAATTGAAAGTTTGAAGATTGAAACCATTAATGATTAATCCAATTATTCATCACATAAGCCAAGGCCCAAAATGCTACAACTATATATATTATATTCAATGTTCAAAACTTCAACATGACGATGAAAGACTAAATAGTAAATAGTAAAGTTGAAAATTAAAAACAAGTCTTAGTCTTACTCTTCAATAATCAACATGAGAAGAGTACAACTACACCCACATTACATATGCTATGAAATATTATGTCATGTCTCATAACCCAAATGACATTACATAACCAAAATGACAAGTACAACTCAAAAATCACTATCAGAGCCCTCCAAAGGAACAGTTGTGAACCGCTCCTCCTCACTAGGAGTATTTGTATCAACGTCATCTACATCTGCAAAGGAGATATCAACCAGTCCTCGCTGCTCCTGATCTTCATCAATCTGCCTTGCATCCTCAGGATCCACATCCCACCGCAATGTTGGGCTCTCCTTGTACGTAGGTGTCTTGCAATCCATGAGACACAAGGCACTATGTACACATAACAAGTTTCTCTGCTCTCTTAGAGGTAAGTCTGTTCCTCTTAAGAGAGTGGATCCACCCATATGTTGACCAATTCCTCTCAGAAGCAGAGGAACTAGAAACCTGAGAAAGAAGACGAATAACAAGTGTACGTAGCAATCTTGCATGTCCATACAATCGCCACCAACTAACTGGACTCTCTTGTGCCAATGTGGTCCTGTCTATCTTTGATGATTTTTTGTAGCCATCCAGATAAGCAAACTTGAGCCAATCAGTTTTGACTCGTGAAGCATCCTCTGCATTATACATTTTTTTAGGGCTTTCAAGAAACCCTTCCTCACCTCCTCATCATCTACTGGGAGAACTTTGTCAGGCCTCTCAACATACCACTTCGGATTTAGTGCATATGCAACCATGTGTAAAGGAGTGTTCAACTTCTCCCATCTTCGCTCAATGAGAGGTGGATATGGTGATGGTAGAACTCCAAGGTGGGTCCCTTACTCGAACAACAACCTTCATCTGGCCAAGCATACTATCAATACATTCGTATATCTCACCAAGGCTAGGGCTCTCAGAATCCCCATATTTTATCACACTGAAAACTGGAGATATTATGGATGTGATATATCTCACATCTATCCAAAATGTTTCATTCACCACAATTGCTTTCACCTTCTTCCCCTGCTCTGTCTTCGACCCATCCCACCTAGACCACTCTGATGTCATGACCATACACTGTAATGATTCCTGCAACTCAGCCATCCTATCCAACAAAATAAAATATGATGCAAAACGTGTCCATTGGCTTGAGGAATTCCTTCCTTGAAAAGCTACGAAGGGTGCCAATGACGTATGGTGGTTGCAAATGAACATCTGCACATCTCTAGCATCAGCCACTACATTTTTGACCCAATCAATTTTTCCAATATCTTTTAGTGCATTGTTCATGGCATGCACACAACATGGGGTCCAATATATATGTCGTAATGAGCCTCGACAAGCTTACCTGCTGCCCTGCACACATAAGCTGCATTTGTAATAACTTGCACAACGTTGGTAGGGCCAACCTCCTCAATAGCATCTCGCAAAATGGTGAATTGGAACTCTGCATCCTTCTTCTTCCCTGAACAATCAACTGCCCTCAAAAAGTAAGGACCCTCTTTGCATGAAACAATGATATTTATGAGTGGGTGGTGTCTAATATCCATCCACCCATCCATGATGATGTTACAACCGTGAGAGACCCATGTGCACCTCATTTCCTCCATCAATAAATTAACCTTGGAATAGTTCCTATCCAAGATTGTGGTTCTCAACTTCATGTCTCCTAGGGGCACATAACTCACACCTGCTTTGGCTACCTTAGCCATAGCCTCCTTGAAATAAGGAGAGCGAGCAACATGAAATGGAATGCCAGTAGCAAAAAAGAATTTTCCAATGGCATCATCAGCCTCTTCTCTAGCCTTTGTATCATACATTTCAACAACTGGATTGGAGGCCACAACCTTCCTCTTCCCCCTACTACTACCAAAAGCATCCAATTTAGACACCTCATAAGATGCACCTGTAACACTACCAGTATTAATTCTCACAGAACTAGAAGGGGTGCCAGTGCCACTAACATGATGGCCACGAACTTCTGGAACCTTTTCCACCATATCTCCATTATATAGCCTCACCATTTCTAACCTCTCTTCAAGTGATAGTTGTCCACACATGCCTACACCTTATCCCGCAATGTGCAATAAATGTGCATTCAACCCAGTAATGCTGCCTGACCAAGATAATGAGCATATGTTGCATTTCCATATTTTAATGCCCCAAATGTTTGATCTAGGATCAGTACATAATTTGACCAAATTGTTTCAAAGGTTTTTTGTTAGCAAAAGGCCCCTAACATACTTTTTCAACATTTTGGAGGGGCAATCTGAACTTGTCCACACTCCCTTGTGAACTAGTAGCAGTATTAAGTGTTTCTGATTGTGTTCCTTCTCCTTGCACACCCATTTCAACCTCATATTCAGCTTGATAATCACTATCGAACTCATTTTGAAGTTGCAATAATTAAAATACAAAACAATATAACTATACAATACAATAAAACAATGAATACAATTTAAAAAAAAGCGATGAATACATTAAAAAAAAACAGCAATGAATGCATTTAAAAAAAAAACAGCGATGAATACATTTAAAAAAAAAACCTACGCATCTGTTAATAGGTGAAGTCAACATTTGAATAAGCAGGTTGTGACCAAGCTGGCAGGTGGGACGGTTAGTCCGAGCACGGTAGAATAGGTAGTTTTGGCGATTTTCAAATGTTTATCTTGCTATCATTTAATGTCATATATATTACAACGAAAAGTTTCATATTACATGTTGAAGAAAATTGCAATACCCATGGATGGTACTAGCATACCTATCTTAGATAAATCTATGTAAAAGATGCCGAGAGGTATCATTCTTGAGGCGCCTATTCCACTTATGCTCAAATCCAATATAGGTGCCTCAAGAATGATACCTCTCGGCGTCTTTACATAGATTTATATAAGATAGGCATGCTTAAGAGCACCCATGGGTATTGCATTTTTCTTTAACATTCAAATGAAACTTTTCATTAAAATTTAAGTGTGTAATATATTTGACATTAAATGATAGCAAGAGAAGCATTTGAAAATCATCCAAATATGTAATATATATAAGATAATATGAAATAATGAACTATTTAACATATATCAAGGGTTGACATATGGGATAGGAGTTGCAACCTTCAATAATGGTGCATCAACAATCCATTCTCTTGTGTAAAGTCAGCTTAGTTGAAGTACTAAGAATATTACCCGCCATTTACATATGATCAATATGAAAAGATGAACAAAGAAAATCTACTTTCTTAGCGAAAGGTGACGAAGAAAGAAGATCAAGTCCTTAGAAGATAAATAATTTCATTTGCTTATTATAAATTCCATTCTATTAATTTGTCATTTTGTTGATGTTCATGGCACATTTTGATATATATTAAATAATTTATTATTATCATATTATCTTATATGTATTGCATATTTGGGTGATTTTCAAATGCCTGTCTTACTATCATTTAATGTCATACATATTATAAATTTAAATTTTAATGAGAAATTTCATATTATATGTTTAAAAAAGCAATGCCCACGGATGCGATTAGCATACCTATATTAGATAAATCTATGTAAAAGACGCCGAGAGGTATCATTCTTGAGGCGCCTATATTGGATTCGAGACAAGTGGAATATGCACCTTGAGAATGATACCTCTTAGCATTTTTTACATAGATTTATCTAAGATATGTATGCTTTAGGTATGACGCTAAAGATAGTACAACTAAGTTTACCTTTTTGATAGATTTATTGTAGGTACTGGTAAAACGAGTACACATTTGTCATCTTAGATAGGTAATATGACCGCCAAGAATGTGATATGGGTGTGATCCCTATATCGAAACAAAGGCACCTAGAAATTTACATGGGGATGCCATATATCCACCTTAGAAGTGAAAATGAATGGCGATAATGGGACAAATAGCTGAATTTTGGTGGTGCCACTTACGGGGTTCATATCTCCTTGGTCGTTGATCGGAATTTGAAACTATAATGTGTTAGAAAGTTCACAAAGTGAACTAGTTAACATGCTCCAATGGTACATCTTCTGGAAGCCTCATGGGCCATCCACCAAAGTTCCAATGCCAAATTCCGCTCAAAAGAGCTCCAAAACGCAAAATATGAAAATGTAAAAATACTAGAAAACTATGTTTTTGGAAATTTTCAGAATTCATTTGGAATGGCCATTTGGATCATGCCAGGATAAGAGAGCATTGTTAAGGTCAAACACGTGAGGCAAATTAATTAAACAAGGAAATTGCTCCTAATTGATGGTCAATAAAGTTGTCATAAAAAAATGTTAATGATTCAAATCATTCGGTCAATGATAGATGAGTTGAACCATGCAATGATGAGAGTCAAGACAAAGTATTTGCATAACAAGATAATGATTGAAGAAGAAGAATTTTAACGTCCACGAGGCTACCAAAGACAACCTATGGGACAACAAATCTTGCTAAAAATATTTTTGACATTCAGATCTCCTATTGGTGAGTTTGATAATCAACTCCCCTGTTTTTTCAACCATATTCTCGCTGAAAATATTTTGAAAGGATGCAATAGCCACCGTGCTAGCAAACTGGGCCCTAATGTCATTATAAGCATTACACTCCAACATGAAATGTTTCTTTGACTCCACTGCACTAGACGTGCAAAAGACACAAATTCTCTCTTCCCATGCCTCTTTAGGTCTTTTCCATCTTCCTGTTTCACATCGAAGACGATGTGAATTAGTTCTCAATTGAGCTATGAAGATCTTTTCTTTCCACGGGATACTAGCCCCATAAAAGCCTTTTGTTGATGATCACATGTAGAGTTAAATTCCTCCAAATAATACCTCTTCTTTCTCCCTAATGACTTTCCCCACATAGCTTGGTGGAATTTATCTATAACAAAAGTTTTTATCTCTTGGCTATTATTAGGACATGCATTCAAGTAAATGTTCCATTTTTAAGCCATTTGTTGTTTTGATTCATCCATGACTTCTTTCTTTTCTCCAAAAACTCATTGAGGACAACCTTAGGCCATCTACTACCTTCCATTTGCTCGATCCTTTTTAAATATGTTATGAGACGAACCATAGCAATAACTTCTAGAGGTACAACCCCATTTCAGCTAGAAGAATCTCATATGGGACCGAGATCTTTAATTTGAACTTGCTAGTAATCATGTTTTTTTGAATCCTCTCAAATTGTTTCCACCTTGAGTTTGAAATGTTGCTAGCCCAAACCTCACATCCGTAAAGCACCACTGGAGTTACTAAAAGCCCAAACAAAGTCTGCATAGTTTTCCAATCCCATAATTCTGCCTCTCTGCATTTGTTTTGGAAAGCATAAAAAGCTCTCCACCCCCTAAAGTTCTCTTTTTGCTACAAATCTCCCAACTGAGCTTGTTATTAAAGTCAAACCCAAGATATTTATACTCCGTTACTTCCTCTAAAATGCTTCCATCGAAATAGAAATCATACTGAGTTCTTTTCTTTCTATTGGAGAAGATCATAATCTTGGTCTTATTGGTGTTGACTTGCATCCCCACTTCTTTGCAAAAGTGCTCAAGTGCACATAAATGCTTTTGAAGGCCTTGAGCGGACCTAGCAATCAAGATAAGATCATCAGCATAAAGGAGAAGTCTTACAACATACTCTCCTAGGCGAACACCATCTTCACTTTGCATATTTAACCATTCCTCAAGTTTGTCGATATATAGGCCAAATAAAGTAGGTGATAATGGGCATCCTTGTTTAACCCCAATATCACTCCTGAAACTTTTTGAGATACCAGTTTGAGTTCTAATTTTGACTCGTACCTTTTCATAAAGTCTATGAACAACTGCTCTGTGATGTATTGGAATACCAAGCTCCTTCATTCTATCCCATAGCTTGTTCTTAGGAACTGTGTCAAAAGCCTTCTTGAAGTCAACAAAACAACAATAAGCTTCCTCTTTATCATTCCAAACTTTTTCAATAATGTGCCTCAAAGTGATACCATGATCTATTGTTGAATACTTAGGTCTGAACCCTACTTGCCCTTTTGCTCTCTTACCTTTTTCTTTTGCCCACTTGCTGATTCTGCATTCCACCATGCTACCAAACAACTTTGCAAACAATGGGTTGATCATGATGGTTCTATAATTAGAAGGATTGTTAACATCTCCACTCTTAAAAAGAGGTATCATGCAAGACTAGTAGTCCAATCTCCAGGAAAACCCTATTGAATGATGTTGTTGAATATGTCGACAATGTGAGGAGCGAGAATTTTTTCCCCATTTTAAATATTCTGCCTGAAACTCCTCCAAGTCTTTGGCTTTTCCAACCCCAATTTCATAATACCCTCTTCAACTTCTTGCACAATAAAAAGCTTTGTTGTCGTGTTGACCAAAGGGGGGCCTTCAACTTCTGGATCCTGCTCATAAAGTTGTTTTGCAAACTCAAACCACTGATTGGCTATGATATTGTTGTCATCTATATGTTTTTCTTTGATTGAAGCTCCTTCCAAAATGCTTTTGGGTTATGTTTCCCTAAGTGTATAAGCTCTTCCCTCCTTATGGTCATGAACTCAACTTTTTTTTCTCTTTATGATCTGTTTGTACAACTTTGTGTTCAACTTCTCTTTGCCTGTTTCTTTAATAGCTCCAATCTTAATGACCAAACGAGATCTGTTTGGACTCAAGGTGCTATTTCACAGACTAGGGACATTCAGTCACCTATGAGGTCGAGGCCACCCTCCCGTCGATGGACTTCGAGATCCACCAGACGAACACAGAGAGTTCATCCTTCTTTCGGGCATTGACATTCCAGATCTTCCACAACTCCGGATACCGGACTTCAACACATTACTAGCTTCTTCCAGTCGAGCTTGGTTGTTAATTGAGGGTGCCTTTTGCTTCCTCTTCCTTCCTTTCCCTCCCTTGCGTGACCGGATTCGGCTGGTTTCTGCAGGCTTCCTCCGGGCTTCTCCCCCTGCCCGTTCTTCTCTTCCTAGTTATTTTTGGGGACCGTTTGCTCCTCTGGCTGGATTCTTTTCCACTTTTCATGTATGTTTGCAGTCCCATTGACCTACTTCTATGGTCACTTGTTGGACATTTAATATATTTATCTTATCTTATCTCATCTCCTTTTCGCTTTACAGTCCTCATCAAACCATCTATTTACCGGAAAACAATTTGTTTGCTTCTTATTTTTGTTCTTTTACAACTTGTAAGGGCCTTCTTAATTATGTTTGTTAACTCATAGCTTTTAAGGCCTTGTGATCTTGCTTTCCCCTCTTGCATTAAGCGACTCAACGCCACTTTGAAGATATCACAATTTTCTTGTGTTACAAGAATCCTTCCTTTTTCCGGAAGATGTTGAGATTGTTCTTTCCTTGTGAGCTGATTCTTGCTCGACCAATCTACCACTATGGAAATTAGATTATGATCTGACTTTAGGTCCCTGATAGAATCATCAATCTCCACTTCTTTTATCCTGTCGATTAAACTTTGTGAGCAAATTGCATAATCAACAACACTTGCCCCATTGTAAGTTTTACAAGTAAAATTTCCAGATTTATGCCATCTTTCCATACCATTGCAAATAATCAAATCAAACATGCCACAAAGAGTTAATAATTCTTTGCCAAAATGATTAATGTCCTGTTGTCTTCTAACCATCTTGCCCACTTGCTGATTATCTTCTTCCATGAGCCATAGTGGATTATGGTTCTCCTTACTACTCCAAGTGTTAGCTTGCTCATTTGCAGTCCTCACATTGAAATCACCTAAAAGAAGAACTTCCCCTTGTTGTGAAAACTCTGAAATATCTTTCTTTAGGGCTGCATAAGGATCTTTCCCATCTAGCCCACCTTTTTGTATGTTTTTGAGACCTGAGGTGCAAAGTAACAAGCTGCTATTCTAATGTTACTCCTGTTTTCTGATATTCTAAACCAAATGAACTGTTTGTTTGTGTCCTCTCTTACTTGCTGAATCTTTCTACCCTCCACTTCTCTAACTAAAACCATTATACCTCCAAAACCTTTCCCATTGCTAGCTACCTCATTCCAGACTGCAAACTTCCTATAACCTTCAAAAGAGTCTTGCAACCATCATGCTCATGAGTTTCCGTGAGACAAATTACGTCTCTCCCTTCTGCTACAGGCCCTAACCTAGGTCCCCTTCTCCAAGGATAACCTCTACAATTCCAACATGCAAGTTTTAACAATACTTGGGAGGGCCTTGATTCCTATTTATTTTGGTGTTGAGAACTCGAAGCATGGTTCTCACAACTTTGCATCCATGATTGGCCTAACTCATTCCTCGTTGACATCAATTTTGTTGTTCTCTTGTTGTCATCCATTTGCGAAGAATATTGTGACATTATCTTGCTAATAACGGCTTTTCATTTATGCATAACCATGCTCTTTTACCTTCATCTCTTGCTGCTCTTACTTTAGTTAATTCTTTCCTTCTATCCTCCAATTGTATTGAAGTTAAATCATCATCTAAAAAGAAATTTGACCCCCTCAAGAGTCCCTTCTTACTCAAAATTTGATACTTGTCTTCTAATCTCCTCATGACAACTTTGATAGGTCTAGACCTTTCTTCATCTACCTTTCCAATTCTCCTTGCTTGCATGATCAACCCTTGCCATTGTAGTTTGTCTCTTAAAAGTCACTTTCCAAAATGAGTGTGTTTTCATTTTTGCCATACTCTTTTACCCCTTTGATAATTAGATTTTTATCCTCTCCTGCCTTTCTCTATGTTCGCTTTCTTGCATTTTGCCCAAATTTGCACCTACCTTGTTGTCCTTATTCGATGGTCCCTTAACAACATGAGACCATGACTTGGTTTCGTTTGCGTTTATATCTTTAGCACATTCCTCAACCACAAAGCTCGAGAGTTTGTTCCCTGATCCTTCTGAGTTCTTATTTCTGTTGTTTTTAAGTTTGTTACACACATACCCGGTTTTGTCGATGCTAACATGTCTTGCCAAGCTGTTTTCACCCTTTCATTATCATTTTTCATTTTTGCCATTCATGCTTTCCTATTTGTAAGGCCTCTTGAAGCATTGCCACTTGCTCCTTTAAAACTTTGTTGTCTTCTACAAGAGTTTGGTTTGCTGTTACAATCTCCTAGATCTTGCAATTTTTCTCTTGCTCTCGGGCTTCCATGCATTCCATTTTGCTTTTCACATTCATCAACTCTTGAACATATAACTCGGATGACCAAGTAAGAGGAGTGGAAATAGGGCTGTAGACTTCTTCCACCCCTTTGTCCTTATAGTCATGTGCCTCCTGTTTGTGTGCTCCATTTTTGGTTTGAGTTTTTGACCTTTGTTTGAGTGGAGTAGTTTTCATCTTTTGATCTTGGTGTCTTCTTTGAAGTCCCCATTTAATGCGTGAAAGCCTGCGTTTTATTATACCTCGATATTGCTTTGCATTGACCCACACCCATTTCCCACTTTTGTCTGCTAGTGCAATTTTGCCCAAGTTGTTTGACTCCTCAACACCCAAAGGGCATTCTTTCCATTGCTAGCATTTGACCACCCGAAAGAGCTTGCTTAAGATGCCGAGGTGCAAGCAAATCTGATCCACGAGAGATCTAGAAGAATAGAGCGGAGTTTGAGCGAGTTTCTTTTTCTTCGCTCTTGCTAAGGTTCGAATTCGTCCCACGATGAAATGCTGATAGGGTTCCACATATCTTTGTTCCTTCCGGTTATTAGGCTCTGTAATATCCCCTTCTCGGTCAAAAGAATTTTATCCCAATTCTGTTTCCGGACAACTAAAGGGTGTTAGAAAGGGAAACTTATCATAATAAATTAATTATAAAAGTGCAAAATAAAATAATATTATAAGCACTTTATATTAATTTATTAATGATAAAGTCAATTTAAAAATAGAAAAGACAAATATAAAGTGATAAGTAAAAAAAAAAAAAGAAAAATCACTTTATGTTATCATTATCCTCTAGGAGAACATGCGACCCCGTTGGAGGATGAAAAAGGTGGAAATAAGTATTAAATGCGAGGGGTGAAATTTGATTGGAAGTTGGGGAAGCTATTTGGCCCATTACATCTATAAAAGTGAGTTTACTTGCTTGTTGAAGGCATGCTTTTCTATTTTAGACAAAATTTGATTTTTGTTTGAGCCTAGAGCTTTTACAAAATATTTCTAAGGACGAAAACCTTAAGAAATAATCTCTTGAGGACAAAAACCTATAAGGGATCTAATAAAAGGACGAAAATCCTTCTCCTAGTTGAGAGGATTCTCCACACAGGGGTTTCCATTGAAGATCAATGATTTATTTGTGCTTTCCAACAGTTGTTGAAGGTTAGATTTGCAGATTTGTGTTATTTCCGACGAGAGTTTGAAGGTGGAAGCTTGTTGTAGTTTTTACCTTCATTTGCAGCCATATCTAGGGTTATGTACACCCTTGTGGGTGGAGTTAGGTACATTCTAGGGCACGGCTGTCCCGGATCTCATCACCAACAACTTTGCCATAATTTTAGAAGCCAAAATCAGCTGGTTGCATAATTTTTGGGCCAAGGAAATTGTATTTTCAGCTGTGTCTGAGGGCAACTGTCTGCAGAAATTTAATAAAATAATTCCAGCTTGTTTTGAAGTCAAATATGGTATTTCTCTCTTGATTCCACCTTTATAAAATTTACTGAGTTGATTCCATTAAAGATTTAGTGGTTTTGCCTTTTATTTTGTGGGTTTTCATCTCCTATGCAAGTCGCCATGCATGTATAAAATTCAGATCTACATTGAACTATTTTATAAATTATTTAGAAATTGTTCTTTGGATTGGGGTTTTGCCTAAAATCCATTTGGGGTAAAAATTGTCTATTTGGGGACATTCCAGGCTCTTGTATAGACTTTTCACCATTGTACCACTGTTGGTTTCCATAGTCTTTTTCTATTACACACCTGCTGAAAACATTGCCCTATGTCCTGAGTTGTTCCAGTGAACAAGATTTTTTCCAACGATTGCGATCTGCACAAAAGCAAAGCAAATGTCCCTACCAAACAAAATATCGAACACTACAAAGCCTTGAACGCCCACCCGACAACGAAGAAAGAGGAAACACAGATAAGATGTCCTCGGAGATGAGATCTCCATGTCATGGGAAGGGAGGAGGGAAGGTCGGATTGCATTAATCCACAATAGGCTTAGGGTAGGAGCTTGCTGACACAATCGGGAGTCGGGGTTTGGTGTTAGGGTCGGGAGTGAAGGGTCGGGAGTCAAGAGTCGAATACAAGGGTCGGGAGTTGAGAATCGAGAAATAGGGGTCGTGAGGCAAGAGTCGGAAGATGGGATAGACCCGACTATTGCAAAGCTCAGGAGAGTTGCGGTGAAACGCACAAACTGCTTGAAAGGGAAAAGCGTAGCACTCAACACGGAGATGTAGGCGACACAGGAAAGTTCGAGTTTCCACGACATAGGTTTTAGGGCCGAGCGGCACATGCCGAGATCTTGTATGTCGAGATCCTCCAAAACTTACCTTTTGCGGTGAGGTTTTATAGCCTCCAAACGAGATTCGAACTGGAGCCTTTGTTTATAGCAATGTTTTAAAAACCATTTCGATTTTGGTTCGGTTAAACGGTTTGACCCGGTTACGGTTTGGTTAGACCGGTTTGATTGGTTCATCAATAAAAATTGCAAACCGTTAGAAAAATTGAACCAATGACTGGTTCTTTACTGGGTCGCCGATTAATACCGGTTGAATACTAAACCGGTCGGTTTAAATCTTTGGACTGAGTCGAACTAGTTAAGGAGAAAGTTTTGGCTTAAAACATTTTCTCTCCAATTCTAGCTTTTAAGTTACTTTTTCCCAACCCTAACCCTAAAATGATGTTATATATACCCCGTTTGGAACAACGATTAAATTATCCCGTCTTCATGCAATCAACCTTCGGCTAAGGTGCATTGATTCTTGAAGAGGATACCTAATACAAATCCCATTGTCTTGGATGATATTGATCCAACCTTAGAATGAGTAGAGGAGAGTCACCTGACAAAGTTTGATCCTAATGACTTGGGGTGGATGGCTTTGGATGATGAACCACTAGTAGCACCAGACATGGCAAACACTAGCCGTGCTACTACAACTACTACTGATGTTCGTTAGGAGTCCAATGTGTTTGAGCCAAAGGAACATGATCACATTGATGAGGATGAGGATCCCATTCTTAGCAGTGGTGTTGAGTTTGATGATTGATATCAAACATGTAGTAGCTTGTAGCATATTGTTTTTTGGACTCTATAGGCCATTTAGAGCTTCATTGTTTATGTATTTTGTTTCAGATATGTAGTGCACTCGGTGTCGTTTTGCTATAATTACCCTTACATGGTATATGCATGAGCAAACTTTGCATATTTTGTCTCTAATTGTTTGTAATCATGGTTTGGAATCTTTAAAATTTCTTGTTTTTATTAAATTGTAATATTTTATGTATTTTTTAGTAAACCGGTTCATAATTTTAAAACCGGTTTGGTTCCGGTTTGATTCCGGTTCGGTTTCGGTCCGACCCTCAGCTGGTTCCGATTTTTAAAACGTTGGTCTATAGTGTGGTAGGCAGGCATTGACTTTTCTTTAGCATGAAGTGATACCCGATGTCTGGGGGCCCTCCCTCTTGGACACAGATTGGGCTTCTGTTGAGAGGATTTAGACTCTCCTCCATCGCCGCTTCATCAGATGCAAACAGACAGTTCCCCAGCATATTATTTTGGCAGAGTTTGGAGCCCGACCTTTCCGTCTGGAGACTATATTTGACATATCAACCTTTCTTCACCGTATCAGGAGGTTTGGTGATCTCTCCGATGAGCAGGACAGGTATCCGTATCTCGCTTATTGTTCCTCTGTGAGTATTGCCCAGGCTGCGGGCCGTTGTTGGTTTTCTCGAGACTTCTGCCTTGTTGGATTCAATTGGTATCCAGATTGATCGTCTCCCCCCTTTCTAGTATTCCCTGAATGCTCCTAGTCATCTCTTGCCCACCAAACAAGTGTTGAACAGGTCCATCCGGGAGGATATCTACAAGAGCTTCATTCAGACTACTTGGGTGAACCCTCCTGGGGGTTTGCGCCCTAAGATGTCCTTTTATGCAGAGCACTTTCTTGAAATCAGAGATGGACTCATCATCCGCCCTCAGTACACCTCTCGTCACTGGGTGCATGCCCTCCGTATACCTCTGGGTCAGTTTCGAGTCGGCTCCCACAGACTTCGATGCGAGACTGATCACCACATTGATCGAGAGGACAGACTTTGTAGGCTCTGTAGCCTTCAAGAGGTGGAGACCGAGACTCATTTCATCTTCCGTTGCCCCATATACTATGAGATCAGAGGACGATTTCACTGTCTCTTCAGAGGGATTCAAACTCTCTCGGTCTTCTTCAGATATATTGACCAACGGTGTCTTGCCCTCTACATCCGTGAGTCTTTGCTGCTCCGGGACCAGATTCTTCATCCCCCTCCGAGAGTCATCCCCACGAGACGAATTACAACCTTCTTTCTGGTTCTACCCACAGGTGGAGGAACTAAACGACAGAGCCTTTCTGACCCAGATACAGTGCATAGATCAATTCGTCCCTATTGGACCTTCACACTTCCCTCGATCACCATCAGCAGAATCGGATGCACACACGTACCAGAGGGCAGCCCAGCTCCATTTGTCCCCCTGGCCGTCGCTTCAGTCTTAGATCTTAGTAGGGGAGGAGGTTTTCGCCCCCTCTTCGGGTTGCCAGTCCATCAAGAGCTTCTTTTCGTCGGCCTCTAATGTTAGGAGGGGTGTGGCTACCATTCCTGAGTAGACCATTGGTCCTCGTTTGCCCCCACCCCTTCATTCCCTTCTTTGCTTCTCTCGTCTTTCTCCCCGCTTGCTCCATTGCCCCGCTTGTGGGGGTATTGGCTTCGGGTTTCCTCTTTGCTTTGTCTTTTTTTTTTTTTTTTCTGTTTTTGGGAACTCGTTTTGAGTTGCCCCCGCTTGCACTTTGTATATTGTTTGGGCTGCAGTCCCATTGACCTACTTTTGTGGTCATTCGTTGGACATTAATATACTTATCTTATCTTATCTCCTGTGCTCTTTTTCTGGGTGTAGGAAGGTGCTAGTCTCGAGACACAACCGTTGGATCCGCATACATGCTACCGTTATTTCGAGCTGTATTTTGCGGTATCCTTTTTGTTTGGTTTTTTCTTTCTTTTCTTCTATTTGGAACAAAATCCGATTGGAACAAAATCTGGATAAGTAAAGTTCAAAGGTTGAGGAGTGGCACATTCATATAGCCTAATTTGAAGCAATCATTGAGGGAAGAGACTAGATAACAACTGACTTGTTGAGGATAGTTCAAGTGGTAGATCTGATTAGAAAAACCTATAAGAGACTTGAGCGACAGACGCAGAAAATAAGGAAGAACATTGATAATAGATTAAAAATAGTATCTGATTCTCCCTTGGATTCAGCATCAGTTGGTTTAATTGCAGCAGCCCCAAAGACTCTTCAACAGACCTCATATTCATTACTGCCAGTACCTTTAGTGTCTGAGGCTGTTACTGTTGCTGACCTGTTTCAGATTTTGATCCAGCAGCTACATCTGATCCTCCTAGTACTTGAGTAATGTTAAAAGGGATGCTGACCAGTCTTAGAGGGGGAATAGATAGGCAGATAACTAGACATTTTGTTGTACGTATTGCTAAATGATAGCAATAAGAAATTTATTTTTTATTGGTTTCTGAGTTAGTCTTTTTGTTGCTTATGGATGGTTTCCTTCAACCAACACACCAGTTGTAGCCCAAATCTATATCAACATTTATTATTGATGATAGAGGGAGCTGTCTTGCCTCACCATGTAATTGTCTTGCCTGTGTTTACTGGGGAATTCAGATTCTGTACATTACTGATATCCATAATGAAGACATCACCATTTCCAGCAGTTGTGTCTTATTATGATTATGTTCTATTGTAACTATTGGTGTATACTATGCATGTTCTGTGCATAGATTTTATTGTTCTAAGCACAGGATAGATGTTTCTTCGTAATTTTCCTGCTCCATCCCAGAGAAGGCATCCACTCTACAATTAGACGAATCACAAGCCTAAGTTTCTTTCCTAGGTTTGAACAATTAGCATTCACTTTCTTTTGTTCCAGTAAATTATTAATCATATAAAAGCGTCTTGCCACCATTTTATTTTCTCAAATCTAATTAGAAAAATCTAATTTATTAATTCTATTTTTGCATGGCATATCCAGTCTTTATTCCATCCTTTACTGGGGTATTTTTTTGCTTGTTTCATAGGCAATGTGTTATTGCGAGGAGATGACAAAAATTCATGAAGAGGTATACTTTGTTTTGAGTCTTGTTTGACATCATTTTATCATCATAAATGTGGAAATTTGATTCGAGAATTTTTTCGATAGTTTCCCTAGTAATCTGCTGTAATGCCTGTGGATCTTGGAGAAGCATGGATGGGTTTTTAATGATTGTTCATGGTCACAAGGAGGGATCTAAAGTCCAAGAGGAAAAATATTTGAGAAAATCTCTCTCTCTCTCTCTCTGCAATGCTCTCTTTCTTTTTTATAATGAATGGCGAGGTTGCAAGATTCCGAGCCCATATTCTTTTGTCTTAATCCTTCAACACTGTGAAAATGTATTCTTCTGAGATTTTATGAAATCAGTTATCTTTCATGTACACCAAGGATAATCCAGGCTGAATTTCCTATGAGGTTTTTGAGCATCTTCTGCAGCCTTTAATTTTAAATTACTATTGATAGGGCGCATGCTGAGGCATCTATCTAATTCGTGTGGTCTGTTTTAGTTCTGGATGGGTACACTAGGAGAAGCGAAAAGTGAGTTTGCACAACGCAGTCCCAAGGGAGAAATAACATTATTGATTCGAGGATCTGAAGACCAGTCTGCAGAATCTCCATTGGAAACAGAGCTGGAGAGTCAGCTACAAGATTTGTTCTCAAATGGCCATAGGCTATCGGAGGTGATAGTCTTTAAAAATATTATGTTGGGTGATGGAATACAAATAAGATGCATTTATGTTGTCGCTTGTCTTGCATCTATGATAACATATAGTTTACACACAGAATGTCGGTAAAAGATCCATGCATGGCTTATTTATTAGATAATCAGTATTTGAAATTGGATCCTATTTATATTTATATCTTATATTCTTGGATAATGATGGAGGTATTTTTATTTGTTACTAATGGCTTGATCCTAACTTGTGTCAATGACACTCACTCTCTACTTGGAAACAATATCTTCTTGATCTTTGTGTACAGTTCTAGTCACATTATATGTTTTTATACGGGAGAACTTGGTGTCAAAAATGATCTTTTCGAACAATACAGAAAAGTATTTAAGATTTATGCAAATTCTTTTAGGATTGAAAACATCACATTCATCCTGAGGATCAAGAGAGTGCATAACACAAAAGTTGACTTTAAAAATGCTTTTTAATAAAAAATTCTTAAAAACAAAAACACAAAATATTATTTCATAAGGAAAATATTTGTACAATTTCGACTATGCCAGGCATGGAAACTATTAGTCCAATCCCGAGCATTATGAAACAAAATAAACTTAATGAACATCATGAAAGATTATCAAGTTTCAGAATAGCTTTCATATCTTCCTGATCTCGTTCAGGCCACCACAGAGGGGGATCTCCATAGCATCCGATGTCATGATTGTCCAAAGCCCAGTTTGCTAGAGCATCAGCCACCTAATTTTTCTGTCTAGAGATGTGACTGATTTGCAGCAACTAAAAATTAGCCTACAAGCCTTTGATTTTCCTTTTTCACGTTCAATCTGCCAATGTGAACTCCCTAGTTTCTTTGAAGAAGTCAGCATCCTGACAATAATCTTGGAATCAGATTCCACTTGCACCTGAGTCCATCCACACTTAATAGCCTCTTGTAAACCTCTGTAGATAGCTCTAATCTCAGCAACATTGTTAGTAGTAGTTCCCAGATTTTCAGCAAAGAGGAAAGCAACTCTCCCATCATGCATTCTTCCAATACCCCCATTGCCGCCTTTCCCGGATTTCCCCTAGAAGCCCCATCCGTATTCAATTTACCTATGTAGGAGGAACCCAATTTTGTTGTTTATCTTCTCTCTTTTTTATTGTAAAAGCAGGAAGCGGGGAACTAGTAGGCTGAAAAGATAGCAGATTACATATGTTACTCCATTCCGGTGAGAGAAGAGGGAAGGGATACTTTCTGCTTTATAGTTTCTGCCATATTAATTATAGTCTTCTGCCAAACGTACCCCTTTTCTGTGATCTCTTGCTTGAAAATTCTTTTATTCCGTTCCTTCCATATATTCCAAAGTAACAAAGAGATACCTATCCATAAGGCAGGGAGTAAGTTTTGTCCTTTTGGAATACCATCTTGCCATTCCTTCATCAGTTGCTCAAGAGAATGAAGTCCTTGGTAATGTATACCAAACATATTTGCAAGAGATTGCCATAAAGGTATAACCCACAAACAAAGGAAGAAGAGATGATGTCTAGTTTCCTCCTCATTCCAGCATAGTGTACATCTGAAAGGCCCATAAAAACCTCTCTTCATAAGTCTATCCTCGTGAGAGCCATGTGCCAAGAGCCAAAGAAAAAAACTAACCTTGGGCCATATTGCGGGCTGCCATATTTGCTTAAACATAGCTTGGAGGGGATGAGGATTACCTCTAGTTAGCTCTTCATAGCCAGAGTGAACTGTATATTCTCCTCCTGATGAATTCCCCCATCCTATTTGATCTGGTTCATTAGAAAAGGAAAGTGAATGTCTTTTCAGAATTTGGTTGATCAAAGCTTGTTCTGGCTGCTGTAAAAAAATAGGCCATTCATGAGTAGATATCCAACATCTACCCATTTCCAAATGTTGAGACATCTGTCTAGTATAATGCATAACTCTTGTCCATCCTTTTTGATGCATTGCTTCCATCACATTACGTAAATGAGGAAATTGATGGATTAAAGGAGGTTGAGCATCCCATGAATCCAACCAAAAATATGCATGATTCCCATTATTCACTATCCAAAATAACTTTGTTTTAATAAAAAAATTCTTTTAGAATATAAAGAACAACGTGAAATTTCATGAAGTTGGGGAGACGACATGTGCAAGATTTTTATATGATATGAATTCAAAACAAAATGAAATTCAACTTTGTCTCCACTGAAAATAGGAATTCATTGTGGCCATAGAAAGATCCTAGTATAAGTCAAAGGGCGTGGCCAATACTGCTACAACACAGATGCTACATGTACTAGAATAGGAATATAAAGTAAAAAGGAGAAGCAAAATAAGGTCAAGGATTAGTAAGCAATAAAAGTTGATAGATTTTCTTTCTTTCTTTCTGCTAGTATTGATGCTAATGACATACTCTCTTACCACTCAAGACTGAAACAAAATGGTTAAGAGTGTATTTACTTAATACCTGTTTTTCATGCCCCAAGTTATTGGATTGATCTTATAGGAATGACATTCTCATAGGAAATTTACTGACTTGCACCATCCCAAGGCTGAGAATATTACATGATGAGCTTCAAGTTGTTAAACTAATTAGATCCTGTGTTCTATGGGGACGCATCCCGGTCACAAAACCCCCTCGCCCTCCCCAGAAATTCGCAAATGTCCAAAATGTTTCGAAACATGTCTTTGAAAAAGGAAACACTGCATGGATGTTTGGCCATCCCCGAGGCAGCTAGGGACGTCTGAGACGTCCCCTTGACTATCCCAGGGATGGCCAGACATTCCCGATGACCTGTTAGCATTGTATAAAGTTTAAACAAAAAAACCTTCATGACTTGAAAAAAAATACTGTTTGATCAATGAAATCAGAAAGTTTATTGCTGTTAACAGCTATACAGCTGTCATGATATATATTGAAATATTTTCAATATATTTCTGCTGTTATAAAGCTGTCAGGTTATGCTGCTGTCATCATGTCATGTTATATTGTGGCTGTTATACTGCTGTCCATTAACTTATAGAAATTTGAGTATATATTTAAAAACTTCATGTGTGTGTGTGTCTATATATATATAAATATTGCTGTCTGGCCGTCTCCCCAAAAATGACCCTTGGAACGCGGTCCCAGAAACGTGTCCCCTGCTGTCCCACTGTTCCTGTCCCTGAAACATAGATTAGATCTATTCTTGAAAATCTTTTGTCAATGATGTGTTTTGCAGATGAACAAGGCTGACCACCTTTGATGTGCATATTGCATGAGATATATAGTGAACCTTGGGATTCCCCAAGTGAGCAATATTAAATGTGTCGAGTATTACATCCAAAGATGAAAGGTTCCTTAGAATCTGGTTCTAAGGTACAGAGTCTAATAAGTATGTAATGGTGCCAGGTGTTCAATGCAAAGCGATATAGAAAATAGCTCTAAAAACCACATTCATTCATGATGAAAAGCCATAGAAAATCTAAACTAGAAAAAGATGTGAAAGTAGGGATGCGATGATTGATATTAGAGAGGTATTGCTAATAGATAAAATCAAATGGACAAGACCAAGGGAAGCATAGCTGAAACCCCTTGGTGGTTAGTCTCCAAAACTATAACAATTTTATAATTAAGTATAAAAACAAGTCTTCTTGACTATGTCTATTTGGATAGGTACCCCAAACCTCTATACATATACCGTTCATGCAAACCCCCACCAAACAAAATTGGCTGGACTCTGCGCCTGCATTTGTAAAATACTAAGCTGGAGAAAGTAGTTTGTTGTCATTAGGAGGTGTAACTGTCTTTGTGGTACTGTAACTATTTTAGGCCAACTGTTTATTCTGCTATTCACTTTGCTACTGCAGTTCTGCTGGCCCAGCAGTGTCCATAGCCTGTGTACTGATTAGTCAGAAAGAAGACTACAAAGGTGTTGCGTGGTGCAATATGTTCAGTGCACTGTTGAATGCATGCCAATGAGGTAAAGTATACAAATATGCTGCCGAAATGCTGATCTTGCAGTCATTTGAGCTTGCAGTTGGCCCACCTCCTCAGCCATTTTAAACAATGCCTTGTTTATGCTGTCTTTCTCCTTAGCCAATTTTTCTTACTTGACAAGTTCAACGTTACAGGTCCTGGTATCTAACAACCAACCACCTCCCTTTGCTACCATCTCATCCAACTACCATTTTTAGTCTAATCTTGGATTTTTTTCCTCTTGGACTTGAAAATATTCAGCAGTCTCTATATTTATACTTTTAGATTATGCAGGTGCTATTGATTTGTGGATCCTTATAATCTTATATATTTGTTTTTACTCCCTTTCTCGCTCTGCACTGTTTTCAAATCTTCGTCTCTTAGGCTTCAAACATATACTTTCCCAATGGTATTAACTGAGAACTGAATTTCCTTATCTTTATAGTATTCCATTTTCTCAATCATATGTTTTAAATTTCTGATCACCCTTACAACTTTATCTGCTTGCTGACATGATAAATCACCCGTAATGTCCCCATTCCTTCACCGAGGGCCTAACGGCCATTTTTTAGTCTTAGCCTTGGTCATACTCGAGGGGCTAATGATGTTGGAGGCTATTGGGTATGGATGTTTGATTACCACCTTGCTTTTTTGTTATATTTTTCCGTTGACATTAGTATTGGGCAACTTGGTGGGAATTATTGTTATATTTTGTCGTTGAGGGGGACTCATGGTACTTTATTATTCTATTCCTTCGTTGGGGTCACTTAAGTCACTTTTGGCACCTAGGGGAAAAAGTAACTTAAGTTACTTTATGTTCATGTGGGTCTTCCCCTAAGGGGTCGATTAGGGTTCTTTGGGCCCTTTGTTGCATTGGATGGTTATAAAAGGTGGTGTTTGGGGAGAAGAAGAGATCATTCATACACACACATCTTTTGATATTGGAGCAACTGTTGTTTGCACTTCTCTTTGCTTGTGGAGTAAGATCCCACAGGAACCCTAGCTTCGGTGGTGAGAGATCCACTCCTAGCTAGCAGAGCACTCTTCGGTGGTGAAAGATCTACCCTAGTTTGCTAATTTGGAGCCCATTCAGAGCAGATTTTTAGGCAGATTCTACAGGGTTTTTCAGCCAGGGTTTAAAGGGTTTCGAGAGGTCGATTTTAGATTCCGAGGGAGATCATTTGCCCATATATTTCATCCATTTGCATTTCAGATTATTCCCTGCGTTTAGGGCAAGTTTGGCGCCACTTCGGGGACATTTTGAGGGATTTCCAGCCCCTTTCATAGGGTGATGTCACCCTTGGGAGATTGCAGCAGTGGATTTTAGGGTTCCCGAGGGACATTTTCCAGATTTTAAGGTTGGAATCTTTTCCATATATTTTGTAGATGTTATTTCCCAAAAAACAGATTTTTATCAGTTGTATTCAGATAGTTATGAATTTTTGGAATATTTCAATAGTTTAGGGCATTCTGAAAATTACTGGTAGTTATCTATTAGTCAAAAAATATTAAAAATAATTTTCTAGTCTTTGTTATCATATTAGCAAGCTCTCTGTAAAGTTTCGTGTGATTTGGACAAGTGGTTTGCAAGTTATCATTATTTTTCAGTTCGCTGTCCTAAACCCAGAAAAATCAGAATTTCATCTGCTGTTATTTTTATTAATTTGTCAAATTACAAGTTATATCCCACTAGGGATATTTCAATGGTATTAGAGCTATAGTTCCTCTAGCCTTTGTTGGGTTGAGAAAATGGGTGACAATGAAGATTTCAATGTGGACTTGATGAAACAATTATTCACCAATATGGTTAAGCAACAAGAGACCACTAATCTCTATTTAAGCCAGCTCACTGAAAAATTAGCACAAGGCAGATTTGAGACTCATGCGGATAGGGGAGAAAACAATAATATGGGGCAGCCGACTCAAAGAGGTGAAAGTGGAAATTCAGGGCAGCGGTCTCCCCGCTCTTTTACCAAGCCTTTGGGACTTCAAGAGCCCTCTTTCTTGAAGGATCCGGAAGCTTCACAGGTGAGGCAGCCAACAAAAGTATTGGATGAGGAGTCTTGTTGGGAGAAGTATCAGTCTTTAAGTGAGGGTTTCCGAGAGAACATGCCATTCCCAAAGTATTGAGAATGGAGATTGGTAATAGGCCTAGGAAAGATCATTAGATGCAGGTGCTTGAGTTACAGAGGAGATTGGGACAAATTTCCATTCCACACTTCGATGGTTCTAAGAAGTGTACAATGCAATCATGGATTCAAAAGTTGAAGACATACTTTGACTTGAATCCCATGCGCGAAGAGGATGTAATTAAGTTTGCAATCCTACACTTGAGGGAGATGCACATGACTGGTGGCATCATGGTCTTATTACACAGGGGCACATGCATATTGGTACCTATGTGGAGTTCACACAGAGGTTGATGAGTAGGTTTGATAGGAGGGATCTTGACAGGTATTTCAGAGAGTTGACTCATTTGAGACAGATAGGTTCTTTAGACATGTACATTGCAGATTTTCAGAGGTTGTCAGTCATGGTTCTGATGTTTCAAAGATGAGATTGACTTCACTCTTCATAGCAGGTTTGACAAGATGCACTAGCAGGATTTGTGAAGGCATTTGAGCCTTCTTCATTGCATGATGTTATTAGGAGAGCATAGGATTTGGAGTTATCTACTCCAAAGTCGAGGTTTCCACCTCGAGTTCAGCAAAGGGTACCTCCATCTAGACCGGATGGTTTTTAGCAAAAGGTACCTCCACCTAGGCAGGATACGACTAAGAAACCATTCATATCCCGAGAGGTTAGAGATGAGTTGAGGTGAAAGAAACTATGTTTCGATTGTCCACACACCTTGGGCTCCAGGACATGATTGCACAGGGAAAGGAAAGGCCCAATCATTGAGGTCTTTGAGGAGGATGACAGTGATGGAGATGAGGAGCGGAGACTCAGGGATTGGATGATGGAGATGGAGATGCTTTGGGCAGTGCTGGTATTGAGCAGGAGGATGAGACTTTCCCTCGGAGACTATTGCCACTTTGTCTAGTACCCTGAGGTACAAGGCATTCAGGGTCAGAGGAGTTCTGCAGGGTCAACGAGTAGTGGTGCTCATTGATAGTGGGGCTACCCACAACTTTATTGATGCATTGTTGGTTGAGAGACGAGGTTTGCAGACATAGAGGATTTTGAGGGCTTCAACGTGGTTGTAGCCAACAAAGAGTCTATTTTAGGTGCACGTAAAAACCTCGGAGTCCCATAGTTGAGTATTACGATGGGTAACTTTTTGTTGCTTGATGACTTTTATATTGTTGGTATTGGAGAGACCAACCTTGTGTTTGAGGAGTGCAGTGACTCCATTCTCTTAAATAGTATATACATGAGTTCCGGACTAACTTTTAGACGATGGAGTTGAAGTTTAAGTCCGAAGGGAGGAATGTGATCTTGAGGGGATTATCTACAGATGCACCTAGGGTGGTCATGACCAAGTGGATCGAGGATCGAGAGGATTTACAGAGCAATGATGGGGTGGATTGGGCAACCAGGAGGATGGTCGACCAAAGTATCACGTGGATGTCCAGGGCCTATTGGACAAGCATAGTGCAATTTTTGGTGATATACCTCTAGGTGTGCCTCCAGATAGGGGATTTGAGCATGTGATTGAGCTTGAGGACAACAGTATGTGGTTACTACTCCTTACCGTCATCCCAAACGGTTTAAGGATGAGATCGAGAGGACTATACATGAGCTCATAGATATGGGGCATATTAGACCTAGTTCCAATCCCTTTGCTTCTTCAGTAGTGTTGGTGAAGGACGGGACCATGCGGATGTGCATAGACTATTGTGCATTGAACAAGAAGACAATAAAAAATAAGTATCTAGTGCCATGCATTGATGAGTTATTAGATGAGTCGGGGCAATCTATTTTTCTAAAATAGATTTGTGATCTGGATATCACCAAATCAAGGTCAGAGAGAGGATGTGCATAAGATGACTTTCAGATGCCATTATGGTCACTTTGAGTTTCTAGTGATGCCATTTGGTTTGTCTAATGCACCGGCCACTTTTCAGTCTTGTATGAACCATGTGTTCAACCGCCATTTGCGGAAGTTTGTATTGGTCTTCTTTGACGACATATTGGTCTACAACAAGACTTGGGAGGATCACATTAGACATCTTGATGAGGTGTTGGGTATGTTGGAAGCTAACTCACTATATGCGAAAGCTTCTAAGTGTGAGTTTGGTATGATAGAGTTATTGTATTTGGGATATGTGATTGGTGGAGGTGGAGTCAAGGTTGACAGGAAAGATTAAGAAAATATTGGATTACCCACCATGTAGGACATTAACACATTTGAGGGGGTTCTTGGGACTATGCAAATACTACAAGAGTTTTGTGAAGAACTTCTCTCACTTGACTGCACCATTGACAAATTTGACCAAGAAGGGGCTTTTGCTTGGTCAGAATCAACACAATTGGTTTTGATCACCTTAAGGGGGTGATGAGTTCATGTCCCGTTCTTGCATTGCCAGATTTCTCTCGTCCATTCATACTTGAGTGTGACACATCAGGTGAGGGCGTTGGATTAGTTCTTATGCAAGATAGGCATCCCATTGCCTACGAGAGTCAAAAATTGAGCCTTGTGGAGAAGGGGTACTCAATTTACGATAAGGAGATGTTGGCCATTATGCATGCTTTGGCCAAATTTAGACAATACCTTGTGGGCAACAAATTCATGGTTCATGTAGATCACAACAGTTTGAGGTTCTTCCTGGGGCAGAAGGATCTCAACGACCGCCAACAGAGATGGGTGAATAAGGTGCAAACATATGACTTCGACATAGAGTACACCAAAGGTAAGAATAATGTTGTTTTGATGCATTATCTAGGAGGCCTCACCTTACCTCTATGCTTAGTTCTATGTCTGAGATTTCAGCAGATTGGAAGGCTCACATACTTGTTGAGTATTCCAAAAATCAGTTTGCATGTGAGATCATGGATGACATTATACAAGATGATAGATACAGGGATCTTGGATGACCTCATATACTACAAGGATAGGATTTTCCTTGTACCAGAATCCAAGATGAAGGAGAAGATCCTTCGAGTAGTGCATGATACACCCCTAGCGGGACATCCTGGATATTTTAAGACCTACAGGTATATCAGGAGAGATTTGCATGGAAAGGGTTGAAGGATGACGTCCTTAATCATATTAGAGAGTGTGTGGTTTGCCAACAAACCAAAGCCGAGCATTCTTTCCCAGCAGGACTACTACAACCTCTTCCTATTCCAGAGCAGAAGTGGGAGAGCATATCCATGGATTTTATCACAGGGCTTCCCTCAGTACACGGGCATGATTGCATATATGTGGTGGTTGATCGGTTAACCAAGTATGCCCATTTCTTTTCTATGCCTAAGGGGCATAAGGCACCACAGGTGGCTCAAATATTCTATACAAGTGTTTTTAGGCTTCATGGTTTGCCTAAAAACATTGTCAATGACAGAGGACAAAATTTTCATGAGCACCTTTTGGCAAGAGATTTTCAGACTTGCAGGAACGGAATTGACTCTGGCACTAGCTATCATCCACAGATAGATGGGCAAATAGAGATAGTTAATAAGTGGATAGAGGGCTATTTGCGTAGCTATGTGACAGACATCAATGTGCATGGGTTAGATGGTTACACATGGGTGAGTATTGCTACAATACCACCTACCAGATGAGCATTGGCATGACTCCTTTTCGGGCACTGTATGGTATGATGCTACATCATTCGCAGACTTAGTATTATCAGATAGCCGAGCTCCCAAAGCTTGTGATTGGTTACAGGAGAACCAAGATATTCTGAAGGCCCTCAAGGAGAACCTTCAGAAAGCACAAAATCAACAGAAGATTTATGCAGATAAGCATAGGGTAGAGAGGTCTTTTGAGGTGGGAGATTTAGTCTTCCTACGTTTGCAGCCCTACAGCAATCCTCACTTAAGCAGAGCGGTGCCGAGAAGCTGAAACCACAGTTCTATGGACCATACAGGATAGCACGAAGGGTTGGGGCAGTTGCATATGAGTTGGAGCTTCCCGAGCACAACAAGATACACAATGTTTTTCATGTTTCGTGCCTCAAAAAGGCACTAGGACAACATATTGTGCCTTCTACGGAGTTGCCACCATTGGACGATGAGGGGAAGTTGGTCTTAGAACCAAAATCTATCATTGAGGTGAGACAGAGGAAGCTCAGGAACAGGGTGATCACAAAGTACTTAGTGTGGTGGAGAGACTTGCCACTTGAGGATGCTACTTGGGAGGGAGAGAAGATTTTACAACATCCTAGTTTGCATTTGCTTGGGACAAGAAAAATTTCGGGAAGGGAGGATTGTAATGTCCCCATTCCTTCACCGAGGGCCTAACGGCCATTTTTCAATCTTAGCCTTGGTCATACCCAAGGGGCTAACGACGTTGGAGGCTATTGGGTATGGATGTCTGATTACCACCTTGCTTTATGTTATATTTTGTCATTGACATTAGTATTGGGCAACTTGGTGGGAATTATTGTTATATTTTGTCGTTGAGGGGGACTCATGGTACTTTATTATTCTATTCCTTCGTTGGGGTCACTTAAGTCACTTTTGGCGCTTAGGGGGAAAAAATAACTTAAGTTACTTTATGTTTATGTGGGTCTTCCCTAAGGGATCGATTAGGGTTCTTTGGGCTCTTTGTTGCATTGAATGGTTATAAAAGGTGGTGTTTGGGGAGAAGAAGGGGTCATTCATACACACATATTTTGATATTGGAGCAACTACTGTTTGCACTTCTCTTTGCTTGTGGAGTAAGATCCCATAGGAACCCTAGCTTCGGTGGTGAGAGATCCACTCCTAGCTAGCAGAGCACTCTTTGGTGGTGAAAGATCCACCCTAGTTTGCTAATTTGGAGCCCATTAAAAACAAAATTTCAGGTAGATTCTACAGGTTTTTTAGGCAGGGTTTTCAGAGGGTTTTAGAGGCTGAGGGAGATCATTTGCCCATATATTTCAGCCATTTGCATTTCAGATTATTCCCTGCACTCGGGAAAGTTTGGCCCCACTTCTTTGGGGGTATTTTGGGGGATTTTCAGTCCCTTTCATACGGTGATGTCACCCTTGGGAGATTGCAGCAGTGGATTTTAGGGTTTACGGGGAAAATTTCCATATTTTAAGGTTGGAATCCTTTCCATATATGTTATTTCCCAAAAATCATTTTTATCAATTGTATTCAGATAGTTATGAATTTTTGAAATATTTCAGCAGTTTAGGGCATTCTGAAAATTACTGGCAGTTATCTATTATTCAGAAAAATCCAAAAATAATTTTCTAGTCTTTGTTATCATATTAGCAAGCTCTCTGTAAAATTTCGTGTGATTTGGACAAGTGGTTTGCAAGTTATCATTATTTTTCAGTTCGCTGTCCTAAACCTAGAAAAATCAGAATTTCATATACTGTTATTTTTATTAATTTGTCAAATTACAAGTTATATCCATTAGGGATATTTCATCACCAAGTGTATTAAATTCTTCTGTAACAAGTGAATCAAGCTTTGCTATTTGTGTTTGCCTTGCTTCTTGACATCTCAAATATCCATTTCTTGTTCTTGAATGTGCCACCCCCTCTCTTATAATTGCTTCTTAGACATAAACTGATCAATTAGCTCAGTCTTCAGAATGGGTGTGGGTACATGATCTAGGGCCCGGAGGTGACTCGGTGGATAACACACTACATGCAGATTTAGATGTTTTATATGCATATGGGGGAGCTATTAGAGATATGCAGTGAATCAAGAGAGAGAGATACTAGAATTGAAACAATAAATGTATTTATTTATGTGTGTGTTCTGTTTATGGCTTACTCTCGAGAAAGATGTATGGATGTCTATCTTCTACTCAAATTGCTTATTTAGACTATAGATGTGTATACATATATAGATTACAATGCCGTGAAGGTAGGAAGAGCCGTTATGATAGTTGAACCATTTTTCGGACTCGATGTGTGATGCTTTTGAAAGATGCGTGGTATGCAGAGGGACACTCTAACATAACGACAGTTCTGTGGAGTGCCATGTGGCATGATGCAGCGTAGTGTGGTTTTGGCACTGATGGCCTCATTGAGATTGCATAGGTTTGCTATTCAGCTCCTCGAGGTAGCATGCATTGTGAATTATGTGATTTGACATGGAGGTGTACGGTACCCTATGGAGACCAATGGTATGTTTCTCAGAAGGTTTGGTGCACACTTGGTTGACACAAATTATATTGCACCATTGCAAGAGTTTGTGCATCATTTGTTGGAGATGGATGAATTGTCTTGGAAGTACCGTGAACCTATGGATGAAGTTTTGGAGTACTGCAGTCCATCAAAGTGGAACTGCATGAACTGCAAGCTGTCATGACAGGCTTGACGGTGCTGCAAGAACTGCTGTTGGTAGATCCTCATGGATCAATACAACTTTTCTGGTTTTAGAAACATTTTGAATGATACATGTGGCCTAAACATATGTCTAGATGATTGACTTGGAGACCCATTGGAAAATTATTTCATTTTCACCACCTGCCACAAGGACTAGTTACAAACATCGTCCACCAGCTGTTGTGTTGTAGATCAAATTTTAACTGTTCTAGATATCTACAGTAAAGCATACTCCTATTCATTTTCATCTTCATCTTATCCATCATGCTTTCTCGATTGCCAAAGCTACGAGCCAACTCTTCCTCTGAATTTGTCATCAATACGTTACACATATGGACAATATAGATTATAGATTCCATTCTTCTTGTCCCAACTACCAGCAAGCTAAAAAGATCCTGAACATATTATGAAACATAAAAATTTCTTGAACGCTTAGAGTTGAGAATTTTGCAATGTTCTTCTCATTTTAAAAATCTACCCACTTATAGTCTTGTTCAGCCTTAAAACCTTTTAAGGAAAAATACAAAGTGGAAACTCCATACTTGGTCATAACAAATTAGGCATGTTAAAATAAATTCTTCCTTCCTTGCACAAGGGAGTCTTCCATAATCTCTGCTAGTTAGTGATTCGACTTTCCATCCGTTATTTGCTATTTATTGATTTGAGTTGCTGGTCAGAAAGGGTTGAAATCATGTTTCCTACAAGTTGGGCCGTTAATATGAGCTGTCTTATCTTTAGTTGGCTCATGGATATGTACATTGTAATGTCCCTTGTGGGCACAAATTTGAGGAATTTGGATTTTCCGCAAAACCGTAATGGAACATTGCCGGAAATGATGACGACCACATGCAAAGAATCTGATTTTTATAACAGCAATCTGATTTTATGCAAGAACTAGGGCAGCAACCTGTTTTAGGTCTATCAAACCCTATGCGATCTAGGGTAAATTCAGATTTTTGCCATTTCCACACGAATCTTCAAAAATGCATAAATAACATGAAACCCTTGATGAAATCATGCAAAATAAATGCTCCAACCATAAATTACAAACTATTGGAATTAATAAATGCTCGAAAATAGCTGAAACTTCAAATTCCATATCTTCATAAATACTTGGAGAAAAAATGCAAATGATAGCTCAAAATGATCACAAAAATAGCAGCTATCAAATAAAATTAGAATCAGATTTTTCCAACCATAGAAACCCACTGAAAAGTGATCTCGAAATCTCTAAATGAGTAGATCAAGTTGGGAATGAATGTGGCAGCCCTGAAAAGCGCGCCCGGCTGGAATTTGTGCCCCAAAGACCGATGGAAATCCTTGCCATTCCGAAATTCTGAATTTTGAAGCCAAATGTGGCTCTCGGATGAAGCCACCAATGCAACAAATGACGGTGTTCATCCCCAAGTATTGAGACTATTGAGGGTTTTAATCCCCAAGTGTTGAGACTATTAAGGGTTTTCGTCTCCAATAGGATCCAATGAGGGACTTCATGTTTAAAGGCTGAAAATGACAATTCAACGCTCCAATTTCCAAAAGAGAAGTATATAATTCACAAGATGATGATCCACAAATGAGCCGAACGACCCCTTCTTATACCTTGTGGTGCCAAAACCAATTAGAATGCTTCCAAATAGGACCAACCTCATAATGGATACTTCTCTTTTGTTTTTCCTTTGGCTTTTCATCTTCTTAACCCTACCGACTTGACTTTATATGGAAAATTTCTAAAGAAGAATGCAATGCTCACTAAAATAATCTAAAAACATGACAATTACTTGCCTTGCTCATTTCCTTTTTGCCCATGGGAAGTGGAATCGGCTCAAAGTCTTCCAATCGAGTTAGTTTGAAAAGGGGGACATTATAGTTCCCCCTCCCAAAATTGTTTGCCCACAAGCAATTGCAAGTTTTTATGCCCAAGTACCATCATGCCAAAGTGAAGAAATATGATGTAATGTTCCCATAATCTAGATCCTGTACATCAGAAAAAAAGAGCTCTTGCCAAAACAAGCTCATATATCTGTTGTCCCTCTTCTTATTGATGTGCTTTGGTAGCCTGTGAAGTTTAACAACTTCCTTGAAAAAGAAATCAATTGCTATCTCAATTCTGCTTTCTTCACCTTCACCTTTCAAAACAACATTAACAACCTTTCTCCTTGCATACTTAGTTGTACACAAAGCCTTCCAATCTGGTGCAACCTTATTCATAAAGCAAGAAATTGAGCAATAATCAGCAGTTTGACAAGCTAAAACACATACCAATGTGGCACCCTCATTCTTCGTTCCATCCTTTTCAACTAAGGTGGAAGAACACTCCATATTTCCAAATACTAATGCAATTGAAATTAGGTTGGGGCTGCTAGAAGTGATGACAGCAACATCGATGATGGTAGTTTGACTCATGGCTACCATAAAAACACTTCCTTTCTCACTTGGGATAGATAACACCTCATTCCCAACTCTTGATTGCATTCTTCACTCAACGGCAAACTCGGAAAGGCAAACTTGAGCATCATGCAAAACTGATCCAAAGTCAAACACCTAGAGTTACCTTGTTGTAGTGGCCTCCTTGGCTGCCCAAAAGGTGGTCTAGGCTGCCCTCTTCCTGCTGTCCTAGGTTGGGTTGTACCTTCCTAAAAGGCTTTTATGTTTCACTCCCAATCCAAGTATTGGAGGGACTCTATTTCTATGCAAAATGAAACCTTTTGCAATCACAAACTTGCCATCCTCCATTATGGCATCTTCATCTTCAGCTGTAGTCCCATATTCTTCACCATATGCTTGGGTGGATAACAAATTCAGCTGCTCTTTCTTCTTTATTCTTGTGCCTACACAAAGAACAAACACATTAAAAGAAACAAGAGCTCCCAATATCATTTCTTCATGCCTCATAGGTATGGAAGCTAGCTCTCTTCCATGGCTTGCATTCTCCTCATGATTTTCATTCAAGTGATGGAATCCCAAAATCCAACCATGTTGTCCCAAACATATCTGTATTCATGCATTTTGTTCCTTACAATCAAGACGATAGTGGCTGGAAACTCTTCTACAGCTGACAACAACATGCAAAGGGGGCTGGAAATGCCTATGATAACAACACTAAAACTCATGACAACATGCTTGAAATCCCACAAATCAAGACTCCTACTTCTAATCATACCTCCAAATCCCAACTGAGTTACAATGCTTGAAACAATAAAATAACAACCAGCCCGCTCAATTTCAAACACAAAATTCATGAACTCAACTTCTACTTCTATTGGAGCTCTCCCTTCAAGAGCCTGCTTATCAATTAGGAATTCAAAATCCTTATAACATGATTGTTGTTTTGAAAACAAAATTGTAGGTTTTACCTCTTTATGTGTTGCCCATATATCTTGCCTTCTTCCAGAGGTTCTTCCCCTCGTCTTGGTTATAACAACTTTGACGAATCCCATTTGTCATGCTTGGACCTCAACTCCATGGTTTGGCGTCTTGGGTAAATTTACCCAAGGAGTGTAGCCATGGCACTCCATGTACCAAATTTGTATCTTCATTACAATTCAAATAGAAATCACTACTTACCATGTGCTTGCCCAAGGTGAGTTTTAGTTGTTTGACCCTGTTAGTGCAAATTCATAGCACCCCAAAAATGACCTATGGATCTGCTTTTCTAAGGCAATGTCATTTGGTGTGAATGCACAACATTGAGCTTTCCCAAAGTGTGGGACCTTTGCAAATGGGAAAGCTCTCCAGAGAAGGTTGGTTCCTCTTCCTAAACTACCTGCCACAAGCTATTTTAGTGCAGGAAAACTAATCTTAAACCTAATCTAGCTTCCAAGGGACCAAGGAGAGAGAGAGAGAAAAATGCAGAAAATGAAAGCCTACACTAAAACGGTGATACACCAGAGAAGGAAAATGTTGAACATCTATCAAACTGCCATGGGACAAGAAGAGGTGAGCAATGGAAAGGATGGACAAGTGCATCACAAAACCAAGGATGGATTTCACACAAAAAATGTTCCAAAACTCCATGAACACAGCTCCAAAACCTGCAATGAACATCCAAACATGCACAAATACCTGCAATGAAGAGAGGCAAGAAGAAAACAATCAAAAAACGAGCAAGGATGGACAGATGCATCACAAAACACGTTTTTTTGTTGCTCGAAATTGCATTAATCATCATTTCACGGGTAAGAGGCAAAAACGCCATTACAGAGAGCGGGGGAGGAGGTTCAAACTCCATTTTCGATTTGTGGGGAAGAAAAGAAGGAGGGCAGAGCAGAAAGGATGAACAACCTTTTACAAATGAGCCAAAACTGGCTTTTAATTGATCAAACAGAAGAAAGAAATGTGGAAAACGCGGGCAAATCAATTTGAAACTCCAACCACCGACAAATCCGTCTAATTGGCCTGCAAAATGATGGGTTCCCATAAAAAAGCCCATACTTCATGTACATTGCTTCGCAGAGCAAGAAAGAGGCCCATACCTCATTAATTTTGGTGGTTGGGGTCATTTTCTGCATTTTTGCATGCCAAAGACGTTTTCTCGATTTTCTCCCACAAATCTCCATCAAAAATCAAAATTGAATAGTCCATCGTGTAGAGGATTTCACTAGCTTTCCAATGACACCAAAATTGTGAAAAACTGAGCTCTGGTTCGAAAGATATGGCCCTCTGAAAGATTTAGGGCAAAACTGGTAAAAATAGGTCAAAATCGGGGTTGGCGGGGTCAAACCTTAAAATTTTCCCTTTTGGAAAAATTCCCAAAAAACTTTGCACCTCCACTGCTCCGAGACACGTGGCATCACCTGGTTCACTGATGGGATCGTGGGCTTCAAAATAACACTTTGCCCCTTTTCGCCACTTTGGAAAATTTTCTAAAAAAACTCTGCGGCCCCACCGCTTCGAGACACGTGGCGCCCTCTGGTTTCTTGGCGGGGATGCGCCTCAACTTTTCACCTTTGCGCCCTTTTTGGTTTTGGCAAAAACTAAAAATCATCCCGCCGGTCCGACTCCCGCTGACATGTGGACATGTGGCATCATCTCATTGCTCGGCGGGGATTGTGCTCTATTTTTGCCTTTGACGCACTTTGACCAAAAAGCTGAAAAATTTGAAGTTCCTCCGACGCCCGCCGCTAACAGGACACATGGCACCTTCTCATCTCCTCATGGGCTTTCGGGCCGAATATTTCCTTTGCGTTTTTAGCCAAAAGGCTAAGTGCCAAATTTTTCCCGCGGGCCCGCCTTGGGAAAATTTCCCCTCCAAACTCCGCCGAGCCATAACTCGAAAAATACAAGGAGTTAGGAGGACTTCCTTACCTTTCTGGAAAGGGGAAAAATTCTCTATCTGATGAAGCAATACCCATAAAATTTTGAGTGCCTGAAATGTGTGAAAATTGAAGTTGAAGCACAAGGAAGGAAAGAATGAAGGCAAGTTAGCCAAAATAAGCGGGGGCTCATTTTGGATAACAGAACCTATTGGTGAAGGGATGATTAGACCATCTTGCGACATCTCACCCTTTAGAAGGGAGTTCGAATTCACAATAAAGTCCATATGATTTCTCATAAAAATTCTTTCTAACCATATGCATGCAAAATGAAGCACTCACTAGCCATAGTAACATGGAACCCATTGAGGACTTCATCTTTTTTGTAACTCAAAGGATCTATGTACCCTTTGAGTGTTCTTCACTTTATCACCGTTTCCACTATGCTGTCCATGATGACCACCAATTATACTATGAAGCATCAAACTTGACATAGGTTCGTTGTTTTCAACAAACTGCCCATGATGACACAAGTATGGCAGCGACATAGGAGGAGACCAAAAACTGAAATGTGATTTTCACTATCATACCTTGGGCTGTCCTCAACTTGTTCATCTTCTTTTGCCAAATGAAGCTTGGTTGAGATCTCTTCATATTCAACTAGTGAAACTCTTCCCACCTTGACTTCATCTATATTTTGTTGGCACATGCATGGAGCCTCTTCGTGGTTCTTGCCAAAGTCATGAACACCATCAACTTGTCTCTTATGAGCTGCTGTTTTGAAAATTCCAGCAAGTTGAGTATTCTCATTATCACCTGAGATTGGGCTTCAACCACCAATTTCCCTCCACAATTTGGCGCATCATATTTCCCTTCTTTCTTGGGCTCATGCTCTATGGTTTCTTCATCAAACACATGCCCCTTCACATTGCTGTCCTGAAAATCAGTCAATGACTCATCCCTAGTAAGAGTGATAGGTACTTCTAGGGCTTCCACGGGCTGCTCCTTTCAATGCCCAACAATTTCGAGTGTTCTTCTTCCTTGATCACAATGGAGGGATTCTTTCCCTCTAGGGCTGGAACATCTTTCCCATTTTCCTTGGGCATAGCTCGAGGTTTAGACCTTGGTCCAATTCCCACTCTACCTTTCTTCAACCCTATGAACTCAACAAGTGATATGGCATCACGAATCTTCTTTGGAAGAGCCCTATACTCCTCATAGTTGTCCACAATGTTATGCCCTACTAAATGTTGTGTATCCACCTCCGTAATAACTCCTTCCTTTGGGAGGAAGGTAGGCTGAAAAACCTTAGATGTAGGATCCATCACGGATTTCAGTGGTTAAAGATTGTTGTTGGCCTTTGAAAAACTTTTTGGGTGCATATTATGGATCAACCGTGCCATTATATCAGTCAACCTTTCTTGCCCCTGGGCAAACCTCTCAAACGTAACATCATCAAAATTTATGTTTGCCATTTTATGTTCTCCTTCTGAATGAATACCCTCTAGGCTGGGAGGATTGATGCTCAAATGTCCCTTGTGGGCTCAAATTTGAGGATTTTGGATTTTTCCCAAAACCCTAATGGAACATTGCCGGAAATGATGACAACCATTTGTAGAGAATCTGATTTTTATGACAATAATTTGATTTTATGCAAGAATTAGGGCAACGACCTGTTTTAGGTCCACCAAACCCAGATTTTTGCCTTTTCTACACACAAATATTCAAAAATACATCAATAACATGAACCCCTTGATGAAATCATTAAAAAAATTGCTCCAATGATAAATTACAAATTGCTAGAATTAATTAATGCTCGAAAACTAAAACTTCAAAATTCCGTATCTTCATCAATACTTGGAGAAAAATGCAAATGATAGCTCAAATGATCACAAAAATAATTGTTATCCAATTAAAATTAGAATCAGATTTTTCCAACCACTTAAACCCACTAAAAAGTGATCCCGAAATCTTCAAACGGGTAGATCAAGTTGCAAATGAATATGGCAGCCCCAAAAAAGTGCCCTAGCTAGAATTTGCACGCAAGCACCGATGGAAATCCTTGCCGTTTTGAAATTCTGAATTTTGAAGCCCAAATGTGACTCTCGGATAAAGCCACCAAAGCAACAAATGAGGGTTTTTGTCCCCAAGTGTTATGAGTATTGAGGGGTTTTGTCTCCAATAGGATCCAATGAGGGTTTTTGTCCTCAAATGCTGAAAATGAGAGCTCAATGCTCCAATTTCCAAAAGAGAAGCATATAATTCGCAAGATGATCCACAAATGAGCCAAGCGATCCCTTCCTAGACCTTGTTGTGGTGCCAAAACTAGTTAGAATGCTTTCAAATAGGACCGACCTCATAATGGATACTTCTCGTCTATTTTTCCTTTGGCTTTTCATCTTCTTAACCCAACCAACTGACTTTGTATGGAAAACTACTAAAGAAGAATGCAATGCTCATGAAAATAATTGAAAAACATGACAATTACTTCCCTTGCTCATTTCCTTCTTGCCCACGGGAAGTGGAATGGGCTCAAAGTCTTCCAATCGAGCTAGTTTGAAAAAGGGGACATTACAGTCCTCCCCTCCCAAAATTGCTTTCCCACAAGCAATTGCAAGCTCTCATGCCCAAGTACCATCATGCCAAAGTGAAGAAATATGTTGTAATGCTCCAATAATCTAGATCTTGTACCTGTCAAATGAAAGAGCTCTTGCCAAAACAAGCTTATATATTTTTCTTATTGATGTGCTTTGGCATCCCGTGAAGTTTAACAACTTCCTTGAAAAAGAAATCAGCTGCTACCTCAATTCTGCCTTCTTCACCTTCACCTTTCAAAATAGCATTAGCAACCTTTCTCCTTGCATACTCAGTTGTACACAAAGCCTTCCAATCTGCTGTAACCTTAGTCATAAAGCAAAAAATTGAGCAATAATCAGCAACTTGACAAGCTAAAACACATACCAATGTGGCATCCTCATTCTTCGTTCCATCCTTGTCAACTAAGGTGGAAGAACACTCCATATTCCCAAATACAAATGCAATTGAAATTAGGTGGGGCTGCTAGAAATGATGACAACAGCATCAATGATGGTAGTTTGGCTCATGGTTGCCATAAAAACACTTCCTTTCTCACTTGGGGTAGATAACACCTCATTCCCCAACTCTTGATTGCATTCTTCACTCAACGACAAACTCGGAAAGGCAAATTTGAGCATCATGCAAAACTGATCCAAAGTCAAACACTTAGAGTTACTTTGTTGTAGTGGCCTCCTTTGCTGCCCAAAAGGTGGTCTAGGCTGCCCTCTTCCCGCTTTACGTAGATCGGCGGTTGTGGAAACCCCAGGGACAACTACATAACCATGGTTAGTGCGTAACCAATGTTTTCAAAACTATTCCCCTGCTAAATTGGTTGTTTCGTCATTTTTCTCGAGAAATGTCGGTTTGACCTTGGTCAAATGAATGAAACCTCCTCCACATGACTTTCTTGGAGTTTGGACCTTGGGGATGCTTTGTGGCCTATCTCGATTAGCTTTGACATGTGCAACGAGTTCGACGAGTCAATAAGATTGCTTGTGGACCAAGATGCTCCTGCATCATACACCCTAGGTAAGTGAAATGATCCACGAGCTCATGCTCATGAACGTTTTATGAGCTCTTCCAATGTTTGTCTGTATCTTAGCAATCTCAAACGCACTTATCCAAGATGCATCTTCAGCTGCTCTATGCTTCCATTTGACCAAATATTCATTTTAATGCTCGACTCTTCAGCTATTCTACTTCTCTTACCTTCTCAAGTAAGTTGTGTCTCCGATCTAGTTGAAGAATATCAACTTACGTACTCATCACTTTCTTGTTTCTCATGGTAAGGGTACAAGTCTGCTGCATTAAATATGGGAGAGATATCAATCCCATCCCGGTTTCTATCTCATAGGCATTTGCTGCAAACTTTCGCAAAACCTTGCATAGCCCAATCTTCTATCATTTGAGCTTGTTATATGTTCCTCTTGGGAATCTTTTTTTCTCAACTGAGCCAAAACCAACACATCCACTTGAAATTCTTTTTCTCTATGTCTCATATCAACATGTTGTTTGTATCTCATGGTTCTCTTCTCCATCTTCTCCTTCACTTTTTGGTGTATCTAATGCATATGCTAACAAAGTCCTCCACTACAACACTTTTTCTATTCAAATAAGCCGTGTCTCTCAACTCGGCAACACCTCTAGGGATGTAACTGTATAAAACCTAAAACAAACTCCTGGCTGCACTTCTATTGACCGAGTTATTGCGAGAAAAGTCAGCTCGTGGTAGAGTCATATCCCATTGTTGAATTTTTTTCTTGCCAAACATCTCAAGTTTTTGAGGCTTCTATTCATCACCTCCGTTTCCCCATCCATTGGTGGATGATAGGCTGAACTGAAAATCAAGCTTGCGCCCAACTTTCTCCCAAAGTTCTCCAAAAATGTCCAACGAATTTGATATCTCTATCTAAAGCAATACTCTTGAGGAATTCGTGCAACATTAATACTTCTTTGAAAAATAGAGTTGCAATGTGGGTAACATCACTAGTCTTTTTGCTTGCTATAAAGTGTGGATGATAGGCTGAACCGAATATCAACCTTGCGCCCAACTTTCTCCCAAAGTTCTCCAAAAATGTCCAACGAATTTGGTATCTCTATCTAAAGCAATACTTTTGACGAATTCATGCAACCTTACTACTTCTTTGAAAAACGGTGTTGCAATGTGGGTAGCATCACTAGTCTTTTTGCTTGCTATAAAGTGTGCCATATTTAAAAATCTAACAAGAACAACATACATAGCATCATTTCCTATTTGTATTCTTGCAACCCAAAGAACGAAATCCTTGCTTACATCTTCCCACGGTCTTTCCGCTATTGGAAATGGCTGATATAAACTTACAATTTGATTTTAACTTTTGGAATATTGGTAAACTGTACAATGTTGCACAAACTTCTTCACATCCACACTCATCTTTGACCAAAAGTAACTCTCACTCGTTGCACAAATGTTTTATCCACACCAAAGAAAGAAAGAGAGAAAGAAGGGAATTATATTAATGTCCACAATTGACCAAAAGCAGGTAAATGGGACTTGAGAATAAGTCCAATCTTGATAGAAAGTGCTAAGGCAAAAGGACCCTGTGTACAATGACCAACAAAATAAAATAAAACCGAAATCGCTGAAAGTACACATGGGCTAGTTCCAATGTAGTAAACCTCCTAACCCATGTGGTTAGGGTAACAATACAAATAGCCAAATACATATGACTATGAAAGGCCAATGCATGATTTGAAATATATGAAAATTTTGAAAGATGCTCCTCAAGAAATGTTTAGGGCCTAGGGGCCCAGGTTGGTCCCTCCTAAGCATCCAAGGCTGAAGAAGAAGCTATCGTGGCAGCAAATCAAATCATAATGTGTGCTTGCATTTGTGTCCTAGGAGGTGGTTGTGAAGAAGCAAAACCACGGTACGAGGGAGCGAGTCCATGACTAGGAGTGGATCCTGTCACCGAGAGCTAGTGCGCGGGGTACCTTAGGAATAAAATTGTGTAGAGATGAGCATTGCCTCGTTGACATACCCCTGAAAGTGATCGGATAATCCTCCACTATGTTTTTCTCTTATCAAATTCTCCATCATTGAGCATTGAGGTATACACAATCGCTGTCCTCTAAACAACAATTCCTCTTGTATAAAGAAATTCGACCATGGAGTTCTATCCATGTTAGTTTGGCTCTTGCATACTTCCCAAGCATCTCTATAATCCAAATCTCCCTCACACAAATGTCTCATGGAGTCAAACCCAACTACCTTTACTCTCACCTCAACAAACAAGATATCTACTCAATGTATCGACTACTCTATTGAGTTCCCACTTCTATGTTTCAAACGAGTAACTTTGATGAAACTCAATCCACTTTATGTGGTTTTGATTCAACCTCCTTGGTTGTTCATGAACTGTGATGTTTGATGATCCATGCATAGAAAAAAATATCCTTTAGTAATAAGTAGTGTCTCCATTTTTGAAGTGCTTGTACGAGATGCATAGAACTCTTGATCATAAACTAAATATTTCTTCGTAGCATTTTTCAACTTTTTTGCTGAAATAAGCAATGGGTTTACACTCTTGACTCAAAGCAACACCTAATGATGTCCCATTGGCATCAGAATCCACTTGAATACTTCGTTTAAATATGAGGATGCTAGCACGGGCTGTTTGGTCACCGCATCGATATCTGAAAATTGATCTCTCTGGGTAAGTGCACCAAGTTGGGGGCCAAAAAGTGGACAAAAACCGAAAAAGAACGAAATGCGATCGTGTTTTGCAATAACGCGATCGTGTTATGTTTTCCGGGCTTGGTAATTCACGAACGTAAAACGCGTACTGCGTTTACTATGATCACAAAACGCGTACGTGTTTTTGCTATATATGAAGTTTGTAAGGGCTTGAAGGAGCCATATTTACTAAAATAAATTTAAAGTATAAGAAATAATAAAAGTATAACGAAATAATAAAACAAAAAGAAATAATAAAAGTACGCGTTTCTTTTATTATTTCTTTATACTTTTATTATTTCTTATACTTTAAATTTATTTTAGTAAATATAAGATGTTAGGGTCACTCTGCACTTGATGGAAGTGGTCCCGTAGCTTTGACAATTATAATCTAGAAGATAGTTTTTCAAAATCTAATCTGGTCAGTACTTATTCATTTTCAGGATTTCAGCAATGACCTAAAACTTTCAAGCCATATATATTGTAGTCGGTCTTTGTTTTGGGAAAACATATAGTCATTTTGTAGGTTTTTTGACCTTCCGGATTGGATTTTGGCACTACCACTACTTGAATTTATACCAATTTTAAAATTTGGTCCATAATTCACTTTAGTGACCATGAATCAACTCTATGATGCTTGTCTACTTCTTACTAAAATGAGATCCTCACTTTCTAGATAGAGGATTGCTCCCTGAATGGATTCTTGTCCTATGGAAAAAATGAGGTGATTGTAATGTGCCTCCTCCTTAAGGTGTGATCACACTACTAGGTGTTGAATGAGTTTTTACGAATAGTACCAAGTGAATTGCATCAAGTGAACTCAAATGATTGCTCATTCTTAGAAACATGGTGCTCCATATAAAGATCATCCCTTCACCTTTCTTGGCTCTAAAATCATCCTTTCATGGAATCAAATTCAATATTCTCATACGTGTCTTTACTCATATGTATCTCATGGAGATAGACGATGCCTTAATACTTCACACATGATGGTCTTGGATACCTCGGTGGCATGACTAGCTCATTTTAGCTTGTTCTTTGGAGAGATTTGGGTACAATGACATGGTCAGATATGATGATCATCAAGTCACTCCTTGAGCTCCACATTTCACCTTTGAATATGATGAATCCTTCACAATTCAATTTATTTACCAAGATGAAACCTAGGTGTAAGCATGCTTATGGTACATGGACACTTTTTTTTCTCAAGTTGCTCCTCATGGAAATGGGTTTCCACCTTCGGATAGGGGATGAATCCTTGAATTAAATTTGAGTATGAGTTACATGTTCTTGACCTCCATACTTCATTGAAACACTACAAATCACATTTTACGATCAATGAAACTATTCTAAAAATCTAATTCTCTGTGAACTCAAAATTTAGGTCCTATTTCATTTTGAACTTAGAGGGGCAGCTGAAGAGTTTTGCAGTACCTAAAGAAATATTTAATCCTTGAATGAATGTTGATTATTCCACCTTATATATTATTCTAATATCCTTCCAATTCCTATTTTGTTTCATCCTAAGTCTTTCCAGAACTCCTGGAATCATCCAAAGAAGTCAACTTTTACCGTTTTAGCTTTCATTCCCTACACTTGAAAACCTGGTCTTAAAAAGATTGCTCTTGAATGAGATTTTATTTCCTAAACTTTCCTAAATTTACTTAGACATCTTCAATTCTCTCTAAAATCACCCTCAGATGCTTTATATTTTCTCTAAAAACTTCTGAAGGGTGTTCAATTAGCTAAAATGGCCAAAAATGGCCTTTTTAGGCCTTCAAAGGAAGTAGTCTCTCATAAAAACTAAATGAGTTGATCGATCACCTCAAACACTATTCCCTACACACTTTGAAACACATTGAATGATATTATTAGGACTTTCCTTTGGGTCAGGGTTTATGATTTATGGTTTAGGGTTTAGGGCTCAAGGTTTAGGGGGTTTAGGGTTTAGTGTTTAGGGCTCATGGTTCAGGTTTTAGGGTTTAGGGTTTAGGGTTTTAGGGTTCAAGTTTTATGGTTTAGGGTTTAGAGTTTAGGATTTATGGTAGGGTTGAGGGTTAGGATTTAAGGTTTAGGGTTTAGGGCTTTAGGTTTAGGTTTCATAGTTTAGGGTTTAGTGTTTAGGGTTTAGTGTTTAGGATTTAGGGTTTAAGGTTTAGGGTTTAGGGTTTAGGGATTCAATGTTTAGGGTTTAGGTTTAGGTTTTAGGTCTCAATGTTTAGGGTTTGGGTTTTAGGGTTTAGGTTTAGGGTTTTGGGTTAAGGGTTTAGGGTTTAGGATTTAGTGTTTAGGGTTTAGGGTTTAGGTTTTTAGGGCTCAAGGTTTAGGTTTAGGGCTCATGGTTTAGGGTTTAGGGTTTAGGGTATAGGGTTCAAGGGTTTAAGGGTCGAGGTTCGGGGTTAATCATTTAGGATTTAGGATTTAGTGTTTAGGGTTTATTTAGGTTTAGGGCTCATGATTTAGGGTTTAGGGTTTAGGTTCGGGGTTTAGGGTTTAGGTTAGGGTTTAAGGTTTAGGATTTAACATTTAGGACTAAAGGTTTAGGGTTTTTGGTTTAGGTTTAGGGCTCACGGTTTAGGGTTTAGGGCTTAGGGGTTTAGGTTTTAGGGTTTAGGTTTTAGGGGTTTAGGGCTTAGGCTCTATCGGGGTTAGGGTTCAAGGCTCAGGGTTTAGGGTTTAGGGTTTATTTTTTGGTTTTAGCATTTTTAGGGTTTAGGGTTTAGGGCTTACGACAAAGGGTTTAGGGTTTGAGATTCAATATTTAGGGTTTAGGGTTAGGGGTTTAGGGTTTATGTTTTAGTTTTTAGGGTTAGGGTTTAGGGTTTAGGAGGCTTTAGGTTAAGGGTTTAGGGCTCACGTTTAGGGCTCTAGAGTTTAGGGTTTAGGGCTCATGAATCAGGGTTCAGGGTTTAGGGTTCATAGGTTTTAGTTTAGAGTTTAGGGTTTATAGTTTAGGATTTAGGGCTAAGGCTTAGGGTTGAGGGTTTAAGGTTTAGGTCGCGGAGTTCAGGTTTTAGGGTTTAGTGTTTAAGGCTCAGGGTTTAGGGTTTAAGGTTTAGGGTTTAGGGTTTAGGGTTTAGGACTTAGGGTTTTAGGGTTTAGGTTTAGGTGTTTATGGTTTAGGTGTTAGGGTTTACGGTTTAGGATTTAGGGTTTAGGGTTAGGGTTTGGGATTAGGGTTTAGGGTTTAGGATTTAGTTTTTAGGGTTTAGGGTTTAGGGTTTAGCATTTAGGGATCATGGTTCTTTTAGGGTTTAGGGTTTAGGGCTTAGGGCTTAGGCTCAGAGTTTAGGGCTTAAGGCTTAGGGTTTAGGGGTTAGGGCTCACGGGTAAGGGTTGGATGTTTAAGGTTTAGGGTTTAGGGTTTATGGTTTATGGTTTATGGTTTAGGGTTTAGGGTTTAGGGATCATGGTTCAGGGTTTGGGGTTTAGGTTAAGGTTAAGGGTTTTTAGGGGTTTAGGGTTTAGGGTTAAGGTTTAGGGCCTAGGGTTTAGGGTTTAGGGTTTTGATTGTAGAATTTAAACGCTAAAAGCTTTAGGTGAATGCTAAAATCCTGAAAATTACCTATGAATTGACCTGATTATACTATAAAAAATTATCTTCTAAACCGTGATAGATGGAGCTATGAGACTAGTTCCATAAGGTGCAGAGTGACCCTAACATCTTATATTTACTAAAATAAATTTAAAGTATAAATAATAATAAATGAAAAACTAATAAGAAATAATAAAATATAAATAATAATAAATGAAAAACTTATAAGAAAGAATAAAATATAAATAATAATACTTAAACATTTATTTTTGTAAATAGAAGCATGTCAAAACCACATATCATGCTTATACTATTAGGAACGCGTACATGTTATAACGTTATACGTGCGTTATAATGCGTTACACGCGGCATGCTTGTTTACTTTTCCAAGCCATGCCTCAAGGCTTGGGGATCCGGTTTGGATCCCCAAACCTGAGGCATGGACCTGTAAAACACAACAAACAACGCGTTTTTGCAGAAAAATGCAAAAATCTCTTCCACCATCATAAATCAACATAAAACGATTGATTCGTTTAAAAACATTATACCACAACGTACAGAGTTTCTACTTTCTAAAAATATAATTTTTCAAATTTTCTACTAATATAAGGTTTCCATATTATTTATTTTCTAACAATGCCTTTTTATAGCTATTTTTGAAGTTTAAACATGTCTATATTTTGTCATATATCTTTTTTTTTGCTCATCGAAATTGAAAAAAATTATACTAGCCCAAACTAGGTGTAATTCTATACACATTCAAAAAAAAAATCTAATTTTTGATATTTTTTGAGGTAGTTAGGGGGGGCATGGTCGGAGCTCCGTTATGTTTTTAAATTTAAAATTTTTGTACTAGAAAAATCATTAAAAAAAATACTCGCTAAAAAAATCTAAAAAAATGTAGCCCAAACTAGATGCTCCTAGCTATCTTTCTACCAAAGGGTTTTCAAAAATACTAAATGGTGCTCAAAAAATGGTGGGGGGCACGAAAGTCACTTTGTTATGTTTTTTAACAAAAACAGAGCACCTGTTGGTATTTTAGTTATTTGACCCACTTAAACTTATCCGTTTTCAATAAAATTTAGTAGCTTAGAAACTAGACTCAAAATTCTACGATTCATATTTCTACAACATCTTCCAATTTTGAGTGTAACTATTTTGAAAAACTCGTACAAGTTAAAGTTTTTATTTTTCAGAAAAATGCGTCCACTTAAGACCCCCTTTTGGCCCTCCAACTTGGTGTACACACCCCTCCCGCAAATGTCCATATTAACTCTTTCCTATCACCTCTTATTGTTTCCATGATTGGTGCAGATATCCCACTTAAATTCTGATGAACTTCTAGTAAAAACTTGGAAACCCATGAAAACTTATTCAACCATGCTCTTTGGTGACGGCCACTCAAAAATGGTTCTTACTTTTTAAGGATCTTTGCTAATTCCATCATGTGAGATTACTAAATGCAAGTAAACTAACTCTTCCTTCATAAAACTCCACTTCTTCAACTTGACCAGCAACTTCTCTTCCTTCAACCTTTGCAACACCACCCCCAAATGTATCAAATGCTCCATTTTTGTTCTTCTAAGAATCAAGTTGTCATCCAAATACACAATAACAAACTTACCAAGATATGGTTTCAGCAGTTTGTTCATGAGTCTCATGAATGTGCTTGGTGCATGTCAACCCGAATGGCATAACTAGCCACTCATACAAACCATCGTTGTCTTGAAAGGAATTTTCCACTCATCTTCTCGAATTCAGATTTGATGATAGCCACTCTTCAAGTCAATTTTTGTGAAGTACCTTGCTCCACTCAAACAATCTATCAATTCATTCATTAGTTGCAATGGAAACCTATACTTGATTAAATATTTGTTGATGGCCCTTGAATCTATGCACATGCGCCATTCTTCATCTTTCTTTGGTGCTAGTCCGTTGACACCGTATCAAACCCTTTTTCAACAGCTCTTGTACTTGCCTTTCATGGTTTCACGACATTTTCCTTAGGTTCAACCTACACACTACCTTGTTCGGTAAAATAGATCCATGTGATGGCTAATGCTCCTCATGGGTGTCAATTTGCCCAACAAGTCCTCGGGAGAGATAATCTCAACATATTCTCCCAACAAATTCTCCACTTCTGTGGAATTTCACCCATTGTATCTGCTGTCCCAACTTGTATGGGCTTAGGAATGAAAGCAAAACATGCCTTCTTTTTTTATCTCTCTCACGAATTGTTTTCTAGTAATCTACAACACTTGAGGACTGCTGCCCACTTCTTCTCCCTTATCCTTCAATGGGCTTAATGTGTACTTCCACCCATCCTTCACAGAGTATAAGTATTGGCTCTAACATCATGTATGACTTTTCTATCAAATTGGCAAGGCCTTGCCAACAATACATGATATGCATATGGGTGCAATGCCACCCACAACTTCATCCTTACATGACCCAATCTGAAAATTAACCAAACTTTGATTGTATGGGTTGGGATGCACGGTCCTCTTCAATCTAAACTTCTCTACCATCTCATTCGAACCAAGTCATATGTGTTACCACTATCAACAATGAGTTTACGACACCTACCTATAGATTTGCACATGGTTCTAAAAGATTATTTCTTTGCACCGGTTTATTCTCCTTCTTAATGGTTTTATCAATACTCTCTTCATCATGAAAGCTTCTCCATGTTCTGGTTCTTCTATTTGATTGGGTGATGTAATGCTTTCTTCATCCGATTTTGCAATGTGTTTGCTAACCTGATTTCTTCTACTGTTGTTTTGTTGTGCTTGTGAGCACTCAAAAGCTCTATTTCCAACATCTCTACACCTAAAGTATGCACTCTTGAAGGATATCCTCTTTCTCTTGGTGCACAACTATCATTGTGAGAAGTGCTTGCTTCTCCTGCATGAGGATGCTGTCCTCTTCCGGTGTTTTCTTGACCTCCTTCTCTTGAGAACCTTCCTTTGCCTCTTAACGTGTTTTTTTTTTCTCTTTGAAATTTTTTCTTCAGCCTCCAAAGCACATTGATATGCTTCTTCTACTGAACACAATCTTAATCCCAAACTCATCTTGTATGGAAATACAAAGACCATTCACATACCTTGAGATCTTCTCTTCATCATCTTCAACATGACCAGTCTGAATTGTGAGCTTTGTAAAACTCCCCTATGTCATCCTTTTCATTCATATCCTTCTGCCTCAAATTTTGCAACTTCTTGAGCAGGGTCAGCTGATAAACAGATTGTAAAAACTTACAGTTCAACTTTACAACCATCCTATCCCGACTCCTGATTTTTACTCTATTTCTTTTGACTCTTTCCAGCTGCACATGATCCCACCATAAGGGCACATGTCCCTTCAACTCGATGCAAGGAGACTTCACTCTCTTGGGGTCAATTTTCTTAAAGTCAAAATAATTTTCTAGCTCCATGATCCAATCAATGAGATCCTTGGGGCATAAAATTTCTCAGTAGCTAGGAGTGTCCAACCTTGGCTTGCCTCCTATCTTGGCAATGGCTTTCAAGAATCTATCCTCTAGTTCATTAACTATCTCTTAAAGCTGAACCTCTAGTGCTTCTTCTTCGTCTTCACTCACGTTTGCCACAACTTCTATGTGATGCAGTCTCTATGCAATCCAATCTAGCTTGGATTCCTCTCAACATCTCTACCAAGTCTGCAACTCTTGGTGCTCTTCCTCTTCTTCCAAGAGGTACTCGTCTATGTCCCATTTCCACTCCTCACAACTCTCAACAATGCAGGACTCTCACACTTGCAACAAACCCACTAACGCCTCATACACTTAATCAAACAAGACACAACCCGCTTTGATGCCAAATGATGCCGGTTTAGTAAAAGGGGGCCACATGAATGGCAGCCTTTCCCCACAGCCTACACTCTTGCCAATGGACACACAAAACACAACAAACTCAGACATGGAGCTCAAAACTCTACTTTTATTGCATTAATGACTGTATCAAAGAGATCGCACACAAACACACACTTTGCTTTATTGAATTACAACAAGAAAATGAGAAAATCAGTAAAATACAGTCCCTCAATGGACTTGATACACTCTTTGTTTTTTCTTGGACACACACAACTCCCTAGCAAGCTTCTAACTAGTTCCTTGAAAGCTCTCACACTTTCTCTCCTCTCTTATGTTCGCCAAATTCCAAAGAATAAATTCGCAATTCGGCAATTATAATTTAAATAAATAAAAATTGTTAAAAACATCATTATATTCATACAAATTGAACAAATTATTTTTACTCCCCAAAACCCCTAAAAATTGTTTGTTTTCTGTGAATAAAAGTTTGAAAAACTCAGTGGAGAGCTCTTTGAGGTCTACTGTGACTGCCATTCACATTCTTTGGTATGTTGTTTTCATTTAACCCCTACAGGCTTCAACTGTCATTTAATCCTTTCAAATGGTGTCTGCTGTTTTGGTTCAATTCCTTCAACTGTTGTATACTGAAACTATTCATGTCTTGAGCTGCGATCTTGATCTGCACTTCAAAATACTGAAACCTATTTTCCATTGAAAATCTGTCGCTGTCGATGAGGTATTTAGTGCAACTCTTTATGAGAGAGTTAATAAACATTATGTAAGTTTTATTTATTATTTTTACTTTTTAACTTTATATTATTTATTGATACATATTTAGTTAGTATTTAGGTATAAAATATTAATTTAATAAGTATTTAGTTAGTTAGGTAATGTTTAGTTAGAGTTAAGTCAGTATTTAGATTTAGTATTTTATTGTTTAATATTATTAATTTAGTAATTAGTATGCTACTAATTTTTTGTCAAATATTAGTTAGAGTTTAGGTAATATTTAGAACTAGTATATTAGTAATTTATTAATAGCTTAATATTACTATATTATTATAAAATTAGTAAAAATATATTTTATATTATAGATTCATATAATTTGAATTCAATCGTAATTTTGTTTTGCGAATTTTATCGTCTAGCAAACTTGTTTGAATTTTATCATTGCGAACACGACCACGAACCTTGTGACTTAGGATTTGGATCTAGTGCCTATTCAAACTCCCAAGCCTCTTGAAAACACTCCAGAAATGAAAAATATACACTTTGGATAGTTGCTTTCGTTTTAACTTCTATGCATGCAAATCCGCATGCTAATATAGATTGGAAGTTTCAAAACTCATTGTCAGATCAACCAATAGCTTCATCATCGACTAAGAAAGGTCAATTTGACCTTGGTTAGATGAATGAAACATCCTACTCATGAATTTCTTGAAAGTATTGGACCTTTGAGGTTGCTTGAGGGCATGTCTGATCCAATGTTCTAGAATTCGGAACCGGTTGAGGGTTGTGGACCGGATCGGACCCAACTGACATGGTTTAAACTTTATGAACCGGTTTACTAAAAACACAAAAAAATTACATTTTTAATGAAAACAATATATTTGAAAGATTAGAAACCATGATTCCAACAATTACACACAAAATATGCAAAGTTTGCTCATGTATATACTATATAACATGTAAGAAAGGTGTTTATAGCAAAATGGCACGAACTCCAAGTCCAATACACAATACATATATCATATATGAGATTCCGAAACAAAATACATAAATAATGAGGCTCTAAATGGCCTCTATAGTCCAAGACTCCAAAAAACAGCATGCTATGATGCTACAAGTTACAAAACTCTAGAAGATACTAGATGACATCAATGATCAATCATCAAACTCTGCACCACTGTTGAGAATGGGATCCTCAGGCTCATCCTCATCAATATCATCACGTTCCTCTGACTTGGACCCATCCAAATCCTCGGGACATCTATATAGCAAAAAAAGAGGGTTTATATCAGCTAAACAACTGTAGTTTTAAATTAAAAATTGTTTTTTCAACTTTAGTGCCGTATAAAAGCACTTTTTATGGCTTGGTTGATTCAAAGCGGAATCGATCGGTTCGGTACCAAACTAGTCCACCGTCTAGTTTTAATGTCGTTGTGCCAAAAAAACAATGAACCGGTCGAATCGGTTGGTTCAGCTTCCGGTTCGACCGGTTTTAAAAACACTGGTATGATCACCTTCGAGACATGTAATGAGGTGGATGAGTCGACAAGTTGCACCCACATGCACAATTGATGGCTCATGTTTTTGGTTGATGCAAGGTTACGTGTGGACCTGGATGCTTTTGCATCATATTCCATAGTCACTCCCATTGAGCAGAGATTTTGACAATACAACTTGACATCGTGGCTTTCACACATGTAGGTTGCTCTCGCATAGAGGGAGTCCACTTCCCTTTCGGCACATCTCAATGTTGGAGTGCAATGATTCCATGCACATCGCAAGGCATCATGCAACACAATTTCTTTAAACCAAGCTGTAATTATGTACTCTAATCATGTACAAGGGTTATGTTAATAAGTTGCTTCTATTTTATCTTCTCTTTGTTCTTATGTACGATGTTACAATATTATGCTCTTTATTAATTTATTGTTATCTTTGTTTTGCAGTTTTTGTTTATGGTTTGCTTCCATGTATAACACATCAAAGTTCCAAAATGTAGAATGTTGTCCCTGGATACTCTCGGGATTTGGATCAATGCTAGTCATCATTTTGAATGTAGTATGCTATGCCCACTATGTAGGAGGTAGCTTTTTTGGGCAATTGTACCTTGCTTCTAAATAAAGGCCAAAAATTATATTAACCTAGGTTGTGTTGAATGTAGTGTTAGAAGATGTGAATAGAGAAGGAATGAAGAGAAACCAAAATGCACACATCGTAGATTGTGTGTCCATCATTTTATTATGCAAGAGATAATTACAAAATGGTTGAGAAGGTTACAACTGAACATTAGTTAATACATAACTAATAGTGACTTAATAATAAATTATAAGCCTTATATTCTAATATCCCCTCTTAAGGCTTACACTACAAAAAGCAAAACAAACACTAACAAAAAATCGAAACAATAGAACCAAACAGAGCCACACATTCTTTAGAAGATTTCCCTTTGAAAATAGTTCTTTGACCAGGTAGAACTCCATCAAAGTTGCCTTATAACCCTCGTAAAGGTGTAGTTCTTGAGTTCCCTAATTCCACCTGTCCAAACTCCCAAGTTATGAACCTCCTCAATTATTGAACCACCCATATTGAGTGACATCCATAGTGCTCCAACAAGTTCTCACATGATCCTCAGTAAGGGTATAATTCCTTAAATCCACAAACTCCCAAACTAACTGGGCAACCATCCATGTTGAGCTTCATCTACACTAGATCCCTTCTTATCTTCAAAGTGTGGGCTTCTTTAAAATATGTATTTTTCATTGACAAATTCCGCACCACTTTCAGTATCTAATGGATTTTCAACAATGGCTATTAACTTCATTTGACTCGTCTTTCATCCAGGTTTTTACTTTCTAGGGGTGAAAGTTGAGGTTATAATATTTGTCTAATGGAATTTCCATTCTTAGAAAAACTATCTTAGAAAATAATCTTCCCAAAAATAGAATGACCTGCAAATTAATGCAGATTTTAAAAAGAAAGGAAACTGTTGTAGGCAAGTTTGTGCCCTAGACGACTGGTTGTGACTGAAAATCACCAAATTGTGTGCCCTAACAGCGAATGACCCTCAAAAAATTGCAAATCTAGAGATGCATGACTATATTTTCTTTGTTTTTCCCTAGATACCTTCAAAAATCACATTTTTGTCTTCGTGATTTTGGATTGTGTTTTCTGCAAAATTGTGCCCTACATGTTTTTCTCTGCTGGATTCTGCCTCTCACATTTGCCCTGAAAACGTCTTAATTTCATGCCCTAACAATATGAAAACCCTAATAAATACTTCAAAAATGGTGACATCTTGATTTCATGCCCAAGCACTTGGAAATGTCCGCAAATTCGTCTAAAAACATGACAAAAAATGTGCCTTTGAATGGCATTTGAATGGCTTTTATTTGCACCTTTGCATTAGCGTCAACTGTATTTTTTTCCTTGAAACCTCACGCAGCCATATCTCTTCAGCTTTTGCCCATCCTTAGTTTGTGCCCTAACCTTTGATACCAATGTTAGAAGATGTGAATAGAGAAGGAATGAGGAGAAACTGGAATGGACTTATCGCAGATTGCCCCTAATTTTATCATGAAAGAGAGTTACAGAATGGTTGAGAAGGTTACAACCGATCTTTAGTTAATACATAACTAATAGTGACTTAGAAATAAACAATGAACATTATATTCTAATATATAGAAAATTGTCCGCTCTGAGGATTTGAATTCAAAGCTAGTCATTGTTTTGAATGTAGTTTGCTATGCCCACAATGTAGGAGGTAGCTTTTTTGGGCAATTGTTCCTTGCTTTTAAATAAAGGCCAAAATTTATATTACCCTAGGTTGTGTTGAAACATCTCCTTGTTTTTTCTGCACAAAATTGTGTTTGATACAATTCTTGGGTACGAAATGTGCCAGAAACAGCCTAAAAATGCTCGGGCACATGGCGGAATCAGTACAGAAATGACTTTACGTTTCCGGCTTGTGCCCAGGTGTTGCCTGGCCATTTCTTGCAGCATAGGTTGTTTAAACCAGCCAAAAAAAAATGATTGCAGTCCTTTACATTACATCTTGTGTAGGGTTTTTACCTACAAAAGAAAATTTGTATATTTCAACATTTTAATGACCGCTGTCCTTTACCTTGTATCCTGTAAAGTCATTTTGTCTACAGAAAAAATACATCCCATTCAAGTTTTTCATCTATAGAAAAAATGTGTATATAACAACATTTTAACTATTGTAAGTATAATAAAAAAGTCTTTTGGTTATATTTCGTGCTTTTATATAAATTTTGCATGTCACATGATTCATGAACATGTGAAATTTTAAACATGTTGAATGTTCTAGTAATATATTTTTAAGTGTTTTATCTTTGATGGACTAAAAATAGGTATTATGTATTATTATTTATATTTTTTATAATATATTGTATGGACATTTTTGTGTTGTTTCTTGTCCAAGGGCTTTTGAAAATCCACATTTCGGACCCTTTTTTGTTTCCTAGCAACTAGAATGTTAACATCAGAGAGGATTACAATGAGAAGGGCTAGAAGGACATAGGCCTAAACCCATAGCTAGTTATAGAAAGAGATCATCAACCAAAATGTATAGATAGATAGTTAAAGAGGAAACACCAAGAGCATCCTATGAGAGTTTGTGAGAATTAGTGATCACTTGGCATGGTGAAAAGGAAACTATTTGTAGAGAGTTTTAGAGCCCAAGTTTGTGTTGAGGACATTGCGTGAACATTATAATAGTAACATTATCTTTGAAGTGATCATGATGAGTGTCTTGGTGTTTCAAAGGAGGGCCAAAGAGCCGAGGGGCCTGCATTTCAGCCTCCCCTCTCCTCCTAATATGTTAAGGAAAAAACACAACATTGACAACATCCAACATTTTGTCCTATGAAATAAAAATATTTGTGAGAGAAACTATATTAATGTCCACAAATGACCAAAGGCATGTCAAAGGGACTCCGGGATACACAACAATAGAAAGTTCTAGGAAGAGAGAATCCTAAAAGACAAATAAAGGAATAAAAGTATGTAAGAGAAAAATGAAGCAATGTGCCACTAAGACACGTGGTAACGAAATCAATACAAATAACAATGAATGGCGAAGAAGAGCCCCAAAAAATGTACTAATGAAGACTAGAAGGAAATCTCATTGTTTATCTTTGTTTGTGTAATGCCCCCAAAGGACACTATGAAACCCCAAATCCCTCACACCCAATACAATTTATAGCAAAAGATTTTATGCAGATCTGAATTAAATAAGGAAAATGCGACTAGGGCTGGGTAAGAAAATGCACCAAAAATGATAGAAACCCACTGAAACTTTCAACCCAACAAATCAGCAATTTTTATAAAGACGGAATCATGAAGAAAATACCGAATTGAGCTCCAAAACACGCTGAAATTATTTTTATAAAATTCTGCAGATGGCTGCCTCAAACACAGCTGTAAAGTGGCACTTCCTCAACTCTAAAATTTCTGAAAATGGAGATTCTGATTTATAAAAATCAGCAGGATAATCTGCAACTGAAAACAGTCCCAAAACAACCCCTAAACAACCTAGATCAGCTCCTTAGGTGGTCGCTCCACCTAGAAAAAGGGCATAGAAAATAATAGCAATTTTTCTCTTCAAACCCTTGATCAAAATCTGCAACTTTATTGTTCTCTAACTGCTGGAAAATACTGAAATATATTCTGCAACCAATGATTCTCAATGGAAACTCCAGGGTGGAGAATCCTCACAACTAGAGGAAGGGTTTTCGTCCTTCTCTAGATCTCTTGGAGGGTTTTCGTCCTCAAGAGTGAAGATGCAAGCAAAATGCTCAACATATTGTTAACATATGGATTTGCACGCATGCAAATGACATGCAACAGTGTGGGAACGAAGTCCCTCCTCAATGAAGGTGAGGTTGCCTTTATTGAAAACCAAAACTATATTTACATCTATACATTCAAAATTGTACATGGGGGGTGTTTTGGAACATCAATGGAAAGAAAAGTGAATGAGGGAGATGAAATGGAATGAGGGAAAGGAGTGAAATGGAGTGAATGGAAGGAAAATGCAAGAGTTAGGTAAAACAGAGCCTAATATTGCATGAGGAAGAAAGACGAATAACTAACACATATAAAACAGAGTTTGAGTTGGCCAAACAAGAACGTGTAAAAGGGAACACACATGAGCAAGTAGATATCGAGCTTGATCACTGTGAACTAGAACAACCCGATTAATAACGTTGATACAATAAGATCAAAAATAATATTTGCATGCAAGATTCAAACACCTAACATCTAATGAACATAAGAACATCAAATGTTACAAGAGACAATGAATGAGACACAAAGTTTGTATTTCATTAACTCCAAAATGTTTTTCACAAAAGAACACAAAGTTTCTTCCTGAAACAAAGCTTGCACACAAAAGTATTTCCTTCTCCTCTCTCAAAGTCACCCTTACAAATGAGCCCCTCACTTCCTTTTATAACCCAAAAGTTGGTTACAAAGTAGTTAGGATTTTAAATGCACATTAAATAGGGCACTTAAGTGACTTTGACTTTTTCAACCAACTTTTAAAAAGTGACTAAAAATAGAAACCACTTAAGTTAAAAAGTCATAAAAGAAATGGGCACACGTGGACCTCACTTAAATGACTTGGACGCACACATAGACATCCTAGTCAACAATGCGCCACCTAGGATTAGTGCCTTATCCATTGGGCCAAGAGTTCGCCTATCCCGGTCATACGGGAATGAACTCATTGACCGTGCTCTGCAATCCTCCAAATGACAAGAGTGTCGAGCTTGAAACTTGAGCAATTCATCCACCCCTCCGTCTGAGCAACATCCTGGTGTGAGCAAGTTCGTCTTCATTCGTATTCACATTCACAATTACACACAATTCTCCACATGCTTTGAATAGCCTTCCATGATGAATTATTCATTTGTCGCGAGATTGTAGTCGTTACGCCACCTTGGCTTGTCAGAATCCAACTTTTGATCTTTCGCCATTGAGAAGATCTTCCAGAGCCAAAATTGCAATTCACTACTGGAGTTATGTCCTTTATCTTTGTCACCATCCCAAAGTGTTGGCATTTCGATCCGCTCACGATCGTCCAATTCGAGAACGCTCCAACTTTAAGACTAGCCGATGAAGTATTGTGCCCACTGCTAACTGAGAGCTGACAGGGACACGCTTGAATGATGTGGCCTTGCTTGATGATCCGCACAATTGTACTTATCATTAGTCTTGGTTTTTTGATGAGTAGCTCCGTACAACGATCAAGTGAAAACATTTTTGTGGACAAGATTCTCCCATTATCGATCTCTGCCGATAACAATGGATTTTGACTCCGAAGAGACCAATGCCAATAGCTACGACTTATACCGCATAATGAGGAAGTTAGAGGTTGCTTCCGCTTTGGAGCCGTTGGAGTTGAATCACCACACTATGCAGGTTTCGTGGTGCATCCATGCAAGTGATGACCAATTCAGAACAAGCGTCAGGAAAATTGTGACTCGCCTTCGGTTGATATGCGATCGCAGAATCGACCTATGTTGATGTGTCCCAAGTTGGTATCGATGATGTTCTCATACTTTGAATGGAGCGTCGAGGTGAGTAGAATGCCTGGAACCTATACCGCAACATCATTTTGTTTGGGAATGACATGACTGTGACAGAAACGTGATTTCAGGCTATTACTTCCATCTTACAAAACTGCACAAATTGCCTGTAAAACTGCCCTGGGAAAAATAACAAATCTTGTCTTGAGAATTTCTCACTGCATGAGGAAGTATATTAAGGTACCAAAAGTTTGCATGTCAGAAAGTTTTTCCCCAATCAAATTCTTTAGTCAAATATTAAAGGTCAAAGTTGACTCTTCTGAAACTGCTAGGAAAATGCAAGTGTAAAACTGCGAAAATCCCGTTTGGTTTTAGCCTGGGAAAAATACCAAACGTCACCCTGGGCATCTACAACTTGGCAAGGAAGCATATGAAGGTGGGAAGAAATGAACGAAATAATTATTTTCTCTTGACGATCATCTGAATTCAAAATATCAACTCTCGAAGTGAGCCACCTTGACAGGCTGAAAACTGTGCGCGCAGCGAAATCATGCAAACTGCATTTTATTTGACCCGTGAAAAATATCAAACGAAGCTACTGTACATTTGAATTTTTGTAAATAAGTACATGAATGTGGGAATAATTCAACAAACTAAACCGTTTCTCTTGACGATCGTCTGGGCTCAAGATACGAATTCTGAAAGTAGGCCTCCGCCAAGCTGAAACTGCGCACGCGGCAAAATCGAGTAAACTGAGTTTTTCTTGGGTTCATCAAAAATATCAAATGAGGAGCTGCTCGTTTAAAATTTGGAAACCGAGTACATGAAGATGGGAAGAATTCAACGGAACAAACTTTTCTTCCCGACGATCATCCGACTTCGAGATATCAAACTCCAAAGTTGATTACTTCAACGGATACAACCCGCGGCATGTTCTTTCCGCATCTATCGTTTTCTTTATTAAATTCATTTTTCTTTGTGCCGATATACATCAGTAATGCTTTTGAATGCGTGATATTTTTGAATAGCCTGAATACTTCTCACCGATGCATTGAAAATGATTTTTTTAATGACTTCGCACATGATCGATTTAATCTCCTTTTTTTTAAAACTCGCCTCGCGTCTCTGCGTACATGATATTTTTCTTTGGCAGCTAGTGATCTTGTTTCTCCTCCTGCAATGATCAAATTTCTTCTTCTTAAGCATGAGTAGTAAACTTGTTATTCTCTTTCTTTTCTAAAAAAAAGAATAATAAAATAAAATAAAACAAAATTTTTTATGCATGCGTGGGTTCTTGTTTGTTTGGTTATATTTTAATCTTATTCTTCACTCCAAAGCATGTGTGGAAATTATTTGAGTTGTTGCATGAAATTTAACTTCAAGCTTGTGGCTGCGTGGGAAAACAAATTTATTACTCCCTCTGAGCATGGGCAAACTTCTAAGTATTTGTTTTGTCTTTTATGCAGGCTGCGTGGGCAAAATCCTCAACTGCTGCATGGATTTCTGTTTTGGCATGAATCTTCCTGAAGATTGTGTGGAAACCTGACAATGAACAACTCTAAAATGTGGAAATTGCTTTTGTTGTCCTTTGGCTCTATTCTCTTTCTTCTCCCAGTGTGGATATCCATCTTTTGCTGTTGTTACTTTCCTCCTTAGGCGTGGATTTCAGCTGCACCAAAACAAAACAAAACAATAATAAACAAAACAGCTCCTTTCCTCCTTGGCTGCGTGGAAAATCTTCTTGTCTTTTCTTTGGCTGCTTTATTACCTCCCATGCGTGGAATTCCTTTTTATTTCTGTCTTTTCTTTCAATCTTTGCCAATGCGTGGTGTTTGAAGGACTGTTTTTTTTTTAATTTTCAAACTGCTTTAACTGTCCCTTTCTCCTCTGCACGTGGGTATTCTCTTTTTGCTTTTTATTTTTGGATTGTCCTGGATTTGCTGTATTATTTTTCCTTCAGGTGGAGAGCTTCTTCAATATCTAGCTTTGTGAATGCGTGATGATTCATTGAGGGATGTGATAAAATATTACTCTAGAAATAAGAAGCAATTGGAAAGCTTCACACGACTCTTTCCAATGAGTCCGACGGAGGAATTTATGAAGGCTAAACCAACTTCCCTTCTTCTCGGGTAGTGGAATTAAGTGCCAGGGGGAATGGGGAAAGCAACGACCAATTGTCAACGGATTGGCAAAGTGGGCTGACAATCTCCGTTCAATTTCCCCATGTGGGAAATTGGGAGATTTCTTGCCCGTTTGCCAATCCATGATTTGGCAATTGGTGGAGAAAATCCCACAAGTGGGAAATTAAAATAAAATTGCCAGGAAAAGGGAAATCCGGGCTTGGGAAGCCAAATTGGCATTCCCAGCAGTTAGAAGCACAAAGCTTACTTCCCGACAATAAAATAAAAATTTGTCGAATGAATTTTAATTAATATTTATTTAATTAAATACTCCCAAGTTATTTAAAAATAATTTTATCAAACAAAGAGTAATTAATTAATTAATTTTAATGTATTTTAATGCAATTTAAAGCCTAGCGGAGTTCTTGCCCGAAAAGGACGAAACGAAGACCGAAATGATCACAAAAAGGAGACGGTCGTCATGAGGGTGATAAACCATGCAAAGTAACACTTTTGAAAAATTTCAAAATTTCCATTTTTTATTTATTTTTTAATTAATTTTGCGAAGTCAAAATTGGTTGATAACACATACAAATCTGAATAGGAAGATAACAACTAATGACCTCCTCAAGCAAGTCGACTTGCTTATATAGAGCTAATGGACCCACTTGCCTCCCTCAACATCCAATAAGCTTTTATTCCCTCATTTAATGTTTTTCCATAAGGAGGTCACATTTTCTAGGCGACAAATAAAATTTATAATTTAACTTTAGCTTTTTCTGATTTTATTTTAATATTAAGTCTATAATAACTTTATTATAAGTGCCTTTATGATTTTTTTAATTGCATTTATAATAAATGATTATGACTTAAGACCCTTAGCCGTCGGGGAGACAAAATGGGCTAAGGGTCTTTGACCGAGAAGGTGATATTATAGTCTCAGTGCCTAAGGTGCGGTCATTAGAGCTATCACCAATTGTTGTGGATGATTTGAAAATGCTCACCGAGGAGTATTCAAGGTCGGAGGGGTCCTGGCCGGAGATCGTCAAAGCAAGCAAAACACTTCCTCAAGAATCTCCCATAGTAGAAAAGAAACTCGTACAATGATTGTGACCCTATCATCTAGGGGTGATCAATAAGTAGTAGATGCATGTCGCCGAGAATGGGAAGAGTCGCACGATGGGAAGGAGCACAACCACGATGTTGAGGTAGAGCATATTGGGGGATCTAAGTAATCCAAGTAGTAATGGTGCATTGAGAGAAGCACTTTGCCTAACTGATGTATCAACTCTTATTTATGAAGTATCGATGTTCAAAGGGATTTTAGTGTTGATTATCGCTTGGTTGGGCTGGAAAAAGAGGTGATCAACATGGGGCTCTGGAACCTCTAAATCCCGATAGGTATTTGAGCTAGAGGGTGACAATCTTTGGAAGATGAAGAGCCAGTACTACTTTGGTTTGGATATCTAAAGAAAGTAGATCTAGTGTTCCTTGAGTCCCTATAGAGGCAATGGTATTTCCCTTGGATCTCATAGAAATGGGGCATTTGAAAATGAGGTGTTCCTTGGTCTCCACTTCTTGGAGGGAGCAAAGACAATAGATCCGGTCCTGACAAAGATTGTGATGATCAGTTTTAACTTGTAATTGGTGAGAGCACATTCTCATTTGGCCATGGGGAAATCTCAAGTCGTCGATAAGGGTGACAAATAATACCATCCACCACTTGTAAGAATTATTTGACATAAAATCAAGCTTGAGGATGAGTATTTCAATGGGCGAGTTCCAGATGACTTGAGTATACTCTCTATAGATGTCTTCTTTGAAGCTCTATTGATGACATCCTTTGTGGAAAGGAGCCTTGGGGAGTGTCCAAGGAGTACATGAGTACATGTGGAGGAGTGTCAATGGAGATGTCGATAAAAGGAGCAACCTAGTTTCAAAGTACAAATGGTGCCGATGCCTGGTGGGGACCAATAAGAAATCCTCTCTAAAGAGAAAATTGCTAAGTATGGATATCTCTCATGATCCGAAGCTGAGTCTATTGATGTAGAAAGTAAGCATGAAGATATTCTCAAGGAGTAGTGATTGGGTGGAAAACGATCTTGGACAATGTATTGAGGCAATCGTCACCCGCAATGGATCATGCGCTATAACATGAGATTCTGAATCCTCTCAATAGGGGCCTAGTAAACGGCTTCCATGCTAGGTTTCTAAACCTCTAAACCATATAAGACCTGTAAGCTTGATAATTTTATTAAAAAAGCGTAACTTAGAAGGGATATCTTGGAGGTAGAACTGAAACATTAACATTCCAAGATAGAGAGGTATACCCCTTGCAAAGGTGCGGGTGAGAGGAAGACTTTCTGCTAAGGGATGGACCAGAACATTGGACCCCAAGTATGTGTAGGCCGATGTGATCTCTAGAAGTTCCCCTTTGTAGAAAACTAGAATTTGGAGAGAGAGTGCTTGGGTATTGAAAATCATGACCTTAATTTTACTAAGGTCGACCACACATTAAAATTCATAGAAATGAGTGAGGGTGTCAAGTTGTCACTAAAAGCTCTTGCAAAAAAGGATAGCTATAATTGCCTTATGCAAAATACAACCGTCATCTAAATGGGTGCACCGCTGAAGAAACTCGTCAAACTCATCAATGTAAATGTTGAATAGGGTCGAGAAGGGACATCCTTGCTTGACCCCAATGGTACTCTTCACAGAGTCGAGATCCCTTGACTTAAGAATAGGTGAATGATGCCCCAAGACCACGATTGAGGAAAAATTGAACATACAACCTCATTAAAGAGCGTGCGAAGGGGAAAGGCAAAGGAATCCATATTGTATATGGTGACTATAGCTTAGAGATCTCCGCGATTAGTTGCTTCGCTGGTGCACAACTTCAAAATAGATCTCTTGATCAAGAAGTGGAGAAGATAGAGGAAGATGGCAGAGGAGTGGGGGTAGTGACAACAAGATGGTCTGGAACATCATAGAGGGAACTAACATAGGTGACCCATGCTTCGGAGATGATGTTGAAAACTATGTCTTTTTTTGGGAGAAGAGTACGCTATGAGGTCTTAGGTGAGTGGTGAAATCAATAAAGAGTACAAGTTGTCTAGATGTAAGAAACTCCCATTTCTTACATCAAAGAAGACAATGGTACTCCTATGAAGGGTGGGTATGGATGGACGGTTGTGGGCTAGGAAAATTGAAGTCTCGGATGAAAGGATTTATACTCATCGTCATACCACCAATTCATGGAGCAGGATCCATGTCGGGAAGGGGATGTAGAGAAATGTATAGTGTAGAGACAAGAGGCAAGGGCAATATCTCAAAGGGTTTCATGTAAGAACTCATACATGGAATCGATGGTGGGAGGAGGGATGGAGTAAAACCTTGACATAGGAAGGGAGAGACAATTAGCATAGTTAAGGGTGTGGTCATCATCAAAGTGGATTGTGTATGTTTAGTGCCGGGGGTCGGGGTGGGAGGTGATGAGGGAGGGGTGAGATATGGTATGGAGGGTGAATGTCAAGACGACATGGTTAGCAAGGGGAGTTGAGGAGAGATAAGGAAGCCACAAATATGGGGGATGAGGGATTTGTTGGTGAGAACATAGTCCACAACGCTTGCATCACCGCCATGGGGAAAATAAGTGAATTTACTAGACTTGGAGAAGTGAGGAAGCCCATTGAGAATGTGGAGGCTTTGAGATTCACCCAACCGAGAAGGTGTCTCCCATAGGCCAAGATCAGAATTCTTGTGAGCAGAGGCTCTTTGTAAGCCAAACTCTTCTAGATCCAACTCACGAAGACATAACTCATCTTGTGCAAGATCATGAATAAGTGTCTAGTGGTTCCCGTGACGGGCATTAAAATCGCCTCAAAGAATGATATCACCGATAGTGAAGTACTGGGAGATCTCTCGGATAGAGGTCAAGGTACATGTCCCCATCAATATGAATGATGTGGTAGTGTAATGCTCTTTTTCTAGGCTGAAACTAAAAATCAAATAACTTGCACAAATCCAAATAGTAAACTGAAATTAAATTCCCAAACCCTAGCAGCAAGTTGTAAATATATTTTTTATGATAGAAATCAGCTACAAACTTGTTGGAAATAATTTAGAAACCCTTCAAAATAATATTCTTCAAATTTGGAAATGATTGCAAGAGAAAAGCACTGAAAAATATATAATATAGCTGGAAATTAATTAACAGCAGTGAATACCCTTACAAATATGGCTGGAAATGAAGGATTCCAAGCCCCAAATTGAAGTACAAATGAAGATTCCAGCTGCTAAAAATAGGAGAAACACAATGATGGTTGAATTTGAAGTTTTTGTGCCCTAGAATACCCCAAACTCCACCTTAGGGCAAGTCGCCACCCTTGGGAAGGGCTGGAAATGCCTTCAAAACTGAATACAAACTCCTTATGAGATCACCCTTTTGCAAGCTTGAGGGGTTTTGTCCTCAAACCAGCCCACTATTGAGAGGTTTCGTTCTCAATAGGTCTTCCAAGAGGGTTTTCGTCCTCAATGGATGAGAGAAAGCAAAACGTGCTCCAACTCTAAGAGAATAAATTCCAAAAGCAAGCATAACCTCTTCCAAGCCAAGCGACCCCTTTAAATAGCTAGAGGTGGCGCCAAAAACCAAATAGAATCCCCTAAAGAGGACTGACCTCCTTGGGGACATAATAGTTCCAACAAGCAATGGAGATGCCACCACCACTCACTAAGACCATAGGTGGTCGCATGATGATGAACTAGGTCATGACCACCCAAGAGGAGGAGAGTCGCGATGTGATGTCCCTTTTTGGGGACACTCCGGAAATGACTTGGGGCTGGTTATGAAGGAGTGAAATCAGAATTAGGGCGTCTTATAGATGAATGCAAAGTCACTATGAAACCCTCAACACGTAGCCGACACTTTGCTCCTAGGGTGGCGACCTCTTAGGAGAATTCAAACACACTTTTCTAGGCACAAACTTCACTCAAACCTTTAGGAAATAGGCTCAGAATTTATAAGAAATAACCAACAATCGTTAGATGCAAGAAAACTGATTTTTGGAAGCCCACAAATGCTATTTTAAATTTATCATGAAATTGTTCCACTATAGATTTAAATAATAATTTATAGAACTGAAATAACTCTCATTTACACTCAAACAATTGATAGAAATGGAAGATTTCACCTTTAGAAATTATGGAGAATCCAATCATGCAAATTGATCACATAAAAACCAACAACATCACCCGAAACACTCTCCCAAACAAGTTGTTTAGGGCATATATCAATTATAACCTCAATCACCACATTTGATGTTGTATCCCGAGAAAAATGAAGTTCAGCGAATTAGTTTAGGCTCCCAAAAATTCGCTGGCATTCGCGAATTTAATCATCCATATGAAGTCACAATTTTGAGGGTGAACAATATTAATTTTTTTTTAAAATTCATTTAAATTCACAAAAGGTGTTTTAGGGTTTCTGCTCCAAATCTATAAAATGACCAATCGAGATTGAGTCTAACACATTTGTTTTAGAATTTTGCAGTGGATTTTGCAATCTGTGGAGTTTGGAAGATGTCGTTTTAGGGATTTGCAGTGATTCGCGACTTCATATTCAAGCTCGAACTTCGGGATTCGTTTTGAAAGATGTCATTTCAAGGAATATCCTCTCTTTGTAAGGGGAATACTTTCACCGCAAGTGTGTATCGGGCAAGCGCCACAACAAACCCACCAACAAAACTTGCCACTTCTGCGACTCCGTGCTCACCACTCGGTCGACACTCAAAAGTGAATAATCTTCGGGAAAGGTATTTTACAAAGTTTAAAAGTATTCTTTGTTTTTTAGGTTTAAACTTTAAAGTTTAGGTATTTTATAGAGTCATACGCTATAGTTTGTTTTTAGATTTAATGTTTAGGCATTTATAAACTATAGTTTCTTTTTAGGTTAATAAAATTTAGTTTTAACTTTAAGCTTAATAAATTGTAAATGAAAATAGTTTTTAAAATAATCATTTATAAATTATAGAGTAATTTATGTTATTTTATTTTATTTTTTAATATAGGATAATAAAGTTAATAAACTACTAATTTATTAAAAAAATGAAGTTTTAGTTTCAAATCAACTTTCATGTTACGTAAATATTTTAAAAAATTGTTTATAAATTTATAACACATATTTTAGTTTAAATTAATAATTTATTATCATTATTTTAAATTTTCATTATATTATTTTAATTTTTTTATTATATTATTTTAAATGTTAATGTACAATAATAATTCAATTTAGTTTTATTTTATTTTTTATTATTTTTAAACATATAAAAATAAGTTAGTATCAATATCGAATTTAAAATTTTCATTTTTCATTTCATTTTATAAATTAATTACTGTCATTTTTAATTTTAATATCAAAATAGTGTTTATTTTTAATTTTATCTATATAATGTTTGTTTTTACTTTATTATTTTATTTGTCAAAAATGTAGGGACATCAATACATTGCTATGGCACCTCCAAAATCAAGTGCAGAAGGATGGAAATATGTGAGCCGCGAGGGACAAACCAATAACATCACATGCACCTTATGTCAACACCACTTTATAGGGACATTAACAAGGGTAATGGACCACCTTCTTGGCATATCAGGTGGTCAAGGAGGTGGTGTCGAAGCATGTCTGAATGTCACCCCTGTAATAAAAGAAGCATTGGAGAAAGACTACATGGGAATTCATTAGTACTAAATCAGCAAAGGGCACAAAAGAAACAAGTCCAAGATGAACTTTGTAGGTCCAAGATACCCCGCACATCTTGCTCCTCTGGCATGTCCACAAGCTCAATAATGCCACGAGAAAAGAGAGTGGGATAGCAACACTAAACAATTTTTGGAAACCTGTACAAAAACAACAGGTTGATGATGCATGGGCTGATTTCTTTTATGAATCTACCATTCCATTTAATGTTGTTAGGAGTCCTTATTTTATAAATGTTGTTCAACAATCAATTTCATTTGGAAAAGGGTACACAACACCAGGTTCAAAAGCTTTAAGGACAACACTTTTGAGGAGATCAAAAGACAAAGTGTCACTAAAAATTGGCGACATTAAAAGACTCTTGGATGGTTAGTCCGATATGCGCCAAAGGCCATTAATCAATGTGTTGGTCTCTTGCCCCAAAGGTGTTGTATTCTTGAAGGTGATTGACACCATGGAACATACAAAAACTTCTGAGTATATCTTCAACATTCTGGATGAAGCCATTCTCGAAGTTGGTGTACAAAATGTGGTCCAAGTTGTTACTGATAGTGCTAGCAATTGTGTGGGGGTTGGAAAGTTGGTAGAAGAAAAGTACCCACATATTTATTGGAGCCCTTGTGTTGCGCATTGCATTGATTTACTACTCCATGACTTAGCCAAATTTCCTTGGGTACATGAGGCAGTGCATAGAAGAGCAATTGCCAATTTCATAAAAAAATCATCGCCTCACATTGAGTATATATAGAAAGCATGCATCTAAGGAGTTGTTGAAGCCGTGTGACACAAGATTTGTCTCTTTCTATATCACTTTGAAAAGAATTGTTGAGGAGAAAGGAGCTCTCCGATCTGTGATTTGTAGCAAAGAGTGGGAAGAATATGTGCTTGCAAAAGGTAAGCATGTGGAGCAAATCATTCTAAGCTCTACCTTTTGGGAAAATGCTATGAGGTTTCTAAAAGTATGTGCACCGATGGTCCGCATGCTTTCTATGGTTGATGCTTGACACCCTCAGTATTGGCATGGTTTATGAGGGTATGGACCAGTTGTAAAGAAGCCATCCAAAAGGCTTTCAATAATATGGAAGTAGAATACAATGCAATATGGGATGTTTGTGATGGAAGATGGAGGATGATGCATACCCATTTGCATGCAGCAACATGTTGTTTTGGAGCCAACATTGTTTCATATAGAAAGAGAAAGTGATCATGAAGTCATGAGTGGTGTTTATGCAACAGATTGAAAAGCTAGTTCCTGATAGAGAAATTGCAAAGAAAACAAGAGAGCAACTCAGAGCATATAGGCGAGGAGATGGGTTATTTGGAACCCAATCAGCTATAGATGACAAAGAGGACATGGATGGAGATGAATGGTGGCGATTCTATGGAGCAGACACTCCTGAACTAAAACATTTTGCAATTCTAGTTTTGAGTCAAGGAGTAAGTGCATCAACCTGTGAGAGGAATTGGAGCAGCTTTAACCATATTCAATCAAAGAAAAGGAATAGATTGTTGTTAGGAAAGTTGGGGGATCTTGTTTATGCGCGTAGCTATTTGCGAGTGACCATGAGAAAAGTGGCAAAGATGTATATTCTTCAAGAAGAAGAAGAAGAAGAAGCTTCAACATTTTCTAGAAGACTCTTCTGATGAAGATGATCCTGATTTTGTCTATGATGAGCTTGAGGATGGCACTAATGATGTTGGTAATGATATTGTTGATGCTAGTGATGGTGATGAGTCTTAGCTCGTAGGAAAATTCAAGAATCAAGTTGAACTATCACTTTTTCAAAGCATTTTCAATATTGTTGTTCAAAATGTTTTTCAATCAATTTATGACAGCTAGTTGTTGGAAAGCTATTTTTACATGTTTACTTATATGAAATGTGAAATTATAATTGTATTTCTATTGGCGAATTTAATCATGAATTTTATCTTTATTTTTTTAGCAACGAATTTCATACGAATTTTATACTCGACGAATTTGATCACGAATTCAAATGCGTTTGACTAAGGTTATAACCAACAATGAAGTGTAGAAAACCAAGTGTAGTGTGGGGTTTCGTCCACACCAACTTCTCCACAAGGGTTTTCGTCCTTGGGAGGGTCTCAATCAAGGGTTTTTCGTCCTTGAGAGAGATGGAAAAGGTGCTTAACAAGCAATCCTTCACCAAGATATGAAAATTCACCAAAAGCATGACTCACTAATGGCCAAGCAACCTCCTTTTATAACCATAAGGAGTGCTTTTACAATGCAAAAATGATGGCCGACCCCTTAAGAAAAATACTTTTAAATATCTAATTAGTATTTGGAGCCTACATGCTCAAAATACTTTTATTTCCTAACTAATTAAGTTCTTCTATTGGAGCGCTAGGCTTCCCAATAGGATACATGATAATAATAAAAATAACAACAATAAAAATGTAATCCAGATCTTCCCCTTGCTTTCTTCCTTAGACCCACGGGAGAAGAATGGGTTAAGGTCTTCAAAAAATCAGCCTTCAAAAAGGGTTATGACACACGAATAATGACTCTACAATCCTGGATAACAACCCATTTGTTCTCTTTACTAGCAGCTACAACTTGAGCACTAGCTTTTTGTAGCTCCTCCACTTGGAGTTTTCTTATCTAGGTAGATTTTTTGAGGGAGGGAGAGGAGCTTATTTTTAGCGCATAGAGCCTGTAAGCATTCATCTGCAGAACAAAATTGGATGATCAAATTGTTTTCTGATAAAGTCCAAGCTTGGTTAAGGGAGATCCTTAAGGTCGAAGGATTCACACAAGAATGCATAACCTGCATGTAAAGGATCCGCTGATTTAGGGAAGCCAGTAACGTGGAGGTTAAGCACCTTGTTCTGCTGCACCCTTTCTTCTGCAAACTTTGCTTGGATAGCCAACTCAACAACTGGAGGTGCTTTCTTTTGTTTTACCACTTGTACCTAAGAGCCTTGCTCCTCTACCTGTTTTTGAATTGATTGTTGTTGGGCCATGGTTTCTTTATTTAAATGTCCATGTTGAGTAATTATCTCCAATTATTTATTTTGAGTTTCAACGACCATTTCATTAAGTTGTTGGAGACATTGAAAATTAGTAGGGGTAGGTGGAGCTTGTTCAAGCTTGGAAATCCTTTTCTGTAAATTTGTAATGATGTCATCCTCCTCTTGAAGTTGTTTTTGAAACAGGGACATGCAGTCATGAAGTTCAAGGCCCGAATTTTTGTTCCTATAAATCCTTGCATTGACATGTGTTCCATGCTCAAAGTTGACGGGAGTTTCGTGCTCAAAGCTGACGGGAGTCCCATGCTTAGAAGTCCTTGTTGAACTAATGGTTAACCTATTGTATTGTTGTTGAACAGGGGCATTTTGGTTGAATATTTGTTGTTTGCATTCAAAATTGAACATTTGGAAACTGTACCATAACTATATGTCTTTTTCGAATCATTTTTGACCTCTACAAAATATAGAATCAGTCTGGTCTTTACACTATTAAATCGCCAAAAATTGCAATTTTCCAGTACAAAAATGCTTGAGAAATATCTAAAGGGATTGAAAGTTTCTTCCCTTGTGTTTTTCTCGTTTGGTGATATGAATAATCACGAAGTCATGATACACCTTCGATCTGGTCTGTATCACCCTCAATCTAGTTTGTAGATCCTGGCAATTCACAGTTTTGTTCTTTCAGTTCACATCTAGTTTGTGCTTTTGAGGTATACACCCTCAATTACTCTCGATCTTGTCTATATGTATTGTCTTTTTCTCACGGCCTGTTTTCTTTCTGGTGAGAGAAGAGCCCTACACGAGTAAACAGGAAGAGGTAGTCAGAAATGTAGAGATGCTAAACAACATTAGTTGGCAACGAAGGATCTCGACGAAAAACCTTATGCGAGCTTGTGACAATGGAAAAGCCATGAACAGAGATAGGACAATGGGGAACAAGGAAACAGAAAAGGGATGAAAATCAGGGACAAGAAAGACAAATGTATACAGATGCGATTGGTTGGGAATGGAAAATTCAAATTAGTAAAGGGTGAGAGCTTGTAATGAGTTGTAACCGGTAAAGCGTAGTAAGTAAATTTGAAGATGGGTAGATAGTGTTGTCATGGTCCCTTTTAGAATTAAAATAATCGAGAGACCCGTAGCCTATTCCTTATTTCCCGTAGGCTAAGGGATAAAGTTAGGGAAATAATTTAATAATAATATTTTAAGTTGTCCTAGTAACTTTATTTTTATAACATTGTAAAAGGGTGACTTATGTATTATTATTATAAAGGGGCCTAATGTAATGTTTTATTAAAAGTGTTTCTAGACACTTTTGGAGGGAATTTTAGGCGAAAAAAGAAATTCAAATTAAAAGGGTGATTATAAAAGGAAGAGTTGGGAGGAGAAGAGATTCATTCACTATTGTTATCAAACCCTATTTCAGAGCTTGAGCATTCTATGTTCAATTTCTTCTCCCAGGATGAAAACCCTAGGAGTGCGGAGATTTGGAGGACAAAAACCCTCCTTTGAGGTGATTCCATCTAGGGATCGTATTTGAGCTGAAATATTGAAGTTTATGTCTAATTCCAGTTGGGTAAGAAGGATTTTTGGAGATTTTCAATTTGCCACAGTACTCTGTACCGCTGCTACAGTACTTCAGTACCGCTGCAACAATGTCGTATACAATATCATCACAACTGCATATTTTGTGGGTTGGGTTTTTGTAACTATGACTGAAGTTCTTGCAACAAATCATTTTTGGCTATCTTTGGAATGATTCTCTTATGCTCTGGGCATTTACTGTGTGAGCCTATAATGCCATAGTCTTTGGCACTATATTTTGAGAAAATTTGAGGCATGTGCCCTCAATAGTGATGACGGATTTTATACCGTGATTCACAGTACCAAATATGCAAAAGAAAATACTAACTCTGTTGAACCAGGAATGCAAGCTTAGACAGGCTTGATAAAATCCCACACCCATGTCAATGAAAATTAAATTGAGATATCAATTTTATGACATAACAGCATCAAATCATTCTATATTTGCTATCATTAAGTTTTCCTTTTTGTTTTATATCTTGCTGCAGAATAAGTAACATGACAGGAAAAACTACAAAAGTATTGTTACCAAACAATAAGCACTGAATTAAAATCACATAATATTAAAGCAAAAAGTATTTAAAATTTTACACCGTATTTATTCCGTATAAAGTTTATTGTGCATTGTGCAATATGCATTAAGTATTTACAGAGCTGGCTTATTTGAACTTATAGTTAATTGATGAGCTCTTTTGTTTTTACATTATAGTCATGGCATATGAATTAATTAACTTCGACAATGTGTACATAGGCATATTCTAGAGTGTGATTTAACTTTGTGTGAAGTTAACATTTTAGGCTGTACTCTTGATTTCATTCAATGAATTTTTCGAGGCTTTCAGAAATGAAATTTGAAATGAGTGTCTTATATTTGTTATTTTTATCTAAACAAGATAAAATATAGATTGTTATGAGTGATGTAATTTTTAAAGATTACCAATCAAGAAAAATGTCGTGCTTAAAAATGCATCCTATTAAAGTTATCAACTCCAATAGACCCTAAACTAATCTATGTTCTCAGATACTTCGTGTGAAAGATTAGCTGTTTCTCTAAACAGCTAGACATGGATATTATTTTGGCAAGAAAACATACATGCCTCGTGTTTTATTCGCTTTATGGCTTAAATGAATTACATCCACCGTTACTAACACATTTTCTAACAATGATTTGTATTTTTCAGGCAGTTAAATTAGTCTCAGAGAGAATGGCAGTCAAAAGAGAACCATCTATGCACTTGCATTAAGGATGCATGGGAGTGGACATAAATCAGAGAAAACACATAGCGACGTCAATGATGATGTGCATCTAAGTGACTAAAGAATTAAACTGGTAACTGTTCATCCCATTGTAGTAAAGAGGTCATGTTTGAGAAAGAACTCGTAATATAGCAATTTTGAGAATTTATACATATGCTAAAAATATTTAGTCTTCAAGAGGAATCAATCCAATTTCTTCTTGTTATTCTCCAATTTCTTGTTATTATTCTCTAATATTACTTCAGTCTTGAAAATCAATTTCACGCTTTACAAAGTGTCATGAATAAATGTGCTAAACCTTAATTCAAAAACTACAGTATCCTTTGCAACTGGGAATCAGACCTTACAACAGTATTCTGCACTCTGCGTACTGTAAATACATACATGGTCCTGTTTGCAGAGGATTAGTGAGAGACCATAGGCCAGTGAATGTATAATTTCACTCTTGAGAAGGCAAAAATTCTACTTCAAGCATGTGGGATAAAAGCCCCTTGCATTTCCTTTAAAAATGGACACGCTAACACTGTTTGTCATGTCCCGGAAAAAATTCTGAACTTACCGGCCTTCAATTGGCCACTTGAAAATTTTCTTCATTGAAGTTCTTATGTTCCACTAAAAATCATGATCCAATTATGGATTAATGTCCTAAGTCACATGTTAATTTTTGTTTTGTTGTCAACTCTTCACACAAGAATCTATACTGTTATGGCCCAAATTTGACACGAGAAAATCTCGTTGGTTTAAAATCATAATTTATATTACAATCTATTCCCACTTAGCAATCACAACAATTACGAAATGTTGGGTTGAAGTATGATACTAGTCAAACTCACTATGAATTGCTAGATGTTGAGGCAATTTTTATGCATGCCCCAATAATCACATAGTTCAAATGTGAGTATCAGTAGTTTATTAAGTTTCATTGCAGCTACAATACTGAATCAAATATAGAATGAGAACAGGCATTAGAGAGATTGGGTTGTACAAGTTTGAAGTAGTCGTGGCAAGTAAAAGACAAGCTTTAGTTCTTCTCATGACCATCTGCAAGCCTGTTCCAGCCTTCTAAACTCCATTTTCAGATCTCAAAACAGATTTCTACTGTAGATCTACAATCTGTCCTGAATTTGATAATTTCTAAATAGGATTTAAAAATTCTATTTAGAAATTATGACTCTTTCCAGTCTCTTTATGGCATTGAAGAGGGATTTGTACTATAAATCTTAGTATTCTCAGTATTCTAGCAGGTAGCAAGGTAGTAGGAATGTCAGTCTTGTATTAGTTCCTGGAGTCTCAAGAATTCTTAGCTTTGAAACATTTTTAATGATATGTTAGAAGGCATAACAAAAGACCCAACAGGTAATCTGTATCTGGATCACGAGTCTAGTGCCACTTGTCTCATTTCTCTGAAAGCACAATATTAGCATAACCATATATTGGAAATAATAATGCCTTATTACCTTTTAATGAGCAATTCTTAATAAGGTTGGAATTGCCTATTATTTCTAATATTTTTCAATATTATAATGGCCTACTTTATGTAGTTGACATTCATATTTGAAGGATTATTAGTCTATTTATACAGACTTTATCCCATCACATTTTGTAATTTTGTTGAGTTATATTTTACTTAAGGTTTACCCAATTGGGCTCCTCAACATATCTTCTTTCACCATATTGAAACTCTCTACTTTATTGCATGTTTGTGTGTGAAATGGCTAAAGGTTATTCCTGTTAGAAAATGACGAGAGATAATGAAATGAAATGGAAGGCAATGGGGCACATGGCATTTGTTGAACATAAAAGAAGTTACATCAGGTGATTTAGTTATACATTGTATAACTAAAGTACATTAGCTAATATCAAATGACTTAATGTTTGCATATACTAGTCCTATTTCTTTTGATTTGTGCATCAGATCAAAAGTGTCAATTTTTGAAATTGCACATTTTTTCATGTACTTCAAAATGGCGACTTCGTATTGGTTGAGTTCTATATCAAAAACATACTGTTCAGATTTTTAGCTCATTATCACCTGTAAATCAACTGTTAACACACTATTTTATAAAGTGCCTTCTTCTTTTATTTGAGGGGATCATTTTTGTATGTAAAATGGTTTTTAAGTTGGGCTCATTTGCATCTTGATGTGTTTACAAACTTTCTATTGAGTCATATCGTAACAAACTACATAATTATAAGCAGTTTGGGAGGGGTTTCTTAAGTTCATTTTTTAATTAACTTAATAGCTTTAATACCCCACTCTAATGACTTATCCAGAAACTACTTCAAGTTTGTCCCAAAATTTTATAAACACAATGAGACCAATCAATTAATTACTTGGTCTCTATCCCATTCCAGCCCTAATTCAAAGCTGAGATGGAAGGTGAGATTTCTGCTTTGTCATTCACCTATCACCTATTTGGGACAAGAAATTACTTGGTCTCTATCCCAGCCCAGCCCTAATTCAAAGCTGAGATCGAAGGTGAGATTTCTGCTTTGTCATTCACCTATCACCTCATCGAATCACTCCAATCCATAATTAGTAACTAGTAATGTGGAGAAAGGGACATTTTTGTATGTAAAATAGTTTTTGAGTTGGGCTCATTTGCATCTTGGTGTGTTTGCAAACTTTCTATTGAGTCATATTGTAAAAACTACTAATCACTTATCCAAAAACTACTTCAAGTTTGTCCCAAAATTTTACAAACACAATGGGACCAAAGGATTTGGTCATTAAATCAGCAGGCTGCTCCTTCAATGTTAATTTGAAATTTATAGTCCTCTGACGCTTTGCTACTGTCCAATGTATGAGCTTTGGTTGAGACAAAAGTTGAGAAATATCTCTAATAGCAACACATAGATCTGGTCATGTCAGCATAAGATATGTCAGGCTGCCCACTAACTATTTGTAGGGTGATTCTTCAACTGGTGAAGAATAATCATTGGCTTATAACTTCAACCCAACCTCCATAGTTTGAAATCTTAATCTTGGAGATACTAAGCATTGTGAACATACAAAACTCATGGAGCCTGCCTAAGTCCATACATGGACTTAATCAATTTGCAAACCAGGGGATCACATTCAAGTACATGAAAACCTTCAAGCAACACCATATATACCTCGTCCAAAATTTGTTCAAGAAACAAAACTGAGCTTGTATGGAGAGAAGCAACCAAATGTGACCATATCTGCAATTGGAATCCACGGTGAGTACGAGAAACAACCATCTCCGCAAAATAGGAGATGAGCCTTGTACTAAATCAAAAGTATCGTCGGCTTTGCTTGTGACTCTATCCACCAATTTGTATCCAATGGGTAATTCCACCAACCTTGGATTAACAATCTTATCTTCGGTCCTCCGAGTTAGTGCCTTTGATTGAGTGGCTTTTGTTGCCATATTGCCATCAGTGGCTTTTCTTGCCATCTCACAATGTGCCTCATATACATCCTGTAAACGAGGCATTTCACTTACCCCGCACATTTTTTATAGTGGATATTTCCTCCACAAGTAGTGCATGTAAGTTTATCAGAACAAGGTCAACATGCCTATGAGAAATGTCACCCTTCGACACATCCCGTATGTTGGAGTCTCCCTCCACGTGTGCTTTTAAGTTGATTGTAGCAGAGTCTACAAGCCTATAATGGCCACTTTGCCCAATGCCTAGGGAAATTACCGGTGTTTTGTAGAGTCTTGGAATGGGGATACAGGTCTTGTAGGTGCGGGGACCAAGGGCCTAGGTTTGGGGACATCAACACAAATATATAGTAGGAAATATTCCTTTTAGGATATTTCTTTAAAACTTGAAAATTTATCAAAAACTGTAAACTCCAGAATATCACTAGAAAACGTCTGTAATAATTTTTTATGGCATCAATATGACAAGCTTCAGATCTGAAATCTCCGGAAACAGGCCATGGAAACCCTTCCAAAATTCTTGCCAAATTTCCCAGGTAGGTCACTCCACTTGTGGGAGACACCCAACAGCCCCAAATCTGAAAATAGATGAAACCCTTGTTGAAGAATGACTGTCCTCCTCTCGAATCTGAATTTCTGATTACTCTTCAAATCTGATCCAAAAATCTGAATAGCAAGCTAAAGAAATGGGGTGGAAAACCCTCACCAAAGAATGCTCTACCAGCTAGGGATGGATCTCTCACCACCGAAGCTAGGGATCCTATAGAATCTGACCTCCACAAGCAATAAGGCTGAAAATAGCAATAGCTAAAAATAGTTGAATGTTTGAATGATCTCCAAAAGACCTCAAGTGGATATATATAACTTTTTCCTCCAATAAACCCCAAATCGACCCCGTTGGGTTTCTTATAAACATAAAATAACTTAAGTGACTTTATTGTGCACATGCTAAAAAATACACTTAAGTTGTCCCAATGAAGAAATAGAACATAAAGTACCACCTAGTTGTCAACACTTAAATCAATGACGAAATATAACATAAAGTGAAAGTGGTATCAAAATAAACCCATACCCAATAGCCTTCAATTCTCTAGCCTTTTGGGTATGACCAAAGGTAAGACGGAAATAAGCCTCTCGGCTTCGGCGTAGGAATGGGGACATGACAGTCCTCCCTAAAATTTGCTTGCCCACAAGCAAATGCAAACCAGATGCTGTAAAATCTGCTCACCCTCCCAAGTAGCATCCTCAAGTGGAAAATCCTTCCACCGCACTAGATACTCGGTAATAACCTTGTTTCTGAGCTTCCTTTGCCTCACCTCAATGATAGTCTCTGGTTCTAAGACCAGCTTTCCCTCATCGTCCAAAGGTGGCAAATCTGTAGAAGGCACAATATGTTGTCCAAGTGCCCTTTTGAGGCACGAAACATGAAAGACGTTGTGGATCTTGCTCTTGGAAGCTCCAACTCATATGCAACTGCCCCAACCCTCATGTCACGATCATGTATGACCCATAGAATTGTGGTTTCAACTTCTCATAACCGCTCTTCTTAAGTGAGGATTGCCTGTAGGGCTGTAATCGTAGAAAGACCAAATCTCCTATCTCAAAAGATCTCTCAATCCTGTATCTACATAAATCTTCTATTGATTTTGTGCTTTCTGTAAATTCTCCTTGAGGGCCTTCAGAATATCCTGGTTCTCCTGTAACCAATCACGAGCTTTGGGAGCTCGGCTATTTGATAATACCAGGTCCATGAATGATGAGGCATCATATCCATACAATGCCCGAAAGGGAGCCATGCCAATACTCATCTGGTCGGTGGTATTGTAACAATACTCACCCATGTGTAGCCATCTAACCCATGCACGTTGATGTCCTACAACATAGCTACGCAAATAGCCCTCTATCCACTTATTAACTATCTTTGCTCGCCCATCTGTCTCATGGATGATAGCTAGTACTAGGAGCTAACTCCGTACCTGCAAGTCTGAAAATCTCCTGCCAAAACGTGCTCATGAAAATCTTATCCCGGTCACTGATAATGTTCTTAGGCAAGCCATGAAGCCTAAAAACACCTGTGAAGAATGTTTGAGCTACCCGTGGTGCCGTAAGCCCAGAAAGGCATAGAAAAGAAATGAGCATACTTGGTCAACCGATCAACCACCACATAAATGCAATCGTGCCCATGCACTAAGGGAAGGCCTGTAATAAAATCCATAGATATGCTCTCCCATTTCTACTTAGGGATAGGAAGAGGTTGTAGAAGTCCTGCTGGAAAAGAATGCTCAACCTTGGTTTGCTGACAAACCAAACACTCCCTAATATGGTTAAGGACATTATCCTTTAACCCTTTCCATGTGAATCTCTCTCTGATGTACCTGTAGGTCTTAAAATACTCAGCATATCATGCTAGAGGTGTATCATGCATTGCTCGAAGGATCTTCTCCTTCATCTTGGACTAGGTACAAGGAAAATCCTATCCTTGTAGTAGATGAGGTCATCCAAGATCATGTATCTGATCATCTTGAATAATGCCATCCATGATCTCACATGCAAACTGATTTTTGGAATACTCAACAAGTATGTGAGCCTTCTAATCAACTGAAACCTCTGACATAGAACTAATCATAGAGGTAAGGTGAGGCCTCCTAGATAATGCATAAGCTACCACATTATTCTTACCTCTGTGTACTATATGTCGAAATCATAAGTCTGCCTTGTTCACCCATCTCTACTTTGGTGGTTGTGAGATCCTTCTATCCCATGAAAAACCTCAAATTGTTGTGATCCGTACAAACCACAAATTTATCGCCCATAAGATATCTTTGCTGAATTTGGCCAATGCATGCATAATGGCCAATATCTCCTTGTCGTAAATTGAGTATCCCCTCTCCACATTACTCAACTTCCGACTCTCATAGGCAATGGGATGCCTACCCTACATGAATACGATCCAATGCCCTCCTCGATGCATCACACTCGAGTACAAATGGCCGAGTGAAATCTGGTAATGCAAGAACTGGACATGAGCTCATCACCTCCTTAAGGTGATAAAAAATTTGTTGTGCTGATTCTAACCAAGTAAAAGCTCCTCCTTGGTCAAATATGTCAAAGGTGCAATCAATGAAGAAAATTTCTTCACAAACCTCCTGTATTAAGTGCATAGACCTATGAACCGTCTCAATGTATGTGAGCCTTCCAATCAACTGAAACCTCTGACATAGAACTAATCATAGAGGTAAGGTGAGGCCTCCTCGATAATGCATAAGCTACCACATTATTCTTACCTCTTGTGTACTATATGTCGAAATCATAAGTCTGTACCTTGTTCACCCATCTCTATTGGTGGTCGTTGAGATCTTTCTACCCCATTGAAAACCTCAAACTGTTGTGATCCGTACAAACCACAAATTTACTGCCCACAAGATACTGCCTGAATTTGGCCAATGCATGCATAATGGCCAACATCTCCTTGTCGTAAATTGAGTATCCCCTCTCCACATTACTCAACTTCCGACTCTCATAGGCAATGGGATGCCTATCCTACATGAGTACCGATCCAATGCCCTCACTGATGCATCACACTCGAGTACAAATGGCCGAGTGAAATTTGGTAATGCAAGAATGGACATGAGCTCATAACCTCCTTAAGGTGATCAAAAATTTGTTGTGTTGATTCTAACCAAGTAAAAGCTCCCCTTGGTCAAATCACAAAGGTGCAATCAATGAAGAAAATTTCTTCACAAACCTCTTGTATTAAGTGCATGTAACCTATGAACCCTCTCAACTATATCAAAGTCCTTGGTGGCGCCCAATCTAATATTGCACTGAATCTTTGCTCTATCAAGCTTGACTCCACCTCCTCCAATCGATGGCCCAAGTATAACAACTCTGTGATGCTCATCCATCAATTCATCAATGCGAGGCACAAGATACTTATTCTTAATGGTTTTCTTATTCAAGGCACGATAATCTATGCACATTTGCATGGTTTCATCCTTCTTCACCAAAACTACTGAAGAAGCAAAGGGACTAGAATTGAGCCTGATATGCCCCATGTCTAGAAGATCACGTATGGTCCTCTCAATCTCATCCTTAAACCATTTGGGATGACGGTAAGGATTTGTGACTACGGGCTTGTTGTCCTCAAGCTCGATCACATGCTCAAATCCTCTATCTAGATGTACACCTAAAGGTATATCATTGAAAATTGCATTGTGCTTGTCCAATAGGGCCTGAACATCAACATGATACTTTGATCTATCCTTGCTGAATTCTTGGTCAAAACCAAGCACTGAACTGCCCAATCCACATCATTGTGCCTAAGAATCCTCTCCATCCGTTTGGTCGTGACAACTCTGGGTGCATTTGAAGATAATCCTCTTAAGACCACATTCCTACCATCGGACTTAAACTTCAACTCCATCGTCTGAAAGTTAGTCCGAAACTCTCCAAGCAAGTGGAGTCACTACACTCCAAGCACTATGTTGGTCTCTCCAATACCAACAATATAGAAATCATCCGTAATGGTATAGTTACCCATAGTGATGCTCAATTGTGGGATCCTCCGTGTACATCTCATGGACTCCCCATTGTAACAACGTTGAAGCCCTCGAAGCCTTCGTGCTGTAGACCTCGTCTCTACCATAGTGGCATCAATAAAATTGTGGGTGGCCCCACTATCAATAAACACTACCACACGTTGTCCCTACATGACTCCTCAAACCCTGAGTACCTTGTATGGGGGTAGTAGACAATGTAGTTATGGACAAGTGGAAAGGTCTTCTCTACGGTCTCGGGACCCGCACTATCCAAAATATCACTGTCATCAAGCTCATGAGGTTCTACTACCTCCTCTCCCTCGTCATCACTGTCCTCGTAGACCTCAATGTAGTGGGCCTTGCCCTTCCCAGAGCAATTATGTCCACGTGCCCATGGTTGATAGAAATCAAAGCATAGTTTCTTCTACCTCAATTCCTCCCTAAGCTCTGGTGCAATGCCCGGCTTCCTAGCCGAGTCATGTCTCTTGTCATCCCGTGCAGGTGGAGGCATTTTTGTGAACTCTGGGGTGGAAATCTAGACTTTGAGTAGACAACTTTTGGGCCTTGTGTAATGAAGGAGGGTCAAATGCCTTCACTAATCCAGCCAAAGCATTTGTCAACCCTACAATGAATAATGAGGTCAAATTCATCTCGGATATGTCGGGGACCATCACCGAGAGTTGCTGAAAATCTGCAATGTACATATCCAATGACCCTATCTTTCTCAAGTGATTCAACTCCTTGAAGAATCTATCGGGATCTCTCCTATCATATATGTCCTCCAACCTCCATGTGAACTCGCATATGTAAGAATGTGCATGTGCCCCTGTGTCACTAGTCCATGATGCCACCAATCATGTGCATCTCCCTCAAGATGTAGGATCGCAAATTAATTACATCCTCTTCATGCATGGGGTTCAAATTAAAATGTCTTCAACTTTTGGACCCATGTCTTCAAATTAAAATATGTCTTACACTTCTTAGAGCCATCAAAGTGTGGAATAGAAATTTGCCCCAACGCCTTTGTAACTCAGGTATTGGCGTATAATGGTCTCTCTTGGGCTTGCTACCAATTTTCATTTTGCACTAATTTGGAAATGACATATTATCTTTGAAACCCTCACTCAAAGATTGGTATTTTTCCCAACAAGACTCCTCATCAATCACCTCTGTTGGCTGCCCTACATGTGACACTTTAGAATCTTTCAAAAAAGAGGGCTCATGAAGACTCAAAGGCTTGTTAGAAGAATGGGGGATTGCTGCCCCGAATTACTGTTCTCACCTTTTTCCCTATTATTCCCAGATCTGATTTGATTCATGTTTTGTGTGAGCTGACTCAAGTAGAGGTTGGTTGTCTCTTGTTGTTCACCATGTTGATGAACATTTTCTTCATAAAATCCTCATTGAGCTCTTCCACATTCTCTTCCTGATCTGCCATATTTTGACCTTCTTTTTGAGGTGTATTCCTCTTGGAATATACCTTCATTCACTACCAATAGGCTAGAAGAAAGGTGGCTCTGATACCGCTAAAATATCCCTATTAGGATATTTCTTTAAAACTCATAAAATTATCAAAAACCGTAAACTCTAGAATATCAGTAGAAAATGTCTGGAATAATTTTTATGGCACCAATATGACAAGAACAAGCTTCATATATGAAATCTCCTAGGAACAAAGACGACGGAAACCCTTCCAAAATGCTTGCCGAATTTCCCAGGTAGGTCACTCCACTTGTGGGAGACACCGAGCAACCCTTAATCTGAAAATAGATGAACCCCTTGTTGAAAAATGGTTTTCCTCCTCTGAATCAAAATTTCTGATTAATTTCCAAATCTAAATAGCTAGCTAGGGATATGGGGTGGAAAACCCTCACCGAAGAATGCTCTACCAGCTAGGGATGGATCTCTCACTACCGAAGCTAGGGATCTTGCAGAATCTGACCTCCACAAGCAATAAGGCTGAAAATAACAATAACTAAAAAAGTTGAATGTCTGAATGATCTCCAAAAGACCTCAAGTGGATAAATATAACTTTTTCCGTCTAATAAACCTAAATCGACCCCCTTTGGGTATTTTCTCATAAACATAAATATAACTTAAGTGACTTTATTGTGCACATGCTAAAAAATACACTTAAGTTGTCCCAATGAAGAAATAGAACATAAAGTACCACCTAGTCGCCCAACACTTAAGTCAATGACGAAATATAACATAAAGTGAAGGTGGTATCAAAATAAACCCATACCTAATAACGAAACCCTACTCCAAAATCACCAAATCATAGTCTCTATCTCCAAATATGATGATAAATCTGAATATGAACTCAAATTAGAAATATCATCTCTTTATGATACCAAATCAGTCCTTTAAGCAATTCGCCTAGGGCTAGGAAGAACAATGAATGCACTAGTAGTCCCAAATCGGCTCACATGAGACTCCTAGATGAAGCCTCCAATGGATCCCTTGAGGGTTTTCGTCCCCAAGAGAGATTGCCACACTTTTGGGGTTTCGTCCAAGGTGGAGAAGGAAGATGCACACCGTGCACAATCCAAGAAGAATAAACAAACATCCGATATATTCCTCCAAGTGTAGCGAACTCTTTTTTATAGCCTCCCAATGCTAAATTTGAAGACTTCCAAGAGGACCGACCCTTAATGGAAGCATAGAATGCTCCATATGCAAGACCGACCTCTCCCCAATGAGAAATTAGAACGATAATGCTCAAATAATTCCATGATCGACCTCCAAGCATACAAAAGTAATTAAAAATACTTTTTGTACAAGTATGAGGCTCTAAGAGTGATGTCCTTGATAAAGGGGACATTACAGGGATAAACAAGGGTAGGTCAAGGCCCAAGCCTAGACCTCAAGCGCCACAGAGGATCTTCAACATGCCTTGGGGAAGGTGATGCTCTCCACATTTGATGGTTCCAACAAGGGGACAGCCGGAGCATGGATGAAGATGCTAGGGTTAAACCCTAGACCACAAGAAAGCGCCAAAGAGCCAAACCCAAAGGGGTTTCTCTTGAAAGAAGAAAAAGAAAAATCAGATCTACAAGAGGGTTTTGAGGTGTACTCAAGAAGACCATGTTGAAGGACATGGAGAGGTGTTGCTAGATGAAGAACCAAAAAGGATTTTTGATGCAACAGAATCTCCAAAGAAAGAGGTAGAAGTACCCATCACTCTTTCCAAGGACGAGCCATTGACTGATTTTTAGAACAATAGTATGAAGGGTCAAGGGTTTGATGAAATCTTGAAGCACGAGCCTAGGAAAGAGAAGGAAATCATGAAGCACGAGTTGAAGGTAAAAATCCTTTGATATTCAATGATGATTCCTTGATTTCTAATAATGGCATGCGGCAGAAAAAAATTGAGAAGAAAATTCAGATTTGCATGAAGTATATGAGGATGACATTATGGAAGGGTATGTCCATGAAGGAAGGGCACTTTCGGTTCTTCATAATTACTTACAATTTGTTGGAATTTCCCAAAGAATAGTCAATGAGGGCAGATTGAAGGAGTTCATATCCTTGAAGAGAGTTCTGAAGATGTTCCAAACAAGTACCAACAAAATAAGGGTGAGCTCCTTGTTGGCAGCCCAAGGTATGATAGAAATGATCACATTTTGTCTCCTCCTATGTCGTTGCCATACTTGTGTCATCATGGGCAGTTTGTTGAAAAGAATGATCATATGTCATGTTTGATGCCTCATAATATAATTGGTGATAATGTGAAGAACTCGTTGAGTAACACAGGGCACATAGATCTTTCTATGCAAGTTCAAGATTATGTGAACATAAAGGTTTGGGTTCCGGTTGATCCTTTGAGTTATAAGAAAGAGGAAGTCCTTGTTGAATTCAATATTGTTACTCCATGCATATGGTTAAAAAGAAATTTTATGAAGGATCGTTTTGAACTTGTTATGTATCCTAACAAAGTTGTGAAGGATTTACTCCTGGAGTGTTCTTTGAAGCCAAGTTCTACACTCCAAGGCAAGGTTATCAAGATAATCAGAGTTTCCGCAACAAGAAGCTTGGTGTGGGAAAATGGTAAGATGTTCTTTCTGAATTCATATTTTGGATGGATAGTACTCTCCTTGGACAACTATAGATTGTCATATATGATGAAGCTCTTTGGGTTTAACATGATGTGTGAAAGGGATTTCAAGTATTGCAGTTGTTGCATCTTTCCTATGTTACTAATATCCAAGATTTTTGAGTTGGAAGTGCTATGCTACAGCCATGATGGGTTGTTCTTCCCAAGTTTAGGTATGGGGCGGTGCATATCTTCCATGGGCAGCAAGAGATGGGCAGGTTTGGAGACATTCTTTCCACTTAAAATGATTTGTAAGAGGGTTCAATCATTGAGATTAAGCAAAGCCAACATCCCAACATCTTTGGCATTGCTTGGAAAGAAATTTAGAGTTGTACATGGCTATTACAACCCCTCATCTGCACCCCTATGGTCTGATCCAAACCAATTTGTGAAGAAATTTCAGTGGGGCAACTTGGAGGCAACAATTGGAATTCCAAATCAGCAAGGTAACAACCATCCAAAGGAGGTGAGCATAAGTATTGGTATATATTGTTTACATCTTATGTTGGAACTCAAGGATAAAAGGAAGAAGGCAATACTTCAAGGTAGAATGGATGGAGTTCCAAGCATGGCTACCACAAAGAAGGAAGAGGCATATTTTCAGAGCACTCAAGGCATAAAGACAAACAAGGGTCTACTCTTAGGTAAGGTACTTCATGGTGATAATTTTTGGTTAGTTTTGGGCATGCACGGTATTACTTCCTTGTGGGGGACACCTGAAGAATTATGTGTGAATTGGACGCTTTTCTTGTTGAAAGCCATCTACACCAAGTTGGGGTAAGTGTGGGTTGTAAGAATCTTGAACTAAGGACCAATGTATCTGTTTTTTTCCATTATAGATCTGTTCTCAAAATTTCAGTTCTTATAAGACAATTTTCAATTTCTACACTACTCATAAAATTGTCCCTTCCAGTAAGATTTCAGTTTGCTAGTTATATCAATGTCATATGGCTGAGCATGCAAAATTCAGAGTTGGGACTGCCATTAGCAATCATGGGCAGCAACAAACATGCACTTTTAGGAAGGATTTCATCATTGGATGATGTGGGAAGAAGGATACAACTGGAAGAAACAAATAAATCAGACCTGATAGCCTTGATTTGGATGAGGTCCCAAGTATTTTATGGCTGTTGTAACTTGTTTCCAGCCCATCCACAATTTGATTTGCATCTTGTAATCAGAGGGATAATTGGTCAAGTTAATTATTCATCCATTTTTGCTCTATGATAGAAACCAAGAGTTCGTGTACTACAAGAGCACAATCAACACCAATAAGAGGTGCTTTCTAGCCTCGAGAGAGCCTCTCCCTAGCACAAAACCGAATGAAACTACAAACTAAAGAACAAAGGAGTGAAAGACATTTTGAATTGAAAGAGAGGGCTTTTCTAAGGTTGTAGTCATATAAGAAAACGTCCTTGAAGCAACAAAGGAAGGATCACAAACTTGTTCTACTTCAATACTTTGTTTAAAATGACAAATTGATGTCTTAGTGAGCTAGAACTAATGTATTTTAGTTGTCGGAATCAACTACAATACTATAATAAGAATGCAAGCTACAACTGTAATGTCCCTTTTTGGGCTGAAAATGGAGAAAAAGGGTTTACCGGCTATCACCACAACAAACTAAAGATAGCTGAGAATATCTTAGAATGATCAACCAATACAAAATTTGCAGTCTCCTAGGGCAGCGAACTGCCTATGAGATTCGAATCCACTTTTCACTATGTAAATCAATGTAGAATGCCACAAAATAATTTATCTTAGCCACGGCAATATTTATGCATCACAAATACATTAATTATTGAAGAAATATCTGATAAACACAGCTGGAATTAAATATTTATGACAGCAGCTGTTGAGCCCAACCCGAGGGCTAGAAAAAAGCATATCCTCACATAAATTCTCCAAAGTTCAGATTACGGCCATTTAAATTATGCCAAACAAGAATATCAAACCAAAATAGTGAAATCAGCCCTCAAACATACAAAATCCTCCACCCAAGCAAGTCGCCTAAGGTAAAAAGGGGGGAAAACCAACAATAGACCACTTTGGAAACCCCCGTATAAGATTCCCCTCAAGTATAACCGCCGCTTTGTAGATATTGACAGTTGCACAATTGCGACTCAGCATAAAGTGGTAATTTTATAACCAGCCTTCTTTTCCTCACTTTGGAGACTTGTTGACTCATGAATCCTCTTGACTTGTGTGGTTGTTGATGAAGATGGCTATTATTGGATCCTTATTTAATGTCCCGTATGGGACAAATCTAAGAAATTCTGGGATTTCCAAAACCCTTATGCAAAATATAGCAACAATCTGATTTTTATGCAAACCCTTAAGATAAAAATACAATTTGATATCTTCCTTTATTACCAAATAATCACAATACAAAAATACCCAGAAGGCCTAAAGCATCTAGAAACCCTCTTGATACAAGTAGATGAAAAATAATTTTTCCGACCAAAGTCTAAATTTATTTTCACACCATAAAACAAGAAAAATACCCACATAAGATTACAACAATTTTCTCACAAAAGATGCTCCAAATGACAAGAGGAGACCAAAAGGAGACACTACAAACTGAAACCAACCAATTCCGTCCACTTGTTGATGCCCTAAACATTGATTTGAAATCCTAAGGGGTGTAGACAACCCTAGAAATGGCTGCAAATCGTGCCCTAGCTGTCCCTAATTGGGGTTTGGTAGATTATCTCTCCATTGGTTGAATTTCTTTGCTTGAAAGACAGATCTGAAGTGGGAAAAGTAGAAAATGTGCCCTAGTTGAATTGCAAACTGACACAAATTGAAAATAGACGTGCCCTAACTCTAATGATCCGAAATTACACTCAAATGTGACCCCTGAGTGAAGCCACCAAGAAGATATTGAGGGTTTTCGTCCTCAAATTTGATCACAATGAAGGTTTTCATCCTCAAGTGATGAATGCAATGGAGGGTTTTCGCCTCAATGCACAAACAAACAAAATGCTCAATGTTTCCCAAAAGGAGAGAGATAATAGACAAAATATATCCCCCAAATGACCCCAACACTTCCTTTTATACCTTTTCATTGCTTCTTCCAAGTGGGTTTGCCACATATGGGTCTTTAACTTTATTTAATAAAGGGACTTTCTATTTAATCATTGAGTTCACTTAAAATAGAAAAGTCACCTTTATTTAATAATAATAGCATAAGTGTCTTTTATAAAGTCACTTTTTGACACAATTTATATTATGAATTTTTAGACTTTATTTGAAAAGGGGACACCAAATATTGCAGCTTCAAGTCCTCAAGCAATGTCCTCAAGCAATGCTAGAACACCGGATCCCAAATTCATCTTGGGGATTTGAAATTCCCAACCTCCGAAGTTGTTGGCTTATGTTGTACCTCACCGATCTGATTAGGAAGCCTTGAAATGCGTGTTCCCTTTGTTGGTATCCAAATTTGTTCTCCTTTTCATCCGAGCAAGACCACAACTATGTCATGGAGCTTAAAGACAGTTAGACCATATTGTATGTCGTTGATAGCCGGGGATATGATCTAGCTAGCACTCAAGTTTGTGGAGAAATGGATAGCACTCAATAGGACTTGATCTTGTACTAGTTGTTTTAGGTCAGTGCCTTACTGAACCAAGGTAAGAGGACCTATTTTGTAACCTTGTAATGGTGAAGGAGATGAAGATGTCCTTCTCTTTGCTTGAAAATCTGTGACGGAGGCCTTGATGAAAACATGATCAACACCCCAGATCCGAAATTGTCACAAGTTGTCACTTCTCAAAACATGGGTATGTTTTCAAACAAGGCAAAGGTTATTAGAGACATTGGAAATCGTGTTCTCATTATGCATACTTTTGCAAATGGATTTTGATCTTCTGTGGGTATACACATGCACATCAGGGGTAGTACATGATAGGATCTTTGTTGGATGATTTTTAGTGGGAGATTGATAAGACAAATTGGGATAGATCAGATCTTTGACAATCTGTATAATACATGAACAACCATCAAATAAAATGCCTAAAATAATCAAGATGTTCTTTCAACCAGAAGAGGCACAAATGGAAGCCTAGGTTGCACTCTTCACACAATCTTTGAGAATTCACCACAAAAGCTTGAAGTAAAGAACTCAATTAAACACAAAAATCCATGATCAAACCATGCCTTAGGTACCCCCAAAGGCTTACAAGAAATCTCTGCAGTCAAGGAAGGTAAAGTGATTTTAAATTTGTTTATCTCCTTATCAGATGAAGGCTCTTCTGAGTATGAGATTACAAATGCCACTGAACTATCAACCAGAAATGGAGATCCTATGTGATTTCTAAAGACTTTCAATGCAAGATTGCAACAAGAACACTAAAATTTATTTGCAGGCATTTAAAATTGATAACAGACATCATATTACCCAAAGAAAAACACATATTTAATTCAAAACTTGTTAGATTCAACAACAAGGGAAAGTTATATGAACAATCTCAGAGATGTGTGGTGGCTATACACTTGTAACCAACCCACATACATGAATTTTCCAACACATGAGACATTAAGTTGGTTCTTTGGCGGATTTTCTTAGAAAATGAGCTTTTTCTCAAAATTTGCTCGTGATTTTCAACTCCCGACCCTTCACAATTTCTCCAAAATGCATAATATACCTCATGCCATCTTGGAGTCTTCCTTCCCAAGCAAAGAATATGCTTATGGGATCAAATTTGTTACAAAAACCTCATGATTTGTAGAAAGGGACAACAAACAAAAAAACGTTCGATGAATGCCAGGTGTGCCAAAAAATTTAAATCATTACAAAATTTGGATCATTATCCACCCCAGGGGCACGTTTTTATCATTCAGGCATGCAAGCATCTTTTATTCATCATTTTTACCTTTTCCCCTTTTTAATTTTACCTCTGTAATTTCCAGATCTGACTTTTACGTTTTTTGACGGGCCTGAGCCAAAATTACATCAAAAACACCATAGATCGACGAATTAGGTCATAAAAATGTTGCCAATGTTCTCAGAAGGCCAAGACGACCCAAAATCATATAAGGTTTGATGAAATTTGATGCAAAAACTTGATTTCCAAGCTTCTTGGAGCTCCCATGGCGGCCAAAACGAATGGATGCACAATAACCGTTGATCTTGTATCAACTTTAAATGTTCGCCCTCCACGTGGAAAATGAGATCTAGAAATAAGCTCAAAATTACCCTTTTAATCTTTGGATAAGGTGGGACACGTGTCAAAATGTGATTGGATTGGGCCCATGCCTTTAAAAAATGCATTCGCGACCTTTTTAAAGTTTTGGAAAATTTTGCCAAATTTCCCCGCTTCTCCCCTGGACCCGCCACGTGTCCATATGTGGGCCCCATTGAAAACCGCAAGCCAATTTAATCACTTTTGCCACTTTTTAAAAAATGATTATTTTTAACAAAACTCCGCGGGCCCGGAAACCCGATCTATTCCTTGCCACGTGGCACCCTCCGATTTTCCGCGGGTCCAAATCTCCATTTCGCCTTCTAACCTCCCTGCAAAATTTGAAAAATTTAAAACTCACCGCGGGCCCACGCCCTTCCTTTGACTTCTTAAAATATGCCACGTGTCCATCATGGATAGGCCGCGGAGCTAATTTTTCATTTTTACCTTTTAGACAACAAAGGTCAAAAGTTATAAAATTTCCTTCGGCCCCTTCCTCTGCCTTTTGCAATTTTGGACACGCGTCCTCTCCCTATTCGCTGCGGGCCTTCGGGCCAAAATTTGATTTTTTACCATTTGAAGTTAAAAAACTTCAAACTCATTGCAAAACCCGCTGCCCCATCCTATCCTTTCCTGGACACGTGTCCACCGATGATTTGCCAAGGGCTTTTGGGCCAAAATTTCACTTCATCACTTTGAGCCATAAAACATCAAAATTCTCCAAGTCCCCCGCCATCCGCATGCCCTCCATGCCACGTGTCCTCTCCCTATTTGGTGCGGGCCTTTGGGCCAAAATTTGAATTTGAAAATTTTGCACAATGAAAGCAAAATTTCCTAAGGAAAGCCTCGCCAATCCTCTAGCCAATCAAAATGTGCCACGTAGGCACCTCAATGCAGAAGGCGGAGCCGCAGATCAAAATTTTCCCTTTTGCCAAAATTTCAAAAATGATAAGTTAGAGACATTTTCCACCACTCCTCGGCCAATAGGAACCTGCCACGTTGCCCTTGCATGCAGAGGATGAGTTTGACGGGAAAAAGACGCCCGTCTAACCGTCAAAACGTGGAAAATTTAAAGGATGCCCTAGAAATCGAATTTTTCAACAAGGATTGCAAATTTCTTGATTTTAACTCAACTGAAGCATGATTTGATATTATTTTCAACCTTGGGACCAGATTTTCAAATACAAATGAGTATGAATTGGTCAAATTCGATTTTTCATGATCGGGCAAGAAAGGAAAACGGTAGAGCCTGCAGATTTGGAAAATTTAGGGCACAACTAAGGGCACACACGGGTTTTCCTCTTAAATCAAAGGCAAAACAACAGGTTTACAAGTATTTCTGAAGTGTCTCAATCAGGGAAGAAATTGCAAGTCACCAATTTGAGAAATAAAACGTTTCTGAGCAAAATTGGACATGAAAAATTAGGGCACACTATGCAAGCTCAGAAATGGCACCAACATTGGCTCCTGCCTGGGGATGGGCACTCCCAGTGAGTGCCACAAGGACAAAACATAGACCAAGTGCCAAAATACCATTGGGCAAAGGAATCAAAACACAAGGCAGCCTAAAAACCATAACCTCCCAACAAAAATGAGCCGAGAAACCAACCAAAAAGGATGCCAAGAACAAAGGGCAAACCACACACCACAAACAACCAAAAACAAAGCAAAGACAAAGACTATACAACTGTACAATTTGTGTATACCTCAATTTGGGGATTAATCCAAGAAATGTTTTAAATGTCTGCCATTAACAGGCAGCTCCAACAATTCCCCATCTAGATCTTTGAGAAAAAATGTATGTTCACCAATTCTGATATCAATGGCATAAGGGCCCATCCATAATGCATCAAATTTGTCATACTTTCCTTCTCTTCATGCCTTATCCCACAAAGAAACTAGATGTCCAACACTTAAGGCTCTAGAGTAACCTTCTTGTCAAACAACTTCTTCAATTTCTCTCTAAATCTGATATGCCTTTGATGGGATGCTCTTCTCTCCTCATCAAGCTCAATAATCTGATTGATCCTTGATTCATATGGGCCAAGCTCTTGATCTTCCAACTGTTGGGCAAACTGAAATGAAGATAATTGCAAGTGCAAGGGCAGCAAAACTTGAGTTCCATACACCAATTCAAACGGGCTTTTACCAATTGCTCTCTTAGGAGTTATTCTATCAGCCCAAACTGCAAATTTCAATTGTTCACCCCATTTTTCCTGTTCATTTCCGGTGGTTCTAATGATCTTCAGCAAGTTCTTATTACTAGACTCAGCTTGTCCATTCCCTTGGGGGTTGTAGTTTGAAGAATAAGTCAGATTGATTCCATATTCATTGCACATTGCCATTAAAGGTTTGGCTCTAAAGCACATGGCATTATTAGATACAATCTTAACTGGAACTCCAAATCTGCATATGATATGATTCAATAAGAAGTCCACTACCACTTGGTGTGTTGCCTTTTTAGATGGGATTGCTTCAACCCATTTTGTAAAATAATCAGTGGCTACAAGAATCCACTTATGACTAGCACTAGAAGGATTTAAAATCTCACCAATGAAGTCCATCCCCCATTGCTTGAAAGGAGCTTCAATTGATACAGGCTGCAAAGGAAGGGAGCCTGAAGCTTTCAGTCTTCCAGAGAAACGTTGGCAACTATCACATTTTCTAACCAGCTGGGTTGCATCTTTGAAGAGAGAAGGCCACCAATAACCAGCTCTCAAAATCTTATGTGTTGTTACTCTCCCAAAGCAAAGTGTCCTCCACAAACTCCCCCATGGAAATCAGCAACTATCTTGGGAGCTTCATCTTTAGCTATGCATTTCAAGAGGACACCTTCAGGGTTCTTCCAAGCCAGCCCAAGGTCTGTAATGATATATTTTTGAGAAGCCAGCTTGAGGGCTCTTTTCTGATTTTTATTTAAATGATTAGGACAACAAAGGTGTCTAAGGTAAAAGATTACATCTTTGTACCATTCAAAATTTACCAGCTTTGCAAGCACGTCTACCCTTTCTTCCTCTAGCTGATTCATTTCCACATTCTGCAAGTTGCTCTCAGCCATGAGTTTAGCAAGACCCAAACCTCTTACCAACTTTGTGGTCTGGATGTCCATATCATATTCCTGCAGTTTGTTCACCCATCTACATCTTTTACTTGAGATCTCCATCTTTGATAAGATGTCTTTCACCATGGTGTGGGGAACATAGGCAACAATTTTTGAACTCAATATATAAGGCCTGAAAACTTTTGTTGCTTTCACCAAGGCAAATGCTTGTTTCTACATGATTGTATACTTTAACTCAGCAGCTTGTAAAGCCTTGCTAAAGAAGGGAATAGGCCTCTCAGCTTCATTCTCATCCTTTTGCAGCAAAACAAAAGCAATGGTATATTCAGAGGCAAAAGAAAAGATTTGGAAAGACCTCTCATAGTTTGGTGCTTCTAGAACAGTGCATGCTTAAGTGCATCCTTTATTCCTTCAAAAGCTTGAATGGCAGCCTCCTCCCGATTGATAACTTGGTCCTTTTTCAACATGCTTGTGATTGGAAGGGTCACTTCAAAGCAAAGTTGAAACAAACCTTCTAATGAAATTGATTTGGCCAAAGAAAGATTGGATGCCTTTCTTGGTTCTTGGGATAGGTACTTTGTTGATTGCTTCCACTCTCCCAGGGTCTATCATAACACCATCTTTTGACACAATGTGACCAACAAACTTGGCCTTTTGCACGCCAAAATGACACTTCCTCGGATTAAGAGAAATGCCATACTCCCTACATCTGATCAACATCTTTTCTAAGTGCTGCAAATGATCACCTCTCTGCCTTGAAAATACAGTCACATCATCTTGGTAAATTGCAATGAACTCATTGATGTAACTAGCAAAAGCAACATCCATTGCTCTTTGAAAAGTGGCACTAGCATTCATCAAACCAAAGGGCATCCTAACAAAAACATATGTTCCCCAAGGAGTAGTGAATGATGTCTTAAGTCTTTCTGATTCTTTAACTACCACTTGATTATATCCGGAGAAACCATCCAATGTAGAAAGCAATTCAGACCCTTTCACAAGCTGCAACATATTTTCCATATTTGGCAAGGGATAGTTGTCCTTCATGGATGTTTTATTTAGGTTTCTAAAATCCACGCAAAGTTTGATGTCTCCATTCTTCTCGTTTAACCGGCATAAGGTTTGTAACCCAAGATGAATATCTAGTGGGCTGAATAATACCTCCCTCTCTCAACTTCCTTAACTCCTCTTGCATTTTCATGGAGAGAAGTGGATTAATTGGCCTTTGCCTCTATCTTGAATGGTTTGGCATTTGTTTCAAGAGGGATCTCATGCTGAAATAAATCTTCTCTGTATGCTTTCAGCTCTGAATAGGACCAAGCAAGGCAGTCCTGATATTTTTTCAAGAGTTGGGCATAGGACTGTTTTTCTTCTTTACTTAAATTGCTGCCCAACCAAACCTTCCTTGGTTTGTCCTTTGTTCCCAAGTCATGCTCTTCCACATCCCTTGAGGCAGACATGTTTCTATTTATGATGCAATCAACATTGTTAAAATTTGACTCAAGTGCAACAAGGCCTCTAGGAATGGTGTTTGTTTTCAATTGGATGATATCTTTTCCAAACAAAGTTTCTCTTCCTTCAGTCATGCATACCATTGGTTCCCAATCAATATTCTGATTTACAAACTCACCCTGGTTTTGCAAGAACCTTAGCACTTGAGCATCATTGTTAAAGACTTGCCAATGTTTCACATTATCAGGGACAGCTGGCCTAGTCAACACTTCAATGTTGTATTCACAATAAGGTGAAATGGTGCAATTTTCAAACCTAGAACCCAGCACTGCCAATTTATCAGCAGCAACATTAAGACTTCTGTTATGGTAAACAATGTTAAAGGAATCAAACATTTCAATTAAATCCCAAATTGCATGCTTATACTGTTTCATACGCTAATTTTTTGTAGCATACAGTTTTCTTATTTGTTTGACAACCAGCTTTGAGTCTCCTTTTGCAACAATATCTTTCACTCCATACTTCCATGCAATTCTTAACCCCAACAACAATGCCTCATACTCAACAACGTTGTTAGTGCATTCAAAATTAAGTTTGAAGGAAAAAACAAACTCTTCCAAACTAGGAGAAAGCAGAACTATACCAACACCATTTCCAAATTTGGAGCAAGCTCCATCAAATAGCAAGGTCCAAGGAGAACCTACCATATCAAGGCACTTTGATCTGTCCATCTTGTGTTCTTTTCCATCAGCAAAACCAATGAAATTCTCAGCATCTACATCAACAAACAACACTTCATAGGAAGCATTGTTGGGATCTTCAATTAGGTGCAACATCTTCTTTTCACCATAAAGTTTGACCAGGCTGCCTTCAATGGGAATGGTGGCAAAAGACATATCCATCTGAACGCTGCCACCAACACTTGCAGCCCATTTTCTTGACAAAAGCATACCCCATTTGGCAGGCAATCAACAATTACAACATCCAGCTTCAAATTTTTACCCAGATAGGTTGCAAGTTGCACTACCAAACCCTTCACACAACCAACCACCGGCACTTCCCTTGAATCCATGGCAAGTACACTTCCCATAGGCAGTGTCACCTTGATATCCAACTCATTCATGACTTCTAGAGGCATGACATTACATGATGCACCGGAATCAAACATACAATTGTGAAGTAGCCTATCTTTTATGAGCAAAGTTGTAAAGAATGGATCAACATTCAATTGGGAATCAACCAAGGATGTCCCCAAATATACCTCAGGTGTCTCTCCAAGATCTTCCACTGGTGGTGGTGTTTCAAGGCCAACAATGATTTGAAGAGGAGTCTCAACAACATTTACATTTCTGCTTGGGGTGATCTTCTCTTCTTTCAATCCCAAGTACTCAAATGCTCTCTTCTTATGCTCAAGAATTCTAAGCAACTCAATGATTGGAACACTCACTTTAATTTGGCTCAATACCTGGGCTATGTCATAGGGGACACTCTTTGGCAAAACAACATTGGAAGGGATACAAGAAGATTCATCAGATGGCAAAGGATTCTTGGCAGCTTGGGCATGATGAGGACTGTAATTTTTGCTTGGGACAGCAGAGCTTCTAACAAGTGTTTCTTTCCTAGGAGCTTCTTTTGGAATGCTTGTGAGCAAGGGTGTTTTAGGTTTGGCTTGAGGCCCAACTCCCTTAACAACTTTGCTTCTAGTGTTATAATCTTTCTCTTGAGCTACAACAACATTCATCAACAATTGTCTATCTTCCTCCGAAGGGATACCACCATCATACTTCTTAATCATCAAAGCTCTTAAGTATTCAAAGTCATTGTTAGGAATTTCAAAAGCTTGCACTACATCAACTTCAAGAGCATGAGGGGGGAGAAAGACTTGTACTTGTTTGATGCAATCCCAAAAGGCAGTAGCAGTCCTAGCACTTATTACTTTAGTAGATGTTGCTCCTCCTTGTGAGCTTGAAGAACAGCCCACCATGCAAATATCATTATCAGTTACATTCTCATCATCAACTTCATCAACATGTTGGTCCATTTCACATGGAGGATGAGGAAGAAAACATCTATCACACCAATCCATATTAGCAACTTCATCAACAACAGCAACCCTGGCAGTTAGAGGGTCAAGAACCAATCTATTTTCACGTGTTTGGGGTTGTCTATTTGCAGATCCAACAGGCCCTTTGCCCTTGTCATCAAACCTCTGCTTATTCCTATGGTGATTGCCAAATCTATCTTGTGCTGCTTGCTAGGCTGACCTTGTGAAGTTTGCCCAATTCCCTTCTCAGCTCTTGCCAACTTGTATGAGATTTCTTTGACAGCCCCTACCAAAGTCTTCACAACCTCTTCTAAATCAGCACCCTTGCTAGCTTGAGGTTTTTCAGGGTTTATCAATTTTACACCGTCTCTCTTAAGAGGTTTCCCAACAGCCTTGATATTGTTCTCAATTTGAAGTGCCATGGTGAAAGCTTGTCTTATATTGGTTGGGTTCTTGTCTCTTAGGTAATAGGCTGCCTTTTTATCAAATGCATCTGCATATTTGATTAAACAAGATTCATCACAAGGCCTCAAACCAACAGCAGCCTTCTCAAAGTTTTGTTAAACCTTGTGTTGAAGTCATGGACTGATTCATTAGGGTTCTTCTTGATATTCTCAAACTCAGATAAAAGAAATCTAGGATCAGTCCTGTCACCATATTGCAACCTAAATGCATTTTTCATTTCAATCCATGAATCAATAGAATTATCAGGTAGAGCCTTGTACCAATCCCTAGCATCTTCTTCTAGTGTATGAATAAACAACTTAATATACACATCTTCAAACTCTATCTCAAAATCTTTCATCATATTATCAAAAAGTTTGAGATGCTGATCACCAAGATAATAGCATTGTTACCACTCGGAATTTTGGCAACCTATTTCTGACATCTTGTGGGACAGCATTTGGGTAACCATCCATTCCTCTAAAATTTATAGGACCAAAGGTGTTAACAACGAATGGAGGTCTAGGCTAAGCCATATTGTTTGGTGGGGGTGATCTTGGAGGTGAGGCAAGCCGATGAGGAGTGCTATGTCTTTGGGGCTCAAGAATATGATTCACAAATCTGGTTTCCTCTAAGTGCTGATTTTCTTGGAAAGTTTTACTCGAATTAAAACACAAAGGTGCAGATTGGAGAAGGAACTTACCAGGCACAGCAAAAGGACCTTCACTAGTTGAGGCAAACAAGTTTATGAGAGGATTGCTTGAATCAGAATCACTTGAAGAAGAGTGATAGTCCTCTACCAAAGGCTGATCTCTCTCACCAATGGCTATATCTTTTCCTGATGTTTGACCTTTAACCACCTTCCAAACTCTTCTCCCTTCCAACTCTGAATTTCTTAAATCTGAGAACAATTTCTTAGCAGAGTCTTTAAGGAAGAGAGATCTTCTTCCCTCTAGTTTTGCAGAGATCAACAACACAAAAAAAAATGACAGAAAGCTTAAGACACTGGTATTTCCAAATTCAAATCAGCATGGAGTCGCCACTAAGGAATTTCACCTCAGTTGTGCAAGAATGCACTAAAATAATTCTGTCAAATGTTTGCTAGTACTGACAACTTTACAAGGCTTTATAAACCAGACCTTCTTCTTCTTAAATCAATCAATCACAATGCACCCAAAGTGTATGAACTGCTAGTAAATGGAAAAAGGGCAGACAAAACTTGAAACCCTTGTTTAAAAACTTGCAGATCTGAAGCATAAGATGATATTTTAATAATGTAGCAGCTCAAATACTTGAATACACAAATGTTCAAACTCTTCAAACACTTCAAAAACACCAAGGAAATTAAAGAACTTCCTCGCAACGGCGCCACTCGTGTTGGTATCCAAATTTGTTCTCCTTTTCAGTCTGAGCAACACCACAGTTATGTCATGGAGCTTAAAGACAGATTAGACCATATTGTATGTCGTTGATAGTCGGGGATATGGTCTAGCTAGCACTCATGTTTGTGGAGAAATGGATAGCACTCCAATAGGACTTGATCTTGTCCTAGCTGTTTTAGGTTGTGCCTTACAACCAAGGTAAGAGGACCTATTTTGTAACCTTGTAATGGTGAAGGAGATGAAGATGTCCTTCTCTTTGCTTGAAATTCTGTGATGGAGGCCTTGATGAAAACATGATCAACACCCCAGATCTGAAACTCTCACAAGTTGTCACTTCTCAAAACATGGGTATGTTCTCAAACAAGGCAAAGGTTACTAGAGACATTGGAAATCCTGATCTGTTATGCATACTTTTGCAAATGGATTTTGATCTTCTGTGGGTATACACATGCAAATCAGGGGTAGTACATGATAGGATCTTTGTTGGATGATTTTTGGTGGGAGATTGATAAGACAAACTGGGATAGATCAGATCTTTGACAATCTGTACAATACATGAACAACCATCAAATGAAATGCCTAAAATAATCAGGATGTTCTTTCAACCAGAAGAGGCACAAATGGAAGCCTAGGTTGCACTCTTCACACAATCTTTGAGAACTCACCACAAAAGCTTGAAGTAAAGAACTCAATTAAACACAAAAATCCATGATCAAACCACGCCTTAGGTACCCCCAAAGGCTTACAAGAAATCTCTGCAGTCAAGGAAGGTAAAGTGATTTTAAATTTGTTTTATCTCCTTATCGATGAAGGCTCTTCCGAGTATGAGATTACAAATGCCACCGAACTATCAACCGAAATGGAGATCCTATGTGATTTCTAAAGACTTTCAATGCAAGATCGCAACAAGAACACTAAAATTTATTTGCAGGCATTTAAAATTGATAACATACATCATATTACCCAAAGAAAAACACATCCGCATGCCCTCCATGCCACGTGTCCTCTCCCTATTCGGTGTGGGGCTTCGGACCAAAATTTGAATTTGAAAATTTTGCACAATGAAAGCAAAATTTCCTAAGGAAAGCCCGCCAATCCTCTAGCCAATCAAAATGTGCCACGTAGGCACCTCAATGCAGAAGGTGGAGCCGCGGATCAAAATTTTCCCTTTTGCCAAAATTTCAAAAATGATAAGTTAGAGACATTTTCCGCCGCTCCTCGGCCAATAGGAACTCACACGTTGCCCTTGCATGCAGAGGATGAGTTTGACGGGCAAAAGATGCCCGTCTAACCGTCAAAACGTGGAAAATTTAAAGGATGCCCTAGAAATCGAAGTTTTTCAACAAGGATTGCAAATTTCTTGATTTTAACTCAACTGAAGCATGATTTGACATTATTTTTGACCTTGGGACCAGATTTTCAAATACAAACGAGTATGAATTGGTCAAATTCGATTTTTCACGATCGGGAAAGAAAGGAAAATGGCAGAGCCTGCAGATTTGGAAAATTTAGGGCACAAATAAGGGCACACACGGGTTTTCCTCTTAAATCAAGGCAAAACAACAGTTTACGAGTAGTTCTGAAGTGTCTCAATCAGGGAAGAAATTGCAAGTCACCAATTTGAGAAATAAAACGTTTCTGAGCAAAATTGGACATGAAAAATTAGGGCACACTATGCAGGCTCAGAAATGGCACCAACACCCTTCAGTTGAATCCTTCTACCGACATCATCCACGAATAAAATCCTCTCAAACTTTGCAAACTTGCAGTTTTCATGACTACCAACAAAGTAGTCTTAGGCTTGAGAATCCCAAGTCTAGAACATGTAATAGCTACAAAACTGAAACTCCTCTTTGATTTGTAAACTAAGGGTGCACTCTTCACAAAGCTTGAGGATATCCTCCATCTCTTCTAAGCCCAAAGACTGCCCTATGTTCTTACCACCATGTTTACGTTGCGCCACTCTGCTACAACTATAAATTGAAGAGTGGGGAGTTTCCCATTGAGCATCGTGATAATTTTCTGGAATTTTGGCAACCCTTATAAAATGGCGCAAATCAAATTGTACATAGATTGGAATGAAGTTGCAGCAGTCATAAATCATTTAAGACAATATCCACATTGGCAATACCGAAGCTGGGCTAATCGTTTTCATCATATATAAAGATTAAAACCCGTCAAAAACATGACAATGCAAGAGAACCCTCTTAAAGTATGCAATCATGTAGTCATAAACTCTGGAGATCAGCAAAACAAATATGGTACAACAATAGTAATAGTGGAAATCCTCTTTAAAAATTAGTCATGTCAGCAATTTGGAGGTTGGAAATAACGTGACAGACTAAAAATCCTTCAACAATCAATAACTCACTCATTAAACTCTCAAAAAGATCATCTCTATGACTGGAAACACTTGTACAACTGCAGATAGTGAATTATAGTGGCTGGACATGGTGATGACAACAACACAAAATTTAGTCTCATTGTTGTCCCAATGAGAAGGGCTTCTTTCTTTTGTCAATCTCTTTCACTTGCTCTTGTTAGAGTCTTCTCTCCCGCCTCTAGTTGCTGCAATTGGATTTTCCCTTGCATGTCCTTTTGGGAACATCCTTGTTCATTGTTCAATCACTATGCCACTCTCTTGTGTCTCCATGATGACTTGGAGGCAAGTTGCTTCTGTTATAGCCTTCTCAATCATCTCTTCAACTCGGTGTTGCCATACTATCATCCTATGTTGCCAAGACGGGTACGCGTATGGGTTCGATACACGGATATGTCGATTTCAAAAACCCTTGGGTACGATACGTCTTTGATACATCCATACATGTATTAAAAAAGTATTATATATATAATACATATACTCATTTTACTCATTTTTTAGTCCATAAGAAATACAAAACTTGAAAATTATAGTAGGATCAATGTTCAAAACATTCAATATACTTAAGACTTTACATTTTCATTGATCATGTGGCTGCCATACATATGATATACGAATATCATGTCAACATGAATACAAACAAAACTTGAAAAATATACTAGGATCAATGTTCAAATTTTCAAAACATACAATATACTTAAGATTTTACATTTCATTGATAATGTGCTTGCCATACATATGATGTCAACATGAATACAAACAAATTTAGTATATATCATCTAGATTTTCCTTAAAATCAAATTCACCTTGCCACTTGCGCTAGCTCCACTCTCATTATCTTCACTCTCCACTCCTCGCGAACTCCTCAATGTCATCTTGGCCATGAAATATTGAAAGTTGGGCAAGAGTGGCTGCGGAGGCTTCCAAGTTTGTGGTCTCTGGAAGAAGATCCCAAAGTTTGTGAGGACCTCTAACATAGTCCTTAGACTTGTGTGACAAGAGGCGCAAATTGGAATGCACAATACCAAATCCTCAGCTTTTTTAGATGCCAACTTGTTTTGTTTAGCTGAGTGGATAAAGGTATAAGTACTCCAATTCTGCTTTGTGGAAGAATTACTAGCCACCTATTACAAAAAAGTTAGTTAGAAAATTCAAATTAGTAACATACTAAGAATGTGCGAAAAATAATCCTACTAAAAAATTTAAAATTTTCAATGATTATAAATTTATAAATGTTATACCTGTGAAAGAATTTTGATGGCAATAGGTCGTAAGTACTTGGCATCATGGCCATGTACACACCACCATTTGGTTGGGCTCATGGTGTACTTGTCGAAAAGAGCCTCAATCTCTCCCATGTTGCCTTCTGAAGCTACAAACATGCCCATTTCATTTTGGACCACATTGGCTATAGATGGATTAGGAAAAAGTCTTCTAAATGTTGTTCCCATTTGCAACTTCAGAGTCAAAGAATGGTGGTTGCCTGTTAGGTAGCCCAAGTATTTCAAAGCTATAATACTTTGGGTTCAAGTGCATAAGCAAGGAGATGTAATGGGGTGGTCATTTTATTCCACCTCTTCATGACCACATTCTTGACCTCATTAGTAGGTCTCTTTTGATCTTGCTCTTTTGTTTGTATGACCTCTCTCATACATTCAAGCATAGAATCTATTCCATCATATATCTCTCCCATGCATGTTGCATCAGTATCTACGTATCTGATCATGGAGAGAATGGGCTTTATAAAACTAAGCAAGTACTCAACCTTGGCCCACCACTCATCATCAAGGACCAATGATTTTACCTTTGTACCTTTATCTGTATTTGACTGCCTACACATTGTCCAAACATTGTTGATCACTATACTACTTAGAGCCTTTTTCACCTTCACAAGTCGTCTCAAAACAAGTGTGTGAGAGATAAATCTTGTTTTTGCAACCTTCAACAACTCCAACCTTGAGAATCTCCTAAATATGGCTCTGTGACATATGATGGTTTGTGATAAACATTTGAATGTCATTTGCCTTGGTGTAAATTTGCTCAATCCATAGGATTTTCCCAATCTTTTGGAGCATCAAATTAAGGGAGTGGACAACACAAGGGGTCCAAAATATGTGCTCATATCTACCCTCTATAATCAATCCTGTTGCTTTACAGTTTTTAGCATTGTCCGTGATGACTTGGACAACATTCTGGGGCCCAACGACTCAATAGCCTCTATCAAAATGTTGGCAATAAATTGTGCATCTTTGACTTGCCCTTCACAATCAATGGCTTTTAAGAACATTGCCCCTTTAGGGCATATCAAACAACATTTATTAGGGGTCTATTTCGAACATCTTTCCATCCATCTAAAATGATGGAAACCCTTAATCCTTCCATGAATCTCTAATTGGCTGCAAAGAGGTGTGAATGTGTTCCACTTCCTTTGCCAAGAGTGTGGTTTGAACCTTTTTATAACTTGGGCATTTGTACCCTTGTGGAGCTTCATTGATAGCCTTCACCATTTGATGCCAATATGGAGACCTCAATACATTAAAGGGCAGCCCACATGCATAAATGCATTGAGCAACCACCTCATCAACAATATCCCTCTTGTCATTATTAAATGCTTTTTCCAATGCTCCTTTTGGCTTTTTTCGTGAGGTCTCTTGACTCTCTTCATCAAAAGGGGTATCAAGTGGTTGACTTTGAGTTTGGATGAAAGGATGAGTAGTAGATTTAGGTGTGGGTGGTCGTAATGAAGGCCTTCTTTGCAATGGAATTGTTTTAGATCTATTTCTTTCACATTGTCTATCAACCTCCTCTTGCTCTCTTAGGTACTCTGCCATTTTCTCTTTTGATATTTTAGGGCACTTCTTTATCCCCACACCTCCAACCCCAGTCAAATGGATTTTCAATCGACTATATGAGGATTTGTATTGAGCATGACAACCATGACATATCCAAATCCGACCCCCACCACCAACAAGGTATTCTACCACTGTCACATGTCTCCAAAGAGGGGAATTAGGATCATGTTTCACAAGAACTGATGTGTTTTCGAAGTTTGTGGGCCTTGCACTCCTATTGAAGTAGTAAACTTGATGCCATCCTAATTTGTTTTTGATCACCAAGATCACCATAACGGCGCGAGGTGAGAGCATACACAGAGTTAGGATGTTAAAAAAATTAAAAACATTTTGCCTTTACATAAATAATAATTAATAAATTAAAAAACAATGGCTTACTAATTTTTAAGTGATGTCATCCTAATTTGTTTTTGATCACCAAGATCACCATAAAGGTGCACGTACGAAACATGCACAAAGTTAGGATGTTTAAAAAAATTAAAAATATTTTTCCTTTACATAAATAAATTAGTTATGTCATCCTAATCTGTTTTTGATCACCAAGGTCACCATAAAGGTGCAAGGTGAGAGCATACACAGATTTAGGATGTGTTTAAACTCTAAACTTAAAAAAATGCAACAAAATAAATTTGAAAAAAAAAAAACGTAAAAGATAAAAAAATAGAAGGATGAATTAAATAAAAATACTTGTAGTGTAGACAAGGGTAGCAAGTAAAACAATGTTGCCTCCAAACGTAGATCCTTGTTGTAATAGAATTCTAATAATGCTACCTCCAAACGCGACGCCTACTCCTTTGAATGAACAATAAAGCAATTTTTTTTTCTAAACAAACTTGAACTTCTTGCAAGCAATGGCTGCTCCCAATCTCGTTCTCCTTGCAATGGTTGCTTCCAAACAAATCCTCCTTCCAATGTTTGCCTCCAAACAAATCCTCCTTCCAATGTTTGCTTCCTCTTCAATTCCTCTTTGGCTCTTTGCTCATACACTTGCAAAAACCAACAATAAATTGTTTGTGTGATTTCAAATGAATGGGTGAGTGCTTTTTTATAGCTTTTTGAGGAGTTTAGGGTTTAATATTTATTCATTTAAGTGTTAGGGTTTGTTTTTATCATTGACCAAGTCAAAAAAATTTAATGCTTTTATGGCATCCAAGATTGTGGGTTTGTTGTGGGTACGTCGAAACATACCCGGGACATATCAAAGGGGATCTCGTACTATATACCCGTACGTATTTGTACCGGATGTGTATCAAGCAGGTATGGGGCGGGGGACGACACTGCCTAACAACACAACTATCATCTTGTTTCACTTCCTTACATTGCTTCTCATACATATGAGCATGTTGGATTGAATCACGCTTATGCCTTTTCTTTTCTATCTTCTCCATTACCATATTTTCACCCACACCAATGTGAGGAATGCCATTCTTGCTATGAGTTGCAGCAAAGTAGGGGATGAGGAAGGGTTCCAAGCGGAACTTTTCAAACATGGGCGGAAGACGCTCCTTAGTTATCTTGTGGACCTCTTCAATCAGGTGGTTTGTATAGGTTTCCCAGAGTCTTGGTCCCACCACATTATCCACCCCATCCACAAGTCGGGGCCTACTTCCGATCCCAACAATTACAAGACTATCATGGTGGGCCACACGTTCTCCAAGCTCTATGCCACAGTTCTTCATTTGCAGCTTTCCGAGTTCCTTAATCAGTACCATTGCAGAGCTAGGGGGCGAGGCAGCTTCCGAGATGACTTTCCGGACTATTGATCACATCCTCACTCTTCGGGCTATTATCAAGGAGGCTCACCACCGCTCCTCCAAAGTTTTCTATTGTTTTGTGGATTTTCGAAAAGCCTTTTATTTGGTTCCACGGGAGCCCTTTTCCACATGCTCGAGATATAGGTGTTTCCAAGACTCTTCTTACAACCATTATGCGCCTTTATGAGGAGGTCCTGGGCCGCCTTTGCACCTCTGTTGGCTTGTCCGACTTCATCAGGAGTACCATTGGAGTCAAACAGGGTTGTCCCCTCTCTCCTACCTTATTTGGGATCTACATTGATGAGCTTGAGGATTTTCTCAGAGATCACATCTAGGAGGGTGATGGTTGTCTTCTGCACCATGTTTTGATCTACATCCTCCTCTTTGCAGATGACATAGTTCTCCTTGCCTCCTCGGCTGAGGGCCTCCAGAGGCAATTGGATGCCTTAGCCCTATTTTGTGACCACAGGCAACTGATAGTGAACCTTGGGAAAACCAAAGTTATGGTTTTCAATTGTCTGAAGACTTCGGACCTCCACTTCTTCTTTAGGGGTGAGGAGATTGAGATCACTTGCTCTTACACATACCTAGGGATTCTATTCTCTAGACCTCGTTTTAGTCTCCAACCTTGGGTAAATATGGGGTATGGTTCTTTGGCGATTCTTGAGAGATAGTGTTTCCGTCACCACTTTCAGGACATTCTTTCCAAGATGTCCCTCTCTCGATTCTCTGGTTAGGCCCATGGTTCTCGTATGGTTCAAAAATCGGGGTCCTCTTTTGGACTCGATCACTACTATTGAGCGTGTTCAGATCCTCATGCTCAGGCGTATTATCAGGTGCAAAGAATCTGTCCCTCACAACATTATTCTTGCTGAGTTCGGGGCTCACCCTTTTCGTTTGGAGACCATCTTTAACCTTGTGTTGTTGTTGCACCGTATCCGAGGTTTTTCTAGCTCTTCCGTTGACAAGGACAAGTATATTTACCTTGCCTATTACTCCTCTGAAGCTATTGCATCCTCAGATCATAGTGGTCGATCTCGCTGCTAGTATGCCTGCGTTTCTCACCTTTTCGAGTCCATTGGCATTCGGGTGGACCGTCTCCCTCCCTTCAACTATTCTCTAGATGCCCCCGCCCATCTCCTACCGAAACAACAAGACCTTCATAGAATAATCAGAGATGATATTTACAGACAGTTCATTCAGCACACCTGGACCAATCCTCCAAGTGGGTTACGTCCGAAGATGTCCTTCTATGTGGCACACTTTCTTGAGATCCGGGATGGGGTCATTATCAGACCCATGTACATTTCCCGACATTGGTTACAGGTCCTTCGTATCTCTCTGGGTCAATTTAGAGTGGGCTCACACTGTCTTCGTGTGGAGACTGACCATCACCTAGACCGCTTGGAGCGGACTTGCCTTCTTTGCTCTCTTCTAGAGGTTGAAACTGAAGAACACTTCATTTTCTCGATGTTTTGTTTACTACGAGATTCGAGGGAGATTCCTTTGCGCTCGCTCTATGACCTTCCTTCCTTCACCGCTTTCTTCGAGATCTCGTGATCAAAGATGTCTTGCTCTTTATCTTCAGGAGGCCCTCAGGCTTCGGGACAGCTCCTCCACCCTCCTCCCAGATGGATTAATACTAGACAGATCACCTCTTTCTTCTCGGTGCTCTCCCGGCGAGAGGCACCAAGCGGCATCTGGACACGAGTTTGGACCCCCAGTTTAGATCTGTCACGTCTCAGGACTCCATTTCTCCCACCCGAGGCTCCCTACCTTGGGCACGTCTCATGTTCCCTCCACATGACAAAGTGATCCACTAGGCTTACAAAGAGGCGTTGCCTTCCTCCCGCCACCGGCTTCCTGACATTCCATAGTCTCGCTTTTGGTCATCGGCGCATTGCGAGTTACTTCCATCCGGCCTTGAGTGTTAGGTGATGTTGTTGGGGGTGTTGCTCCTTCCTCCCCCCCACATCGTCATCTTCATCTTCTTCTTCTTCTTCTCTGGCTTCTTGGCATTTGCTGCCTCCTTCTCTTCCTCTTCTTCTCTCATTGTATTTTGGGTGACCCCTTTGGGTCCTCTTGCTGGGTTTTGTTTGCTTTGTACTCTGCAGTCCCATTGACCTAATTTTGTGGTCATGTGTTGGACATTAATATTATTAACTTATCTCCATTCTTGGACTTGCACATAGGACAAACATGTTAAGGGAAACAAGAGCTTTCAACAACACTCCATTCAATTCATCATTAGACATGTTAATTAGGTCTCTTCTATTGCTTGCATCTTCTTCATAATTTCCTTTCATATGATGGACTTCTAATGGTACATTCTTGTTGTCACACACATGGCCAAAGTCATGAACACCATCAACTTGCTTCTTATTGGTTGCTGTTATGAAAATTCCAGCAAGCTGAACATCAACATTATCATCCGGCCTTTGACTTTAACCACATAATTCTTTCCACAATCTTGCAAATATGATTTTCTTTCTTTTTTTGGCTCATGCTTCGTGATTTCTCCATCTTCCTTGTCATCAAGGGAGAATTCTTTGCCCTAATTTCCCTTAGGTGTTTTGTTTGAGCAACTATCAACTTAGCTTCCCTTGCTCTTCTTAGCCATTCATCACACCTTTGTTGGGTCTTCATTACATCTTTTGCACTTGAAAATCTGAATTCTTTTTTCTCTTTAACCCCAACATTTTGTTCATTTGAATCCATACCTTTTCCTTTGGAGGACTCTTCCTCTTCAACTTGCATGGTGGATTCCTCTATGGGTTGCTCCTTCTCACCTTCTTATAGCTCTGATTGCTCTTTTTCCTCATGCTCCACCATCAAAATGTCTTCCTTAGCAGCTTCTGGTTTTATTATTCTCTCTTCTTTCTGCAGCCTTGTTTTTAACTATTTTAATCGTATCACCACCGTTGGAATGGGATCTAACTTTTCTTCCCTTTGTAAGAACTTAGTTCAAAAACTTTGGTCGATTAGTTGTTCTTGTGATTCACAAGTCGGGAAGATCACTTGCTTTGATACCATTGTAATGTCCTGTATGGGACAAATCTAAGAAATTATGGAATTTCCCTGAAACCCTTATACAAAATATAACAACAATCTGATTTTTATGCAAACCCGTAAGACAAAAAATACAACAATCTGAAATCTTCCTTTATTTATCAAATAATCACAATACAAAAATACCCAGAAGGCCCAAAGCATCTATAAAACCTCTTTCTTGCACAAGTAGATGATGAATAATAATTTTTCCAACCAAGTCTAAAATTTATAATTTATTTTCACACCATAAAACAAGAAAAATACCCGCATAAGATTACAACAATTTTCTCACAAAACACCCAATAGGAAATTTTGGAATTTCCCTGAAGCCCTCGTACAAAAATAACAATCTGATTTTTCTGCAAACCCTTAAGACAAAAAATACAATAATATGAAATCTTCCTTTATTATCAAATAATCACAATACAAAAATACCTGAAGGTCTAAATCATCTAGAACCCTCTTGATACAAGTAGATGATGAATAATAATTTTTCAACCAAACTCTGAATTTTAAAATTTATTTTCACACCATAAAACTAGAAAAAAATTCACATAAGATTACAACAATTTTCTCACAAAGGACCCTCCGGATGACAAGATGTGACTAAAAGGAGACTTTGTAAACTGAAACCAACCAATTTCATTCACTACTGATGCCCTAGACAGCTCTAGAAATGGTTGCAAATCATGCCCTAGATGTCCTTGATTGGAGTCTTGTGGATTGTCTCTTTATTGAGTGAATTTCTTCGCTTGAATCTCATATATGAAGTAGGAAAAGTAGAAAACGTGTCCTAACTGAACTGCAAACCGACACACATTGAAAATAGACGTGTCTTAGCTCCAATGATCCGAAATTACACTCAAATGTGACCCCGAGTGAAGCCACCAAGAAGATATTGAGGGTTTTGAACTCAAATCTGATCACAATGAGGGTTTCCATCCTCAAGTGATGTATGCAATGAAGGGATTTTGTCCTCAATGCACAAACAAGCAAAATGCTCAATGTTTCTCAAAAGGAGAGAGATAATAGACAAAAGATATCCCCAAACAACCCCAACTCTTCCTTTTATAACATTTTTGTTGCTTCATGTGGGGCACCACATATGGGCCTTTAACTTTATCGAATAAAGGGACTTTCAATTTAATCATTGAGTTCACTTAAAATAGAAAAGTCACCTTTATTTAATAATAATAACATAAGTGTCTTTTATAAAGTCACTTTTTAATGCTTAAGTTATATTATTCATTTTTAGTCTTTATTTGAAAAGGGGGCATCACGCCTTATGGATTATACCTACCTTTTTGAGAAGCTTTTGGTCCCACGAAAGCTTAGTGTAGGAAATGTGGGAACAACTCTCCCACCTTCTCCTTTGGGTTCCATTGTGCTTGTCTTGATGTCTTACCTTTCTTTGCAACCTGCCCATGCTTTTGTCATCCTCTACATGTATCTCAGACTTTTTGTTGCAACACTACAACCTCCTCCAACTCCTGTTGAGTAACCAAGACAAAGTCTTGCATGGAAGGTAGCAATCGATATTCTTTTTCTTCATCTAGTATGAATGGCTCATATAGGTGCACATTCTAACAATTTACTATTGAGTACATCCTCATGAATTGTGGCAAGTCAAGCTTGAAAGCATATTCTCCTATCTGCTCCAGGATGGTGAATGGTCCACAACTTAGAGGTTTCAGTTTTCTTGCTTGTCCTTAAAGCTTTTCCTTGCTCATGTACATCCGTACTTTGTCTCCCACTTTAAATGTGTGCTCTCTACAATGCTGATCGCTCCTAGCTTTGTACTCTGCTTGAGTCTTTTCTAGTTGTTCTTTTACCTTGAGATGCATTTTCCTAATCCTCTCAATGAATCTCGCTGCTCTTGCCACTTCTGAATTTTGTGCTTCTTCTCCTTCTTGCTGTCCTATTGCAACATCAAGAGGATTAGTGTGTAGGTATCCCAAACATGCTTGAAAAAGTGACCGATTGGTGGATGTGTGTACTGCCCTATTGTATGAGTAATGAATGTACACCAAAACCTATCCCGAGTCCTTATATACTTGTCACAACCTCTTATCATCTGAACCAAATTCCTGTTCACAACCTCTATTGGCCCATTGGTTTGTAGATGGAAAGTTATGTTTCATTGGAGTTTTGTGGCTATATTTTACCACGTGGTCCAAAACTTCCCCAAACATCTTGAATCTTTGTCTAAAACAATAGACTTAGGCATAGTTACCATGTTCTTACGAACTTAGTGAAAATTCGGTTTGAACTGTACTTTTTGGTCTGACCGAACTTACCGAACAAGTTTGGTTGAACATTATTTTTTCTTCTTTTAATTAAAAAATTAAAAAGTGTAAATTAAAAGAACTTCAACACAACAAAACTGAAACATGAAACACTAAGACCAAAGCGTGTAAAGGAAAAACTCCAGAGATAATATATCTATTTATTACTTTGTGTAATTGGTTTTTCTTTTCAAATATCATCATATATGTATGGTATTTATTATTTATATATATTTTTATATTTATAACTTTTCTAAACTGAACCGAACCAAATCTTTTGAAAAATTCTGAACTTTAGAACTTTTTTCCCTTTCGAACTATCTGAACTTTTCGAACATGATTAGTATTGACTTAGGTAATCCAAAGTGCACCCAAACATTAGAAAAGAATAGTTCAGCTGCTTCATGCCCTTTTATTGTCTTTTTACATGCAATGAGGGTAAACATTTTACTAAATCTATCTACAACAACATATAGATAGCCATGACCATGTCTAGATATAGCAGTCTTCCTACAAAATCTATAGAGTTACTTTCCTATGGTCTAGTAGGTACCATTAGAGGCATGTACAATCCTTCCTTCCTAATCTTAGGGTTACTTATACATATTTTACATCCTCTTATGAATCATGATACTTCATCTTGCATTTTAGGCCAATATCCATACGTCTGCAGGTGGACAATGTCTTACCAACACCATAATGATCCAATATTTTGGAAGTACATGCATCTTCCTGATTATCAAGCTCATTGTGTTGGCGGTGAAGTAAAATGAACAAATTATCATTATTTGGATTGAAAATAAGATACTGAACTGAATGGATTTAGGTGATGTGAGGTTCGTTTTGATGTTTTTCCTTGTTTTGCTTGATAGTATACTTTCATATGAGGAAAGTGTATTGTGGAGATCTGATTAGGATGTTGAACGGTGATTAATAACATATGGGTCTAACTCATTCTCACTCTATTCTTAATAACATACACAAGAAATGATTTTGCTCTTTACTTTTCATGTCATTTCTTGAAGTATGATGTTTATGGCAGGATGTTTGAAACGTGGTTAAAAGTAGGCATTGCTAGTAGTAACTTTTGGTATGAATGTAAAGTTATGCTTTAATATAAGCTTATCTTTTTGCAGAGTACGTGTCCAATCTTAGAAGCTGGTTGTTTGCTGTAATTTATGTTTTGTTGAGTCACTTTTGGACTTTCTTTAAGTGTGAGGATCTTGCTTGAATGGAAATCGGGTAGCAGTAGCCTCTATTAAGTGGGACAGTTCAATACAAACAATGAAGATATTGATATATTGCTAAATATTTCAACTGGTTAAGGAACAGAGGTTCAAGAAAATTAGATATTATCTGTACCCTAGGTCCAATAGAATGCCTCATTGAAATATTTTCATATATTACTTGTTAGAATTAAATGACTATTGAACTCTTTGATGTGGCATCATTTAGGTGGAACCTGTAGAGGCAAGTTATAAAGGTCACTAGATCATTAGAACAGAATTTTCTTTACAACGTGACAACTTTTAACTTAAAACTTAATAGTTACTAATATAACATTTTGACGGTCCTGCTAGTGTCAACTTCTTTTAATTGCTCTAATAGATCAAGGGTTGGAAGAGAAACCACCATGAGCCTGAGGTAATGAGACTTTGTCAGATATGAGCCTGTGGTGTAATTGTTTTTTCTCTTCTTGGTTATGCAGCATGGAAGGTATAAATTCTCATGGAAAGTGTTGGCGATGTCTGGACTTGTCAACAGGTTGCTCACCAAAAGTGTTGCACGAGGATGAGCTTCAGGTCATGGGTATAATAAATTTATTTGGATCTGCAATCCATGATTGCTTTACATTGATATAGTTGATTTGTTGCAGATTTCTTCTTACCTGGTCATATGAATCCTATGATAACTGAAGTCATCTAGGATCAATTGATAGTCCAGGTGTTCCTTAGAGGGCTAACATCTTACACATGTTTAAACACATCAGTTACATTGTTTAATGGTTCTTTGCATGAATCAATGGCAATCCAATCTGTGCAGCAATTTATGTATATGACTATTTCTCTGCATTGAATCAAATAAAATATTTTGGAATTTCGGCATCAAGTCGTATTTTTTTCGGGAAATTTAGTTTTCCATTTATTTGTTTTTGGCTCTTAAAAGCTCGCATATATAAATATTTTGATATCTATAAACCAAAAAAAAGAAAACTAAAGCATTATTGTTTGCAAAAATTACTTGGTATACACCCAGTTTAAATTGCAGATTCATTATAAATTTATATATATTAAAGAAGTACAAAGATCTTATGCAAAACACAAAAATATTTAAGAAATTTTTAAAAATGTGTAAATTGCTTTATTCTAAATGTTCCCCTCAAGGTATAAATTTTATTTTAAGGCAACTTTAAGCTTCAGTAGCATCTTTAATTCATATTACAGCACTTGGAGAACACAGGTGCCAGGGCTAATATATGTACCCACTCCTAGGTTCTGATTAAGTTGGCAGTGGCACCTATCAATCAACCATACCAAATCATTGTTGGAAAGTCAAATGAATTAAAAATCAACACTAATTTCTTGTAATTAATAGCAATATAACAACTGGTGAAGTGTGGCCCTTACCCTTATCACAATGACACCCAGTAATCCTCAGCTATAAACCAGCAAAAGGAAATACCATTAGGAATCATGAATCAATTTAGTCTCTGATATTGGCCCTCCATGTAGTACTTTGGATGTTATTGAAGATGTAGTGCAATTTAGGCTTGGGCATAAAATGTGCAAAATATTGACTTAAATTGGATTTTACCAAAGAGAAGAATGTTTCTAAAACATTCAACAATAATCATAGCCGAGCATAAACAACCAAATGAAGAATTTGCATGTCCAATACAATGCCAATTAATATGGTAAAAGACGTACTCCAGTATAACATACCGTGTTGCCAAGTAAGATAACTATGGCAATCGTAGATAGATTATACTGGAGAAGTATAACCTCATGACTATACATGTCCATTCACCTAGCGTCACATAACAGGATTGTCTCCTTACCTCTACAAAGAAAATACCATGCTATTCAACACAAGATTGTCCAAGCTTCACTTTATCAAACCAATAGACAACAACAAACACCTTTTTATTAATTCATGTGGAGGAACATGGAAAATTCATTTCAACTACCAACTACCAGGCATTTATAGCAATCAAAAACTAAATTGAGCAAAGACACAAACTGACTTCGGTCATTTGTGAGAAGTTTCTCAATATGTCACTCAATGGTTGCGTTCCAACTGGAGATTGGTATTTGTGGAATGAGAAATTTGGTTTCAGGAGATTGTCTAAACATCATCTTCATGCAATTGACAAGCGTATGCAACAAAATTCATGTCCAGCATTCAACATCCATGGCTTTCCATCTTACAAAACAATAAAGCAACAGTCCAAAAATCAAGCAGATAACATATGCATCCTTGGAGTTGCAAGCTGAGTAAATCTTTAGCTCAAATTTACTCTATAGCCATCAAAACCCTTCTAACATTCATTTCTAATGCTATGAAGATGCCTCTGCAGTGTTTATTTTAAAGAAGAAAATGTGCGAAATGAAAATTAAACCCATATATACTCTGCTTCCCCTGCTATGAAGATGCCCCTGCAAATATTTAGTTTAAAGAAGAATATGTGCAAACTGAAAATGAAACCCATATATGCTGCTCATCCCCATGGTCAATGTCATATGACCCATTAATCTGAGACCAATGACTTCAACCAACATCATACATGAAACGCTATTAGTGGGACTGTTAAACACTTATCACATTGTAACTGGCACCCGGTTCATAAATGCTCATATTTCAATGAATACAGACAAACAAAAGTAGGTGATAATGCTCAATATGGGTCTCTTACTACCATTTATCCTCAAAAATATTTACAATGTGATAGAATACTTATTATAATATAAGGCTTTAGTTAATTAGTTATCAGTTACACGTTAACTAGTAATCGATTGTAACCATCAACTGCATTGTAACTATCTTTTGCATAATAAAATGACAGACACACAATCTCCAAAGTGTGCAATCTGCCTTCTTCTTTATTCTTCCTTGTTCACGTATTCCAACATTGGTATCAGAGCGAGACGCAAGGAGGTTTTTGAGAAGAGGAAAGACGAAGACTGCAAAATCATGAGTTTCATAAAACCACAATTTTTATTCATCAGAAGTATAATTAGGGCATTTTCGTGTGCATATATAGGCATGTAAAAATACAGTCGAAGTAGTCATTTCCACCCATTTCCATCAGGTTTCACAGGCATTTCCACCATTGAAACAAGGGCTTAACAGAGCCGAAGTCACGATGAGTGTGGAAGAGCATGTTTTCAGGCAAAATACAGTATGTTCGAGCATGAAATAACCACAAAAAAAGACGTGAATACAGTTGTGATTTTCGAGCATTATCAGTTTGAAGGGCACAAAATATTACAATATTGTCACAAAAATGAGAGTCGTGAGTGTTTGCAAAGGCAGAAAATATAGTCACACATTTGCGAATCAAATCAAGGGCACAACAAAAAGTTTCAGATTGTTTTTTATCTGTTAGGGCACGGAACAGTGCACATCACAGTTGCAACAAAGGGCACACTTGGAACTAGTATTTTATTCTCTGTTTACTCATTTCAGTAAATACGCAGTCGTATTTATTTTATTGAATGGAAATTCCAATAGAAAAATATTCTGGTCTAAATTTTCATACATGGAAAGTGAAAATACAAATGCAACTTATGAATAAAAATTTGTGGGGCATAGTAAATGGGAAAGAGAAAGCACCCACCGATCCATCTAAATTGTTAGATTGACATAGCAAGGTTGATAGAGCGAAAGCTATTATTGGCCTCGCTCTCTCCGATTCTGAGCTCCATCATGTAGAGCTAGAAAAATCATTCAAGGAAATTTGGGATGCTCTAAATAAATTATTTGGAGTGAAAGCAGTTAATGCCAAATTTTTCCTAGAACTTCAGTTATATAGATTCAAAATAGATGGAGGAGGTGGAATCTGGGAACTCGGAAATTCAGCTCGGGAGCTACACCTTTACAAAGGTCGCAAAGTAGCTTGATGATGCCCTACATAGTCAAAGCACCACTATTAAAGTGAAAGCCTCTGAAGATTACGTAGTTCTGTTTGGTTCTAGTTTTGTTAGAATGTTCATTTTTGCTTTCTATAGGGTAAGCCTTAAGAGGGGGTATTAGAATATAAGGCTTTAGTTAATTAGTTATTAGTTACATGTTAACTAATAATCGGTTGTAACCATCAACCGCATTGTAACTATCTTTTGCATAATAAAATGACGGACACAATCTCCAAAGTGTGCAATCCGCCTTATTCTTTATTCTTCCTTGTTCACGTATTCCAACAATACTAAGATACAAAGTTAATATCTATTTATCCTTAAATTAATCAGTTTGATTCAATGCATTGAGTTATAAAGTGTCACTCTTATTAGAGGTATCCGTGGAATTGACCTCCTTGATAAGAGCAGTCTTTGATTAGATGTCTTTTCTCCTAATACCAAAGGCACATTTGCCTTATTTAGATAAACTAAAAACCAGGACCAATTAGCTTGAAAGTTTCAAGAAGAGATCACACGAGGTCCATCTCTATACAAGCATACAGATAAACCCATAAAATGGCAAGTATGCCTTTCTTGGACTTGCACCTAATAGTAATAACTATTCCCAGTTGACTTGCCATTTGGCTCAAATAAGATATGGAAATTAGGTTAAAGAAACTGAAATCCACCCATATTAGTTACTTGAATCTAATCTGATCTTCTAGATGAAAATCAAATAATCAAGCTTGTAAAACAGCAGGCCTTCTTACTAATCAACCATGTGCCATACTAGAGGATGGCCTAAGCAACCTCATCTATTTTGAACATGACTGACACACACAACCAGTCCAAACCTCCCAATCAACTCTATCCAACCTTGAGTTTCCCATTTGACTCTAGCTCATTTACAGTCAGGTAGGTTGTGGCAATGAAAAGAAGGAAATCATGTAGATAAACAACAGAAACACCTGCAATCTCCTATACTTCCTCAACTGGTATTTCAGTTAAGTGCATCAGAATTAATGCATCAAGCTCCTTTTGTTTTTCTTAATAGCATGCACTTGAAACTTAATGGTTGCTTCGGTGATTGGAGGTGGCCGGGTGGCCTCATAGATATATTTAAAGCTAAACCATTTTCGGCGCTTTCTCCTGTGAATTTCTTCTGATCTTCTTTATTAGCAAAACTTCTCAGTATCAATAGCCTCAAATTGGTTTGCCTGAGTGTCTGCTTAGACTGCAACTAAAGAGCTCTTTACCTGGGAGATGTCTGTAATAATTTCTTTATATGTTATGATGATAATGCAAGGAAACATGATTGTGTTGGGTTCCTTCAATTCGATTGTACGAGAAGCTACATTATTCTGATAATAGCTTGACAAGTAAATGTGCCCAACAAATTCCTATTGTTGATAACAACTATTCCCAGTTGACTTGCCATTGGGCTCAAATAAGATACAGAAATTAGGTTAGAAAAAGTGAATCCCACCCATATTATTACTTGCATCTAATCTGGTCTTCTAGATGGAAATAAAAAATCGGGCTTGCAAACAGCAGGGCTCACAAATCAACCATGTGCCATACTAGAGGATGGCCTAAGAAACCTCATCTTGTTTGAACATGACTGACACACAACCCCTCCCCAATCTCCTGATTGACTCTACATACCCTTGAGTTTCCCATTTAACTCTAGCTCAGTTTATGCGGCAAAGAAAACAAGGAAAAAAATTGTAGATAAAGGATAGAAACACCTGCAATCTCCTATGCTTCCTCAACTGTTATATTGGGTAAGTGTGTCTGGATTAATGCATCAAACTCCCTTTGTTTTTATTTATAGCATGCACTAGAATCTTCAATGGTTGCTTCAGTGATTGGAGGTTTTTACATGTATTTTGAGCTAAACCATTTTCAGTGGTTTCTGCTGCCAATTTCTTCTGATCTTCTTTATTAGCAAAATTTCTTGGTATCAATAGCTTCAAATTGGTTTGCCTCTGTCTGCTTAGAGGGCAACTAAAGAGTTCTTTAGTTGGGAGATGTCTGAAATATTTTCTTTGTATGTTATGATGATTGTGTAAGTAAATGTGAATATGTTGGGTCCCTTCAATTCGATTAAACGAGAAGCTACATTGTTCTGATAATAGCTTGACAGGTAAGTGTGCCCAACAAATTCCTAGAAACTGGATGTACTGATAAAGACTTAATTCATATAACATCATGCCTGTTGTATGATAAGCCCTTATATGGTATTTTCAAGAGAACCCTTCCTCAGCTTACTTTACTTTATTTCTCAAACACCTTTTCTCAGCTTACTTTACTTTATCTCTGTAATAAAAAGGACAGAAATTTATAAACATGACTCATTGTTTATCTTCTTTATTGGCAAAACTTCTCGGTATCAATGGCATCAAATTGGTTTGCAAAGTGAGGATGATTATGTGGAAGTAAATATGAATATGTTGGGTTCCTTCAAGTCGATTATACAAGAAGCTACACTGTCTGATAATAGCTTGACAAGTTGCCCTTATATGATATTTTAAAGCCACCCACCCATTCCTACCCCACATTTGTATGATCTCCATCAAGTGCAAAATAAAACAAGCTTCATATCAAATATAGGAAAAGTGTTCCAAAATAAGCAGACTCCAGTCTTCTGCTAGCGAGGAGTGTCTAAGAACACTGATTACAAAGCAAATGAAAAACGAGTACCCAAGAACTGAAATTTATTTTATTTCTCAAACACCCCTCCTCGGCTTACTTTATTTCTCAAAATACCCTTCCTCAGCTTGAAGCTTTATCTTCTTTATCAGCAAAACTTTTCGGTGTCAATGGCATCAAATTGGTTTGTCTGAGTGTCTGCTTAGAGTGCAAGTAAAAAGCTCTTTAGTTGGGAGATGTCTGTAATATTTCCTTTGTATGTTATGATGTGTAAGTAAATATGAATATATTGGGTTGCTTAGTCGATTAAACAAGAAGCTACATTGTTCTGATAATAGCTTGACATGTAAATGTGCACACGAATTCCTAGCCAGAATACTTGAATGGAAGAAAGCAATTGGATGTACTGATGAAGACTTAATCCATGTAACATTATGCATGTTGTATGATAAGCCCTTATATGGTATTTATGATGTCCAAGTGCAAAATAAAACCAGCTTTATATCAAATATAGAAAAAGTTCCAAAATAAGCAGAAACAGAGTCTTTTGCTAATGAGGAGTGTCTAAGAATTCTGATTACAAAGGAAGTGACAAAATGAGGACCCAAAACCTGAAATTTACATTATTTCTCAAACACCCTTCCCTCCTCCTAGTACTTTACTTTATCAATGTAATAAAATGGGCAGGAATTTATAATCATAACTAATTGTTTGTCATCAAAAAGAATATTGGTTGTTTTCAAAGCTTTATTTCAAATGTATCTCTTTTAGTACCATTAATCTTTTAGGGACACATTAACATTATTTCTCAAACACCCTTCCCTCCTCCAATTACTTTACTTTATCAATGTAATAACATGGACATAAATTTATACTCATGACTAATTGTTTGTCATCAAAAATAATATTGGTTGTTTTCAAAGCTTTATTTCAAATGTATTTCTCTTTTAACCCCATTAATCTTTTAGGGACACATTAACATTATTTGTTCTAATAATAGCTTGACACGTAAATGTGCACACAAATTCCTAGCCAACAAGCAACTAGATGTACTTGATGAAGACTTAATCCATGTAACATTATGCTTGTATGATAAGGCCTTGTATGGTATTTATGATCTCCAAGTGTGATCCAAAAATGGATTTAGGAGTACCCAATTCTATGTATTATCTTTCTAAAAGATGCAATGCATCCTTCATCGATAAATACTATTGAAAATGGTTAAGTCAAAGCTAATGGTGATCTGGACACCTTCGAATAACAAGAGAAGCCATTTCTTGTTCCGCTTTGTACGATGACTATGTGGCGGTTATGGAATCGCTGCTCTTCACGAGACTAGCGGTTGCGCAGCCCACCGCGCTGCAGCACCGACGGTCGTGTAACTGCTGTGGCGATTACACAACCACCTCCCGCAGACAGGTAGTTCTGCCCCGATGACGCCAAAAGTGGAAACTCAACAATTGGAAATGTTTGGTCTTGCCAATTCGATTCATTTCACCTCTCCTTTCATCTTTGGGCCGAAAAACTATATAAGCAAGCATGTTTATTCATCTAAGTGATTTGGAGTGAATTCAAGTGTGAGAAAAGGAGAAAGTTTGAATTGTTCTTGTTTTGTTCATAAACAATTGAGTTTTTTTGTTGAGGATTGTAAGCAAGTAATGCAAGTAGAAGGAGCTTGAATCCTTCTTGAAGGTCATCTTTTGACAATGAACTTGTATTGTATTGGAGATTTACATAGTGAAGGGAAGCAATTGCTTACCCAACTAAAGTTTTTTCCACATTGGGTTTCTCTAGGATAAACTTCTTGTCTCTTTGTCTTTCGTCTCTCGTTTTCAGTATTGTGTGAACGATTCTTGCATAATATATTGGATAATAAGAACTTTGTTAAGTTGTTCATTCATTATCACTAAGATAGGATCTGTTTATTGTATAAAAGAGGCAGTTTACGATCAAAGTGCAAAATAAAACAAACTTTATATCAAATATAAAAAAGTTCCAAAATAAGCGAAACTAAGTCTTATGCTAATGAGGAGTGTCTAAGAATTCTGATTACAAAGGAAGTGACAAAATGAGGACCCAAAAACTGAAATTTACATTATTTCTCAAACACCCTTCCCTTCCTCCAATTACTTTACTTTATTAGTGTAATAAAATGGACAAAAATTATAATCATGCTTGTCATCCTTGCGTAGGGGCCATGCTAATCTTCTATGTATCGTTCCAATTTTATCGATGTCTTCAAAGAGACGAAATTTATAATTATGACTAATTGTTTGTCATCAAAAAGAATATTGGTTGTTTTCAAATCTTTATTTCAACCGTATTTCTCTTTCGTCTCATTAACCTTTTAGGGACACATTAACAATATCCAATTTCGATTTCTATGTGTTTGATAAATGCATAGGGAATAACATTTGTGCATGCTTCTCTCATGAAACGTGAGAACCTCACCTTCTAATTGTTTTGGCAATTTCAATTTCCATGTATTTGATGAATGGATATGAAATGCTAGAACCTCACATTTGAACTACTTTTACCAGAGCATAGCTAATTGCATACATGGAGTAATATTATTTGCAAATTATAATAGCATCTCGGACTAAGATATGTACTCAAATATGCACAACATAATATACTTGAACATTATTGATGTTTGTAAAAGAGCAACAAAATTGCAAGGAGCCACTTGTAGACGTATACCCAAAATTTGTTAAGGGTGATACATGGTATTATTTGTAAGGGAAAGTTAGGATAAATAAATTAATAGTTCTTTAAAGACATTAAATTTTGCACAAAAGGGATAATTAGGATTTTTCCCATGATATAAACTTATATTATAAAAATGAAGACTCAATATTATAGAATTGTTTGTCTAATATGGGAAGTTGTAAAATACAACTAGGAAACAATGCTTGGACTCCCCTTCGTTGGGTTCCTTTTTGTTTGAACTTCAATGGTGCATCTAGGAAAAATTGTAGGGCATTTAGAGCAACATCCATGAAGTTGGTGGATGAATTGAATAGAGGCCAAAGTTGAGGCCTCGGTGTTGGGTCTCCATGTTGATTTGCAATGCAACATAATGAATATGGAAATTGAAGGAAACTTGGTGATCATTTTGGCTCTAAAGAAATATGGTTCTTAATGTTGGCACCTCAATAACATTCTCAAAGCAAACTCTTGACACAAATGGACTCGTGGTATGTTGAACATTGTTTACGGAAGCAAACTCGTTGGCAAACTACTTGGTGAATTTACGGATTGATTAGATGGATAATTTGAGACTGGATAAAATTGTTGACACATGAGTGGATAACAATGTTGAAGCATGGTTGGGGTCTTATGGATTGTTGAAGTTATCCACTCTCTTTCAACATTGACAAGGAAGAAGTCAAAGCTTTGGTGCACCACTACATCAGGTCAATATTCGGAGCGTGATTGACACCTATATCTTAACACCGTAGGAATTTTTGTTCTCCGTCACTATATTATGTGAAGGCGATGAAACATTTTGTGGCGGGGCATCCTCAAGCTTGGTGAGAACTGCTTCTTGCCCTTGTTTTATAGTAGTTGACAAAAATTGGGAGACAACAAATTGTACTCTATTTGTATCCTTATTTCCCAATATCAAGTTGAAGAGAATTGTGGGGTTGCTCATTCTTGTATTGTTGGGAAATTGAAGAGAATAAGTTCACAATCAGCAAAAGCAAGACATGTCAGTAGTCGACTCTTTATAACCAATGCTTAACACGACATGTTTTATAGAAGATGTGAACACAACGAATGAAAAGAAATGAGAAAGGCACTCGACACACATTGAGGTGTGCGGTGCTTGTAATTATTATGTTGAAAGAGTTGTAATTATAGTTGAAGAAGTTCATAATCGAACATTACTTAGTTGATAACTTATAGCTCATTAAACATTAATTAATATATGTTAATACACCCTAATGGCTAAACCGAAGACAACATGTTTATCCCAAAATTCTACAAATACAATAAAACCAAGGAGTTTAGTCATTAAAGTTGCATGTTGCTCCTTAGATATCACTATGAAATTTGTAGCAGTCATATGATGTTTTCCTATAGTCCAATGTATGAGCTTCAACATAGGCAACAATTGAAAAGGACAACTAACAACAAAACCATGATCTAGTCATGTGGACATAAGATATGACAAGTGGTCCACCAAGTGTTCGTAGAATGATTCATTGACCAATGATGAATCGTCAACGGTTGATAATTTCAGCCCAACCTCCATAATTATAAAACCATAATCTTAGAGAAGTTGGTTGAAGAGAATGTACTGTGGCATGTGGAGCCACTCAAGTCTATGCAGGGACTCAATCAATCTACAACCCAAATGAGCACGTTCAACTACTTGAAAATCTTCAGGTAGCACCACATAGACCTCATCCAAATCTCTAGAGAGAAGCAATTGCATTGTGACCATTTTTGCGGTATCGTAGGTGTAAGAAGGAACTTTACAAAGTAGGATAAATAAGCATCTCCACGCTTTTCTCATCTATTCCCCTATATTGTGAAAAGCCTTCCACAATTAGGTGAGTAAAGTGTCGATGCTCTACTATCCTTCAAGGAAATGCCTATGATTGAGTGGTGTGTCCTACCATCACACCATATGCCTCCAACACATTATGGGTATTGGAGATTCCCTTCACAATTATGGATAATGGATAATGTGTCCTACTATCGTCCTAAGGCATTTCAACCTCCTAACACATTTTGTATTGAGTGAGGAATTCCATCCTCCCGAGGCATTGCATCCTCCTGCACATTTTTGTTAGTGGATATTCCCTCCACAACAAGTGCATGTAAATTGATTGAAGTAGGGTCAACAAGCCTATGAGGAATTTCATCCTCCAACACATCCTGGATGGTGGAGTCTTCCTCCACACGGGCTTTTAAGTTGATCAGAAGCGAGTCAACTAGCCTAAACTCGTCCTTGTTTCCAATCCAACTCTACACACTTTTGCCCAAAGAAATTTATAGAAATATTGAGATTTTCCATTAACTCGGTGAACAAACAAGAGATTTTATACATGTTAGGAACATACCTAACATTCCTTACTAATAGTTTTTTAGCACTATTCATATCCTCTATCCCCTCTACTGCAAGTGACTTTCCATTTGCTAAAAAAATAGAATTAGAAATTATAGTAAATGTTACGTACCAATCCCTACAATGTGAATGTCTTGATGCACCGGAATCAATGAACCTACTAGTATCACTATCAGCTGAGCATGATGCCATGAGAGCATTATCTTCTTAAGCATCTTGTCCATCTACTACCACATTTGCCTCATCCCGTCCCTTTTCGTTGTGTTGGAAAGATCATATTGTCACTTCAAGAAATCCCTTTTGAGATGCCCAAACTTATGACAATAATGACATTTAACTTGGTATTTGGAATATTCACCAAAGGGAAATCTCCACTTTCCCTTTGACTTAGTCAATGCACTATGATTGTCCAAACATAGACTCAATTACTTGTTTTCGCGTGCATTCTTTTTGCAACAAAAGGTACTAACCTAATCAAATGACAGGGTCTAATTTTCCCCTATCAAATGTAGAGCCTCCAAATGTTTCGAGGACGGCAATATGCAGTTTTGAACAAACACCACCAAGTCTTCATCATCCACCATTTGATTGATGGAACTGAGTTGGTCTCAAAGATCTTTCATCTGAAGATGTTCTATTAGGGACCCATCCTCCATTTTCATTGTTGAAAGCAACGAAATTTTTAGGCATAAAGCTTGACACTTCTCTGATGTCAAGTCGATAGCAAACTAGCCTCAGTGGCATTCCAAACCTCAAATCAAACATCAAATCATCTAACATCGTCAGTTTCAACAAGTAGGCATCCTTATGATGCTTGTCATAATCTGCAAAGTCTGCAACAGGCCTTCCTTCAGTGCCAAGAATGATTTTATCATAGTCTTGAAATTTGTGACATTTTTGCACCTCCGACAGAACAAGATTTTGAATATTGGCCATTTTTCACACAATATTTGATTTATGGCCCAAAAATCAATGCAACAGAAAAATGAAAATGAAAATTTTAAACAGCAATGTGTCAATAAACTAAAATATAGTAAAACCCCGTACAACCCATGTACATGTTCAAATAGATTCTGCAAATTATAAACTACTGTAATTTGAAATTATGGTCTTTGCCTTGGAGAATCACAAAAACAGAAAATATACCAAACAGAAATGCTGTAAATGCTTCACAATCTGAACTGTACACATGCCCTAGCATGAACTGATGTATAAAGGGTCTCCTGATTGTGTGCCCTAGATGTTGCCTGGTGTCACATTTTTCTGCAAAACAGGACTGTTTTCTTCTATTCGCAACTGGTTAAATTCATGAATCAATGGCATTTTGCTTAAAAGTTATTACTATCCGCCCTTCTACTCGTGACTGTTTTGCTTGCATTTTTCCTTAGATGAATGGCATTTTTCCCTTCGAAAATTCTCTCGAAAACCTTCGAAACATCTGTTTTTCACTTACAAACTGTCAGTCTTTTCCCACAGCTAGCAATGGTGTTTTGCCTTAAACGCCTCAGTTGTTTTGCCCTGAAATGTTATTACTATCTGTCCTACTCATGACTGTTTTGCTTGTGTTGTTCTTACATGACTGGCATTCTTCCCTTCGAGAATTCTCTTGAAAACCTTAAAAACATATGTTTTTCACTTATGAACTGTCAGTCCTTTCCCGCAGCTAGCAATGGTGTTTTGCCTTAACACCTCAGTTGTTTTGCCCTGAAATGTTATTACTATCTGCCCTTCTACTCGCGACTCTTTTGCTTGCATTTTTCCTTACACGAATGGCATTTTTCCCTTGAAGAACGCTCTCGAAAATCTTCATTATGTATGTTTTTAACTTACAAACTGTCAGTCTTTTCCCGCAGCTAGCAGTGAGTGCTCTGATCTGCAACCTTTCACTTCTTCAACCTCTTTGTCTTTTCCTCATCATCAGTACCCCACTCCAAGGGCTTCCTCGAACTTTGAACTCCTTAAGCACCAATGGCTTTTGATACCAATGTTAGAAGATGTGAACACAAAAAGAATGAAGAGAAATGTGAAAGGCACACGCATTGAGAGATGTGTGGTGCTCGTATTTATTATGCTGAAAGAGGTTACAATATAGTTGGGGAAGTTCATAACCGAACATTAGTTAGTTGATAACTAATAGTTCATTAAACATTAACTAATATACTTTAATAGCTCCAAGGTCGAACAAAACTTGGGAGACAAAAATTGTATTCTCTTTGTATCCTCCTTTCCCAGTATCAAGTTGATGAAGAGAATTGCAGGAATGCTCATTCCTAGGGTGATGGGAATTGAAGATGCAATCTGGCAGTTCTTCACAAGCAGCAGAAGCAAGACATGATGCAGGCAACTCCTTATAACCAATGCTTAGAAGAACATGCTTTTTGTTTTATTTGACTATGTAATAGCTGTCTGGACTCTGGATAGGTTAGATAGCATTAGACATGATGCAGGCAACTCCTTATAACCAATGCTTAGAAGAACATGCTTTTTTGTTTTATTTGACTATGTAATAGCTGTCTGGACTCTGGATAGGTTAGATAGCATTAAACATATAGCTTCAGGCAACCATGGATTTATGTTTATAAATTTTGATGACTAGTCCCAGGTATTTGGGCTATTTCAGGCTATACTATGGATCTATGTCTATAAATTTTGATATCAAGTCCCAGGTCTTTGGGCCACTTGTGATACCACTGTCAAATAGTGTGGCATCCTGTCCAGACTTCCTTTTGAATTGTGACCCTTTAACTCAAATTATTATTTAAAAATAAATAAAATCCCTAAGACAATTCAATTCCAGCCTTGTTAGAAATGTTACTCCATTAAAGCAGAAGAGAATAATTCTGAAAACAATTTATCTCGCACAGTGAAATATAAAAATTCACAGAGAAACAGGTTTTTGGGCTGTTTTAGGCTTACTATAGATCTATGCCTATAAATTTTGATATCAAGTCCCAGGTGTTTGGGTTGCTTGTGATGCCACTGTCATATAGTGTTGCAACCTGTCTGGAATTCTTTTCAAATTGTAACCCTTTAACTCAAATTATTATTTAAAAATAAAAAAATCCCTGAGACAATTCAATTCCAGCCCTGTTAGAAATGTTACTCCATAATTCAGAAGAGAATAATCCTGAAAATTATTAATCACACAGTGAAATATAAAGATTTACAGAGAAAGGGACCTCACATACCATTCACCTTTACAAATAGAGTCTTTATTTGTAAAGGTAAGATAAAAATATATATTTGCAATTCAATTCCAGACCTGTTAGAAATGTTACTCCATAATTAAGAAGAGAATAATCCTGAAAATTATTAATCACACAGAGAAATATAAAGATTTACAGAGAAAGGGACCTCACATACCATTCACCTTTACAAATAGAGTCTTTATTTGTAAAGGTAAGATAAAAATATATATTTGCAATTCCCACAGGTATGAAGTTGACTGTGAAGAAACGGTGTCATTCAACCACTTGATTTAAGCAACAAATAGTTTTCATCTTGGCATAGGAAACAATTTGTCCACAAGCAGGAGGTAACTGTGAAGAAACAGTGTCATCCATCCACTTGGGTTCAAACACCAAATATTTTTCATCCTGGCAGACGAAACATATTTTTCCTCTGACAAGGCAAGATGCTTCTGACTTTGCTTTACTCATCATCATCCTCTTGTTTGTAAGAAACAAGTGTATCCACTTTATGTATCTGTATAAATGTAATCAAAACAATCGGTTATCTCCCATTGTGCATAGCAATATTAAATGCATTCACAAAATATGCATCCACAAGTGCTTATCTACAATATCTCTGTCCATATAAACAAGGATAATAATAACACAAGTGACAGAAAGGAGAGGCTATGAACTCAAAACACAGGAAGAGAGGAGAGGAGGAGAATAATTAATACCCTTGTGTCAAAAGAATGAAGCTTCACTACTTGGGGATTGTTTATCAATCGTGCGTCACTCTCTGCCCAGTTAAATGGGACACTCAAATCATTATCTGTGTAAGCCAGCACATCAAATGTACCTGCAAATGTAATGATGATGCCAGTGGAATTTCATCAGGTTCAATACCATCTTACAAAATTAGTAACAACAATTACACGATCTTAACTTCAATATAGAAGCAACACACAAATAAAAACTATATCTTTCATAAACACCAGAAGGTCTTGATAGTTCTTACAGGGCTCGTCTAAGCAGGGGAGAAATGTGACACTAGATGTGATTTGACGCATGATAGCCTGAATTTCTCTCATAATCTCCTTATCACTTTTCTCTCGGGATCCTCTGCAACCAAAAATATTTGGATGGTAAAACAATAAGACACAATCTGAGAAAAGATGAGATGGACATACAAACGTCTGACATCCAAGGGCTGTGGGGAAATGACAACACCTAGAAAAATGGTTAATATTCAATTCCCATTCATCGCAATAACTTAATTGGTCCATTAAGGGCGCTGCTGACAAAATTGAGATGTACTTTTGCTGTCACTGCTGAGAAGATTTAGCGGTATTTTGCAATAAAATTATCTTGAACAAAGTGGAAAGAAACAAATTATTGAATTGAACAAAATGAAAGAGAAAAAAATGCTTTCATGCAGACTGGCAGTTAGCGGAAGGGGTCTGATGGAGGGTTGCTACTGCAGCTATTTTGACTGTGCTGGCAATACGGTGTGCTCTTATTAGTGGTGTTTGGAGGAAGAAACAGAATCCTCATGAATAAACCCGCAGCAGCAGTTTACATGGCAGAAAATTTTAAGATGGATCTGGAGAGGGAGCTGATCATTTGAGGCACCAGATTCAGACATTGTCAGAGATTTTAGTGACAAGTGGCAACTCTATGGCTTTTGCTAAGTTTCTAGAAATCCTTTAGTGGCAGTTTTGCTGATCCTAATTTTTTTACCCACACAGTTAACCTCAAAAGCCCCGGTTACCAATTAGTGGATACAGAAAACATTCCAATCATCCATCTGCTTAAATCCTCTGCCCTAAACAGCAGTTGGTCCTAAACATTTGTTCCAAGGCCTAGTACTTCAGATAGATCTTACCATGCAAATCATCCAAGTTCAAACCTCAACAGAATCCTGTCTCAAAAGCAAACATCTACATATTTTCAAGTCCTACAGAACTACTTGCAAAATAAAAATCGTAGTAGTAACCCTCCTCGGTTAGACTTTCACCCTAGCCTTTGGCGGCCTTTAACCTCACCCAAGATTTGCTAAGCACAAAACAAACATACCCTTTCTCAACAACATCCTTGTCAGTGTGTATAGTGAAGTTCCATCTTTCTAGCACCTCTGATGTCGCATTGCTTGTTATAACCAAAACAATTCTCTGCAACTTTCCCTTCTCCAGCCATTCTGCCAGTTGAAAGAAAACAAGTGAGCTAGTTGAAAAAGAAGAAAAGGCGGAAACAAAGACGGAAACAAAGAGAGAGATCAGTAATGTGGAAAGGAGTTGCATCAAAAAAATATACTGCTGTATTAAATAGCTTGTAAATTAACAAACATCACATAGATAACAACCACAAGCTAGAAAGGACCTTCCCGGCACATAAACTGCCAGCTATAACAGATCTAGGGGCAGAGGTAAGGCTCACCTGCTAGCTGAGAAGTAATTGCAGCCAAGTATTCCTTAACTCTGTTGTCGTTTGTAATAAGCATGGTGAGTCCATACTTTTTCACTGCCCCAAAACTCTCCGATGGGTAGATCCCTCTCTGGTACAGAATACTGTAACACAAACAGGAACAGGAGCATTAATAATCTATCACTAGCTTACTGAGAAGAGGAAAAATGTGTTTGAGAGAAAAGAGAATGTACCTATTGACAGCATAGGCTGTCCTCGCTCAGCATTTTCCAACAATACACAACACAAGTGAGATCGATCTCTTATTAGAACAGAACAGAAATGAAAATATTTTAATTATACCTACAAGACCAAAAACTGTGTATGGAATCGCATGGTTATAAAGCCAAGCCCCTGTAGCTGGGAGTATTTACACATGTTTTTATTATTATTGATCAATGTGGGTTTTGGGACAACGTGGGTTTTTGGGAATTATGCACAACCATTAGGACGCAAAAGGGAAATTAAACTGTTATCTTCATGTTCACCAATCTCCTCATTTACCATTACAGCATGACCCTTTAAGTACTTATTTATACATGCTTACAGACCCAGAAGTAAACTAGAGGAGAAAGAAATTTCAAGACCTTATCGACACCTTTTTAATGGTGGTTCTTCTTGAACAGACGAAAAAAGGAAAACAATAGGGATTCACAAACTTACAGAAAAACTCGCTGACAATGGCCGTAGATCCTCTGAGTGTGATAACGTCCTTGGCAATCTGGATTGATCCCATTTTTCTCCTTCTCCTTATCTTGGTTTTTACTGAGTAAAATCCTCAGGCAATTGTGAAAAATAATGTGGCACGATGAGGGTTACAGATAGAAGCTATGGTATTTATTTTCAAATTCGGTGTGGTTGTAACGGCTATCTAGGTATTTAAACCCTAGTTTTCACTATTTAAAATGTGTTTATTCCGTCCACGTCCCTTTCATTTATGACTTTCAAAATAGTGGGAATTGGTGGAATTAGAAACATACATGAATTTGTATTAAGTAATTGAAGGCTCTCACGAGCATTTTTTAAATAGAAGGCATCTTAATTACGCTTAAGGCATTTTTCTTAGTTAGGAGTCTTAACAACTTATGCCATAGTTGTATCAATGACCAATGAGATGGCTTTGGTATTGGCAAGAGACCATTTCACAACATTTGGTTTGTTTTCCAGTTATCCAATGCCATAACATTTCATTCGCTTAGATCCCCTGTGTCGGTCGTTTTGTCCTATTCTCTTTTTCATTCATTTCGTCTTAGACGTGTAGGGTTTGATTCCCAATTTCATTCCCCCTTGCTTTCATCACGTTCGGGGCCAAAAATTGGCGAGATAGGGTGGTTGATCTTTGTTCGGACACAATGACAAAGACAACGAGATGTCATACAAGTAGAAATGGCAACAACTAATGTGGACAATGACATGCTTAGTTTGGATCCCTCGGCGAACAAGGCTGCGGACCCATGGGTTCAATCTAACGCCACCTATTTCATTAAATGATTTTTAGGTGATAGTGAATTTTTAATATTGCCCTTCAAAAATACAACATTGTTATTTACACATTACTAATAAAAACATTTTATATGTATTTAATTACTATATATATATATATATATATATATAAGTGTACATTTTAAATATAAATACACATATATATATTATTTCAAATATTTACAAGTATTTTTAAATATGATTAAAATCACAAGTATTTTAAAAAAATCACGCGTTGGAACCAACTCACAAATTTAACCCCTAACATGATTGAATTTTTATTCAAGCTCATAAGTACTGCTGGGGAACATCATTAGCATTCTTGTTCATTGTGAGGTACTTTCTTTTTCTTTTTGTTAACTAATTTCGTTGAAGGCATTTTTCATATTAGAATTGTGGGGGGCTATTTTTGACACTTGTCGAACGTGGATGGCCACAATGCATTTGATTGTTGATGTGCATTCGTTTCGCAACCATCCACGTGGATGAGTGTGAGGAGGGTTTACTCTTCCCACCAGAACTACAACACCGCCATTGACACACCTAGACCCTTGGGGTTGAAAACTTTGCCATCGTTGCCTTTGCCACTTTTGTTGTTGTCTACCCCATTAAATTGTTGTTTGCAAACATGTTAGAATCCTTTGAATATTAAAAATTTTCGTCTAAAATTGCGATCATAGAATCGGCGACAAAATCGGAGAGGATATCAAGATCAACTACCGTGGTCACTTTATCACGGATCATATTGGGAGACAATGTCAATACCATCATGAACCAGGGTCTATTAATCTCCATTTATCTCTCTCTCTAATTATTATTAAAAGAAATTAGGGATGTTAGTAAAAGTATGTAAAGATAAAAATTGGTGTGCAAAGTGTTTTGGAAAACGTATTTATACTCATGCTCTACTCTACTTTGGTCATCTTGTATTTTGGCATTTTACTCATTATGTTCACCACCACCATTGCCCGCTATGTCCCACCCATATACACCATGACAAACTTGCTTCCAACAACCAAATATACTCAACATATTGATTTATTTTGAATAAATTACAAGGTAATTAGTGTGTTCCTTTCTTGAACCTATCGAACTTGTTAATCTTTTCAAAGGCTATTATATATAAATGCTCGAATACGTGTTCTACGTTGTATCTCAATTTTTAAAACTAAAAAAATTCACAAATGCTCCATTGGTGGGAATAAGGTTGTTGTTCTTTGTGATTGCTAAAAGATGCAACAGTGTCAATTCAATTGGTCAAATTAAATCGGAAATACAACCATTTCACAATGTCCACATAGAGAGTACGACAACAACTAATAAATTCTTACTCAACTTCGTCTATGTCAAGCTCATTCATTGTCTTTTCATGGGTTAGATGTTATTTTGGTTCCTCCGAAATGAGATTACAGTCACTTGAATAATGTTATCGTACAAACTTTTGGTCTCCAACGGTTAATCGCTCTTTGTTCCTATGATTGTTAAGAAAGTTTGCATCTAACTTCATAAGCGAGTCAAGTTTCCTGCCAAACTTTCACATTTGTAAGGGTGTCCATCGTGTGGACGAAGTATAGAGGAATGAAAATCGTGGAATATAACTTGTTATATATGTTTACTTTGTGGGCATCCCATGTTTTCTTGTAATTAGTTGAGTTAGAACATATTGGATTTTCCATCTTTTTTAATTTAGCCCCTTTAAATGTAAATTGCACTCACATAAACAATGTGAACGAGATCGAGAAGATAAAGCTGGAGCACATATAACAAATATCATTTAGGTGGGAACAATTTGAGTCGTAGAATAGGTGTGGGACATGCGAGTATTTAATTACTACATTTAAGTCCCACATTTTTCTTTTCAAATTTCCCTTCATGGCTTCATCTTATCTATCAAAGTAAATGCCATCCAATAGAAAACATTGGTGCTATAAAAAGTAAAATAAAAAAATAGCAAAGCCCATTTTCTCCATATTTTGTCAAAAAAAATGTTGCTTTCAGTTGTGTAGGGACAAGTTTTGGCACCCTAGAACCGATGAACAAGTTAATGACTCTAACTGGGTGACCACTCAATATGGCTTAAAATGAAGAAGGGGATTGAGGGAGGAGAATTTCAGGTTGGGGAATCTATTAGAGGGAACATAGGCGAACCTCTTTTTTCTTTTGATAAGTCACATATGGACCACATGTCACTTTTTCTTACCATCGCCACATCATCTATTTAATGCAATGTTTGTTGAACATTAAATATGTCTTAATAACCGCCAACTTGAAAAGCCCTACTTTTAATTGGATTTACAACTTTTAGGGATTATTGCAATCACATTGTTATGTGTTTTAATAACATAAGCATGGAAGGAAAACAAAAAAAGTAAACACAAGTGAAAACATGGTATATACTCGGTGCAAGAGCATCGACTCAAGGCCTTGGACATCCACAACTTCAACAACAATGTTGATTGATTTTGTTGACTCTATTTTGTCTCTTAACAGAGAGAGGATAAGTAAGATGACAAGGATAAGGTGGAGGGCATGAAAAGAAAGGGAAAAAGTGTGTTGGCATCAAACATATGCAAGCTTCCTTTCTGTAGGTTGTGGTGAAGGAGACTTTGCAAAGCCTATGAGGTTGTGGTGAATGTGGATGTAAAGGACAATGGATCGAGGCTTTCCCCTTTAGGCATGGGTCAATGTGGTCCCTTGGTAGCTTGCGAAGGGCTCGGATTTGGAATTAGGTTTGATGTCTCAATACTATGTTGCCTCCTTTACTTGGCATCTACATTGTGCAAATAGTTATGCTTTCAGGTGGGACAATTTGTGAGGTCGTTTCCTGCATCCCGTGGATTTGTTTGAGGTCGTCTAACTATCTTTTGAGATAGTATCTTTGCTTCATGTTGTTCTATTATGTGATTCCATCTGACCTTTTGCAAACATGTGTCATCGTCCTCTCAACTAGGCCAAAATGGGAGTTAGAGCGGGAAATAGACAAATATCAAAGTTTAATGGAAGGTGGATTTTATAGATGTATTTGTTGCTACACTAGGGGTGGAGAAACCCAAGGTGCCAATATTTTGGTTCACTACATGTTGCTTGACACAAAATAATAAAAACAAACCCACAATTCACAAATCCTCCATCACCTTGACAAAAAATAGATTGTAAAAGTAGACACTATCATTTATATATACACGAAAAAGGATGGGCCAACAACAAATTATCCAAAAACAATGCAACAATATACCGGTTGTTGAATTTGTAATGTTAACAAATAATTATGTTGATAGCCATTTTTCGAAACTAAATTGATGCCCGAGTGGCGAGAATTCCATGTGGTCGGCACATACATGGACGTACATCAACAACCAACGAAAGATAAACCCTAATCGCAATTGTGCGTGGAATCGAAGACATAAGGAACCTTACATGTAGAGTTTATGAATCTAAGTTTCCCTTAAAAGTATTCATTGCACATGTCATCCTTTCTACAATATCTCTCAAGTGTATTGTTTTAATGATTTGCACACCTCACCCCCTTTCTCTTTCAAATAATTGACAAAAATGACATGTTCTTAATATGTGCCTAGTCAAAATAAAGAAGATTTTTGCATTGGTTCCCCAAGATTTTCCCCACCCCTTAACTTCTCCTCCCTCAAAACCCTTAAATATCACCTAATTCCTCCTCCGACGTTTTACTCCTTCAAGTTTAACTTCTTTGATGGATCCCCTTGCGTGTGATTGCTAGTATTGATCAATTAAACATCATAAAATATAAGATGGTTATAAAAAATGGTGATTGGTTGGTATGAATGACTCGATCTTCGTGCTAGAAAAATAAATCTCAAAAACCAAAAATGTGAAGAGAGATGGTTACATATTAGCAATATCTAGAAAACATGTTGTAATATAAACAATATGAAAATCATGCACATGCGATAACAACACTCGAGAGAGGAAGTGAATTTTCCTTTGGAGGAAAGGCACCCAAAGTAGAGGATCCCCTAAAGGAGGATTCGGGGTAGCTTACTCTTCTTGAATTTACATATTATCTTACAAAGCTAAAGGTATCATGATTCTCCACGTATGCAATAAAATTACAACCACCATAACACCTCCATGCACCCTGACGACCACTGAGAAGGTCTGACAACATAATTTCTATAGGGAATGGGCTTTAGTCTCTGTTAAGAAGTAAACAACCACAAATGAATGAAGAGAATTGATTGTAGGAACGACTCCGCCAACCCCCGACAGTAGGGAGGAAAATATCCCAAAAGGCGAATGTAGTGGAACTTTGTTCATGGTGCATAGGTGCTCCCTTAATGATTTAAAATCTCGTACAAATGTTATAATTCTAGAGCCACTTTCTCACCAATGCCTAGATCTGAAGACAAAAAACATGTATCACAACTTTCTCATTAACTTAAAATTGTTGCAAGATAGAATCATTATTGAAAATAACATCATTTTTAGCTTTCCAAAGTTAACAAATCTAAAAATGCATAAAATGTTATGTAAGTCAACAACTAAAATTGATCCCCAAAGAAATCCATTCTCCAATTGATGGGCTCGGGATGGAAGGGAAAAAACAAAGAATGAATCCAATTCCAAACATCTCTAGCATGGCGGCAAGTCTAGAAAAGATGTTTAAAGGTTTCAAGATGAGCACAAGGCGAGGCATTTGGGCTGAGAATTCCAAGATGTTCAAGTCACTCCCTAAGAGGGAGATCTTGGTGGCTCGGACACCAAAGGAAGTAGGTAATTTTAGGCTCAAACTTAGAATTCCAAACTCAATTAAGGTGATTAATCTTATTATGGGCTGAGGAAAAGGGTCTCATGAGTTGATATATCAATCTATGTGAGTAATTTTGAACACGGTGTTAGAATTCCACTACCAGTTCCGCCACCAACCAATAAGGGGTCAGAACCCAAGCTTATGTAACATAAAAATTTGGCAATACTGTCGAATTCTTATTTAGGGATGGAAAGTTAGAGGTAATTAACATAAATTTTGTTTGGAGGTAAGTCCGATGGATCTAATCCCTCAAGGAGACTAGATCACGAATCGTGGTGATCGTTTTCCTATAGAATTAAAGGGATTTGATGTCAATCATTTAAGCCAAAGGCACACAATTGACAAACACGGTGGAAATCAACTAGAAATTGTTGTTGTTGAATAAAAACATATTAAATCCATCTCTAATCCACTTCAAGTAAAGTTTCATAGCTTCAAATGCTTTCCAATTTTTGGCAACAAGAGAACTTTCAATTTTGACCAGAGCATATAAGTAATCAACAAAGTAAGAAGCCCAATGTTTCTCCAACATTTTTACTATAAGATGCACCAACAAAGATGCAATGTCTTAGAAAGATCTTCCAAGCTTTGTTGTTGTTAATGTACCTGATTATCCATTTAACACATAAAGAAGTGTTTTTCCTATAGAAATAAAAAATAACCCATACCACTTTTGTCTTTAGGAAGGAAACAAACATACCACGTGACTCGATGAAAACCTTTGGCTTGCTTAGTGTTGGCTAGAGAAAATATATAACAAGCCTAGAAATTTTTTCATAAGATGCCTTAGAAGGAGCCCGACATGAGTAGTAAATGTGGATAACAATAATATTTTTTGTGCAAACCTAGAACTTCCCAACCAAAGAGAGAAATATGATAATCCATAAGGAAATATTCATCTCAACTTTGTCAAGCACATAATACCATAATTCCAAAGGTGTGTTCTCAAAAGACAAAGGGAACACAAAGAAAATTAAATTTCTCCCCACATTAAATCAACATCTAAGGATAATCCTTTAGCGCATTTGACATGGATATCATACACTACCCGAAAGCATTCTGTCTTGGCCCCTATAGACTGGATCTTGATGTTTTGCAAAATATATCAACACAATGAATATTTTCATTGAAGGACACTTCATTTTTGGCAATTGTGAGAAAATAATCGTCTACATAGTGACCATTGATCATTTGAGATGTATGATCTTGAAGCATAATTCCTTGTATCAACCCATGTTCAACATTGTGGGCAAGAAGATACCCAAAAGCTTCCTTTGTAAGAACATAAAGAGTGGAATTAGACATCCTTTTCGAATAGAGTAGAAGAGACCAAAGCTTTTAGATTTCTTTTTGTTGATGGCTAAGCAAGTTGAAGCTTTTGAGAAGATATTTTGAACAACCGAGGGAAAGAAATCTCCAAATACAAGATCCTTTAGCATAGCAAAATTAAAAGGCCACTTAATACATCATAGGATTTTTCAAATTTCAACTTCAAAAATATTTTACAATGTTGACAAGCACAAGCCCATTCCATTCCTCCCAAAAACAATGATATTATCAAGAATATAATTCCCTTTGATAAAGCTTGTTTTCTCGGGTTTGATGATTGCGAAGAAGAATATGGTGAAGACAAAGCACAAGAGCATTGGCTTTTAGATTATATGAGACATTCAACAAGGTGATGGACCCCCAATTGGTTGTAAGTTTGAGATCTTCAACTCTAGGAATAAATTTGATGTTTCCTTTATTAATAACCTTACCTAAGGATTTTTATCAACACCTTTACTGTTGACCTATAATGGGAAGTACCGAGAAAACAACCAAGTGGATTTGAAAAAATCATAGGAGATCCATCCATGTCTAGGCCCTTGTTAGTATCCATATATTGCACTACCATAAAAATATCATCTACAAAGTGAATATGACTTCACATTGTAGCTTGTGTTGAAGGTTTTAACTTGCGGGGGTCCACATCAAGGAATCTCTGTAGAGATTTCTCTCGGTTAGTAGTCATCTCTGGATTAGAACACTAACTTGTAGTGATCTTAGAAAGATAAAGAGATTTCAGAGCGGGGTGATGAGTAAATTATGCATGGTTTAAATAGCTTTCCACCTAGTATGGGGAGGTGGTCAACTAAAATGTCATGTACATGCTTTTTTCTTATCACATCTTTTCTTGATCATAAGTATTATGTTAGGATATTCCCGATGAATCATATGAGCCAATTTAGACAAATACCCGGATGCCCAAACTCATTTTATCCCTCACAGAAGTTTTGTCTACGAAAATTTTTATTTAATTATTTATTGAATAAATAATGCCCGTTTGAAGTAAATTGTGCTCCGGTTGAATCCTGTTGAAGTTTTGCATGTCAGTATTCACTCATCTCATTAGGGTTTTCACCAGGAATGAATTCAGGCATTATCTGCAACTTATGGCAACGTTTTTCACTTTTATTTATTTCTTTTGCATTTTCTCCGGTTTTCTCCTTAGTTTCTCTGTGAAATTCCCCTAGGTCAATTCCTTCGCCAATATAGTCTGTTTAATTGCCTGAAGCATCTGGAGATCATCTAGACGACATACACCGAAAGAGGAATCGACCTCAAAATGCAAACTTCTGACCAAAAAAGATGAAGTCATGCACAAAAAGCCTCTCCCAGGCAAGTTGCATTTTTTGGAATTAATGAGTGTAAGCTGCAATGGGATTTTTGGTAGCTGCAGGCGGTGGAATTTCTTACCTACCTTGCAGGGTACTTTTTCCCATGAAGTCAAAGTCACTTAAGTTGCGATGGGAAAATTAGAGGCGGCAGGCAGGCGGGAATTTCTTACCTGCCTTGCAGGGTGAAAATTCCCATTATAAAATAAAGAAAAATCACTTAAAGCACTAGTGGGAATTTTCTGCCTGCCTAGCAGGCTAACTTTTCCCATCAGAAGGTTTTATTCACCCATACAAGTCACACTTTTTCAAAAGAAGTTATTTTCAATACAAGTCGCACTTTTTGGAAAGTCACTTAAGCTGCAGTGGGAAAATTGAGGTGGTAGGCGGGAGAATTTATTACCTGCCTTGCAGGGTAAAAATTCCCATTATAAAAGTCAAATAACTTAAGTGGAAGAAGGGATTTTTAGAGCTGCAGTGCAGGGTGAAAATTCCCATCAGAAGTTGACTTCTTAATTTTAGAATTCACCCTTGCCAAAAAGTGCGACCCATTTGGGCATTAAACAAAGCTTTTAATGATATTTATTAATAGTTGCTTTGTCTAATTTTGGCACCAAGGATGGAGGAAAAGTCAATGCATGAAGATAAGCCAAAGAGAACTGAAGGAAGCATGCTAAAAATAAATAAAATGAATTTATTTAATGGCAGCCAACAACATGCAAAAATAGGCGCCCAATTTGGGTGAATAAACATGTTTGTTTATTAATTAATTGCCAGGAATAGGATGGACAATTATTAGAAATAGAATGTTGAGGGTTATATAAGCATGGGCTGCCATAATGAAGAAGCAATTAATTCTTTTTGCTAAGGATTGCAGCCGGACAATTTTGGCGCCAAAGAAAGGAGGATTTGTGCATCTGGAGGTGTTTTTCATTGCCGGGAAGCTTCAAGGTTTGGCGCCTAGGGTTGGAATAGCTTGATTTATGCTATGATAATTATCTGCATGTTGTTATAAGTGCCCAGGTGAATTTAAAAATATTTATGCTTGCTTTGCATGCAAGCAAAACCTCAAATTTTAGGGCAGCGGGCTTCATATGCAGATTTTTGGTGACAGAAATCAAGTATTCATGCTTTGGACTTCATCTTTGTCTTAAATAATTGCAGGTATTCATTACAAGTGTTCATATAGGTGAAAGGAAGTTCAAATCAATGTCAGGTACATTGAATATATCTTCCGAATCTGAAGAAATTGATAGATCTGCACGAATTGATCTAGTTATAAAGAATTCGGCAGGATTAAAAGAAAAAGAACATAGACAAAGATTGCTCCAGCCATGATGAAGCGTGATGATAGAGAGGGATCAACGAGAATCATGCATAGCTTCCAGATTTGTTGATATCAATGACATAGACATGGGCCCAGAACCCATCTCCGAAATAATTAACAGATCCAGGGCGGAAAGACATTTCTCATGCGGGCAATGAAAAGCAGTGGAATTATTCCAACATCAACATTCCCAGTCATAGCTCAGTTGCCCGAATTTGTCATGGAGTGTGCGAGATCATATCATCCTCTTTCCAGAACAATCTGGGATGTTGCGGGAAAGACAATTATTAGGTTGGATGCACAGTTTATCAATTATTGTCTGAAGATTCCGACACGAATGGTGGTGATTGCAATCAGCATGTTGGATGCAGGTAACAGATGGGAGAAACACAAAGCAGATTGCGTGAGCATAATGAACAACCGATATATGAAGAAGCCCAGGTCTCCATCAAAGTTCCCGAGAACTCTTCCGCGATCCAACTTGGTGCAGGAGGTGGATGATATCACTAAATTGCTTTGCAGGATAAGTGGAGAAGCCAATACTCACAACTTTCGCTCATGGATGTATGCTTTCGTGAGGACTATCGAGATCAACAGAGCTGATTCGATAATCAATTGGGCAGAGATCATCAGTGACAACATCGGTGAGCAACTTCGAGTGTGAGGTGGACTTACAACTTCAAAATGACTTCATACCTGTATATGCGACCTCGCAAGGCATATTTTCCAAGCTGGATAGATGAGGCGTACTTTGGCGAAAGATCCTATCTTTGATTGCTATCCACAGTTGATAGTTCCTGAGTGCCACAAAGATTACAAAGCGGTCAATGATGGGTTCTTCTATGAATTCATCTATAAATTAAATGGTGATATGAAGACCAACATGGTGAGCAAAGAAGCTTGGGAAGTTGTATCTCAGCATGGCTGCATTTTCATCCAGTTTGTAGACTTCACCTATCTCAGGGTGACTGGCTTTTCGGAGAACCAGTAAAGTTGCCGAGGTATCCAAATGACAAGTGGGTCATCATGGAGTTGTGCAGATAACTCGTGGAGATGCATGACTTACAATCAAAGCAACACAAGTCTACATGTTTTCTTTTCCAGAGTCACGGTGGGTTCTTGCAGTGCCCGAGCATCCACAAAGCTAGAGGAGTCGAAGCTGAAATGTTTTCTGAGTATGAGCTTGAGTTCTTCCTAGCATGGCTAAACTTTGACCCATATGGAGTAGCGAAGAAGACAATCTCCCAGGAATACTCACATGTGCCTTCGTTGGAGGACTTCTGGATGAAGTGCAGAAATGAGTATGAAGTCAGAAAGAAAGACTTCAGCAGGTTATCGGCGCAACAAGTGTCTGATTATGGTTTAGCACGGATACCTGCAAATCTTTGTCAATGATGGGCATGTGATACTTGACTCGTATCATCAGATGGGAGGAGATAGAGCTGCTCTTCAGGAAAACATTGGTGGTTGTCAGACAATTGAAGAAAGATCTTCCGCAATTCTGGTTAACACTTCGAACTGGTTGCTAACAAAGGGGTATTACTGGATGAAGCTTTGATGAATCAGATCACATGCAACTTTACCACAGGAGATTCCAACAAAAGAAAGCACGAAGGTGAAAGCAACAGAAGGCGAAAAAGCTTAAAGTTCACAAGAAGTCTCACATACAGGAGAAGGCCAAATCTACGGCTATCGTTCCAGTTCCAGCTTCTCCAACATCAACTCATAGCACTTCAGCAGCCCCGAAACCTCAGAGAGATCTTGTTGTTCCTCCTTTGAATCCAACGTCATTTGTATTTTCTCCTCGACCACTCAGGTCTTCACCTATCCATGCGGAGAAGTTGAAAGCACAGATGGTGGAGTTTGAAAAGGCATTATCTTTGGATAATTCAGAGGGTAGCAGTCATAACACGGTGGAAAATTCTGATAGAGCGGAGTCAGAGCATGAGATGGTGGTGCACTCAATGGTTTCTCATTCCCCAAGAAGCAACTTTTCATCATGGTTAGCTTTGTAGACAATCCCAGAATCCAGAGAGGAGATCAATCTAGAAGAACACGACTTTCAGTTGCTCCTGAGTTTGGGAGGAAGAGATAGAAGACCTAAAGTTGCCAAAATGACTTCTAGGTTGATTATTGAGGAATCGGGACAGAAGTTCGTTGAGTTATCTGTTCCAGCAGAAGGAAAGCACAAGGGAGAGCTCACGGCCGCTGATATAGCGGTGACCAAAGTGCGATAGGTCAAACTACCACGAGAAGGGTTAAAGCGGGATACACAGAGACACTAATGAATGCTTTATTCCTTAAGCTTGACAAAGAAAGGATGAGAGATCAAGCTTGAAAGCGAGATGTTCCAGGTTGTGCGAGATCATTGCTAAGGTTGCCAAACCTTCCTCTCAGCCCATTTTAGCACATGAGCAGGTGAGTAATCATCGTGCGGGGAGGTGGAAGATGTAGGGGATCAAGTCAGAGCTATTGCCCACTGGAAGGAGCAAATCATTCACCAGATTCAGAGCAATTCGAACCAATACCGGTTGAATTAGAGAACATGCATAGGGCAGTGTCTCAGCTAAAGGATTTGATGACACAGATAAAAGATGAGAACATAGTGGCTGAAAGTCATCTGGATACTTTGGCTAAGATACACTCATTGCCAAAGGATGTGTTGATTGCAGAACAGATTGTGCTTGGCGGATTGGTGGAAAAGGGGAAGCAGTTAGAGATTTCAGTTTCCTTCCGTGTAGAGATCCTCAAGCTCATGTTGAAGAGGATGTAGTTGCTGGAGAGTAAGATGGGAGAAGTGCCGGAGAGCATCCCAGATGAATTACCTGCTTCCCATGAGGAATTTATGTTGGTTGTGCGGAAAGAAGTTGATGAGGCCACCATACCTTTCACGATGGATTCGATTGGTAGACTCATAAAGCTTCAGGCAGATATTGAGGGATATGGGCCTAGTTTAGAGAAAGTGAAGGCTAACATTGTTGCTTTGTCCAGAGGGTTGTTACAGTTCAGAACCGAGAGAGATGCTATTGTTAAAACAAATGGGAAGATGTTGAATTACATGTTTGACAAGTATATTCAATATCAAAACAAAATAAAGTATAAGTGTTACAGCTGGCAGATCTTCTTTCTTCTCTTCTTCCTTCTCTTATTTCTTATGTTCTGGATGAAAATGTAAAATTAAAGTTATTGGTTGAAAAACCATTACTTTAAGTTATGTGGGAAGATTCTTTAAGATAGGTGACAGATGTGCACAATTTTGACTTAGACTCCTGATGCATGTCACTAAGAGAGGAATTTTAGGAAGATGACTGCCAAATGTTCCCTTTACTACTTCTTCATGTTCTAGTTCAGTTGCAGTTTCCCATTTGTAATTTCCCCTCTACACACTATAAGTAGAGGAAGAACCTACGGGTTAAAGGATCGGAATTTGTAATCAACATTCTTGTGTTCCAGACTTTGAGCTGAAACCCCTGATTTCTGCAAGCAGAGGAATAGAGAAGAGATTTCCGGAGAACTTTGTGTCAACGGTGCATTTTGCTTCTTATTTCTTTCTAGATCTATTCATAAACTTTGTGTTATTATAGATCTAGATCTGAAAGTTTCCTTTGCTTTGAATTTTGTGTTTAATGATCTATTTGTTTTAATCTATGTGCATGCAATCAACTCTGTAAACTATTGCTTGGGTTGCACATCCTCTCTACTTTCTCCCGTTTCCTATTATTTTCCTCTTCTGTAGATTTTTCCTTTCTTTTACAGCTGCTTACTTGCTGCAGAACTGTCTAGCTATGGTTCATGAGCTAAATAGTTAAAGTAATACCAACAAATAGATATTAGGACATATAACTGACAAAATCTTACACAGGAGCCTCACCGGTAAATGAGGGAGATTTATCTCATGACTGCCTAGGTTTTCAGTTGTGCGAGAAAATAAATCTAAATTTCTAATATGGTGACATGGGAAATGCATAGATAATATCCATGAAGACTCGTGAAACATCTTAAACTCCCCGATGTAAAATTCATGAGGAAAATATTCCATGGGTAGATCCCCTTATTGATATTTGAACTATATGTTGGAGTCCTGAGAAACAAAATTGTTAGTTGAAAACAGGCATTGTTTTGGAAAAGGATAATCTTTGACAAAAATGAAGTGGCATTTAACCCCATTATTTGATTGAGGTAACTTTTCCCCATCGCGAGGTAGGTTGCGTGAGAGCCAAGAGTTTGGAGTAATCATCGTAAAGGTCCCAATCTCATAAACAATCTTTTGCATAGATTTATCTTACAAACCTTTGATATAAGGGATGACCATAGGGTTGTGTACTAGGGGAGTGAAAATGAGAGTGGGGAGGATGTTATTTAATTTTTGTGTGTTTGGATTTGCAATTGGAAACTGTGATATCCACTTTAGGGTTTCCATTCCAACATAAGTCTTTTTCTAGCCATTGTAGTCCATCCATCAATATTTTTTATTGTAACTTTCTTTCTAGCTTGCGAAAGTTCCAACATGTCACTTAGAGCATGCCACGAGGGGACAATCAAAATATTACGGTCAAGGGCTTGACAATAGAAGCATGTGTTGGGAAAATTGATAGATATTAACCTTTTTCATAAAGCACTCAAAACCAAGTTAGATACGTATAAACTCTTTCGGTCTTTCATGAGGATAACCTTGACACAAACCTTTTTGTTTGGTTGAGTAGAGTATAAGTTCTTAGCTTCATTGTAAATCACACACCAATAGGTTTAACAATCTCTAGATTGAAATACCTAAGAGAAAGTGGGTTGTCGGACATCTCGACCCAAATGGGATCTTTGAGGGGCAATTACTCGGTTAGTCTAAATCAAAAATCTTGTAGGATAGTATCGTGGGTATATTCTATAACAACCATCAAATTGAATTGGCGAGAAGAGCTTACATTTGTGATTATTCTTTAAAGAAAAATAGAATATAAAACCCTCAATGATGTTTCTAACTCCATAAAATATGAATCACACTGCTTGGGCTCAATTGTGATTGATCTAGGTCTAGAGAGAATTGTCTAAGGAGATAAAACTAACATAATAATCAATAAGATAGTTATTTTCATATCATTTAAAAAATGGTTCAATAGAAACAACATTAAGAAAAACATTAGCATGTTGAGGAAGAGTTGCCAACTCATTACCTTATTGTAGACTTTCACGACAAATTTATGCATTCAATTAGGTGTCATTCTCGTCACCTTGTATACCAAAGTTCATGGCTAGTTGAGGATCATACATACATGATTATACTACCCAAATGGTGGTAATAGTGTTGAACTTAATGTGAGCAGGTCTTAAGAATCCCATAATAGTATAAATATGCAAGTATTAAAGATTGACAATACAACAAGCTAGAGAGTTGACATGTAAAATGTTAGTGTTATCCATATTTCGCCCTTGTGCCAAATATTGGATCAACCATGATCTTGCATAAGAGGAAATAAAGTCAAAAGGCAGACAGAGAAGGTTTCTAAATGAGCACCAGATTGCCACGTGTCCCAAGGAAAAAGTCAGCATCTGGGCCCGAGTCAAAGCCAACGCAGGAATTAGAGGAAAGGGCAAAAGATAAATTACGTACCCATAGGCCTAATTTTATTCCAATGGGCGCCACGTGTCGATATCAAAATGGGACCCATTTTTGAGCTATTTTCCCACCCTCATGTACAAACCTGATACAAACTTCAAAAGGTGTATCTTTCGAGTCAAGGCTTGAAATATTGCAAATTTGATGTCGTTGGAAAGATCTCGGCCTCACCCATGTAATGGAGGTCCAGAACTTTAATTTTGAGTAGGTTAGGTGAAGAAAAATGGAGGAAACATCTTCGGGATTTCAATGCGAGATCTTCTTGCCTCAACAACCGGATCAGATTTGATCTGCTTTCGCTTTCCTCTTCCTTCAAGGCGCGAACCAAGGATTGATGAAGTAAAGACAAATTTGGGGGAGAGATTTCATCAGAGGCATTAACAGCAGTGGTTGAACTTCAACCTTATTTTCCCGCTTCTCTCTCTCTCTCTCTTTTTGTTCTTTCAGTTGAATCTATAAATACGGGGGCATGATTCATTGTAAAGGGTTGGAAATTCTTTGTTTTGCAGGCTCCCTCTTCCTTCTAGCAAAGGGATCTGTGTGGTTCAGGCCTTCCACTAAAATTGTAAAACGCTTATACCTCTTGGCTACTTTGTAATGGATTGTATCAATCTACAGAGCAATAAAACACGTTTGTGATCGATTTTAGATCCTCTCTTGTCTCTTTTTCTTTCATCTGGTCTCCCATTACATATCTGGCTATCTGTGCTTGTTTATTGTATGCATTTTGTTGGTTTGTGTCTATTAGCAAAACAAGTGTTCATCATTCCTTTGGTGCATCACCTCGTAGTTTAGCTTTGTTTTAATTTATGTATTCCTTCTATCCCTGTCTCCTTGGTAAGATTTAGATTAGGATTAAGAACAAATCCTTTGCAAGTTTCTACATATGCACCTAAACAGAGGAATAAGGAACCAACCTTTAATCTAGAGATCTTTTCCATTTTGCGAGGTCCCACACCTTGGGAAAGTTCAATGTTATGTAATCACACAAAATAAGTCTGCCTTAGAAAAGCGGATTTTTGAACTCATTCGGGTCTTTGTGATTTTGCATTAACAGCTTAGCAAAGAAAGTTTATAAGTGAGGATCGTGATTTTTTCATGAGAAATTAGTTAATGCCGATAATTAAGTTAATTTATGGAATCAATTATCATTTTTGGTAAGGACACCTTAGAGGAGGCTAATATCATAGAGTCAAAATTTGTGACTCAAACTTGTGATGGTTGAATCAAACCCATGATAGTTTGGTCATAAGCCTCAAGTCCCTACCATTGTGTTGAGCCCTCGACCTTATGGGGTTAATTAATAATTAGATATGATTAAATTTGTTGAGAGTATTGCTTAGATGTCATATGGAAGAGTGTTTGGAAGGTTTCTAGAGAAATGTTGGTATTGAGAGAATATTAATGTGGAACTAAATGTGACGTTATGAGACCTTATATGAATAAGATAAGATTCTATAAGGTATGGTACTAACATTTCCGTGGTCATGTAAGTCGAGACATTATATGAATAAGTTAAGAGTCCATAATGTATGGTACTAAAAATTTTGTGGTCATGTTATTATTAAAAGCGGATATTGATACATTAACGTGGGGACTAGCGTGTCAATTTATAAATTCAAGCTACACCCACCTTGAGGTTTCCCTTTGTAATATTGTAATTTTTTAAATTTTAATATTACTCCATGTATTTACAAAACACAATTATATCTCTTAATTTTATCAATGCGGTCCTCATCACATTTTGTCAAGATATTTTGCAATTATAACAAATGACATATATTATCTCTCGCTTATGATTGGATGGATGTACATACACTTATGTGGAAAGCTATGTAGTCCATCAAAATTTCTATTTTCATAGGTTTCAACATCTTATTAATTGTATATTTTAGTAGTTGACGTTGTTATGTGGTTAATGATTATTTTGTCAACATTATGTAGTTTGTAACTTGATTATTGTTAGTATATTTTCTTGTTGAACATTGTGTTTAACCAAAAATATTGGATCTTCTCATCATATAAATATAATGATGTTTATTGAGGTAAATCCCAATATATTGAACAACTTGTTTTGATCACTCCTTGTGAATAAAACAATTATTACTATCATATTCTTCTATGTTGTAATGCGGTATGAATTTACTATTTTGTAATTGATATTTTTTAGTAGTGTGATTTCATAATAAAAACTATGGTGGAATTGTCTTTAAAGACCATTGGGTAAAGTTAAAGTCGGCTCAACATGAACATAAATCGATAATAGTTATTGTCTATGTGTATGCCTAGATTTAGATCACCTACAAGATGGATTAGTTAATATGAAAACTCAAAATCAATGATACTAAAACAAGATGGGCTTATGTTTTCATTGTGAAGAGAGGGACAATTGTGGTTTCTTTCATTGAATAAAGTGAGTAAAAATCGCTAGATCTCGAATCTAAACCCGTGTGCAAAAGCACACTTGATAAATGTTAGTTATTTTTAGTGATTAGGGGACATACCTCAGTCAGATCCCTAACCCTTTTAAGGAGATAAAATGACAAAATAGTAAATGAAAACTATAATTATCCCTAACTCGGAACATAGGACAATCACAATTGTGTTTTGCTTGAGAATCAGTGCGCCTATATTTGGATCACTTGCAAGATGGATTAGTTAATATGAAAAACCACAAATCAATGCTACTAAAATAGAATGGGCTTATGATGCCATTGTAAAGAGAGGGAAAATTGTGGTTTCTTTCATTGAATAAAGTGGGTAAAACTCTTCTCAATCTGAATCTAAACCTGCACACACACATACTTGAAATTTGTTAGTTTTTTTTAGTTAGGGGACCTGCCTCGGTTAGATCCCTAACCCTTTTAAGGAGATAAAATATATTTTATTGATGTAAAATGACAAAACAATAAATAAAATGACAATTATACCTGACTCAGATTATAGGACAATCGCAATTGCGTTTCACCGAGAATCACACAGAGATATTGTAAGTCAATCAAAGTTGTGTTTTCCATCTCGTGTTGAGATTTCACTAGAATAGTGTTACAACAAGTTAGATATATCCTTTGTGCTTCGCCTTTCCTTCTTCAAGACCTGCAAAACCAAGATATGCAAGCAAGAGAGAAAGAAAACTCAAGTATAGTCTTTGTGCACTAAGAGCTATGGGTTGGAATGAGGGGGTGAGGGTGATTTTATAGATTTGGAGTGCATGGGGGAATGGGACACATATGGGTGCAATGATAGGGACCATAGTGCATTGGGCATGCACATGGGTAGGTAGGTGGACAAAATTAAATGTGAGTGGGTGAGGGTTAGTAAATGAATGGTGAGTTGTCTTTTATCCCCATTTTTGTGGTTTTATGATTTTTTTGTCTTTTATGTTTTATAATTTGTTTTTGTATTTTCGAATAAGGGACCTATAGACATCTAAAATGCCGACATGATTAACTACGATTAATGCATCTTGCAAATAATATCATCACTATCCATATAATAATTAATCACAAGATTAATTATTATTAATCCCTTTTATCATATATACCCTTTACCATTTATCTAATATGTTATAATTCCATCATTAATCCTTTTAATCCATTATTATATCCCATTTTATCATTAATCACTTTAATTCCTTATTATATCCTATTATCATATTTTAATCTTCATTAACATTTTCTAGGAATTTAATATTCATATATCTACCTACCCACCTACTCTACACATCCCTACACCTAGCCCTTCCATGTAATCTCACATCTAATCATCTTTATTAACCAAATATAACTCTAATCCTAATCATATCCTCACCTCTAAATCTAGAGGCTTCTATTTCTAGAAGCCTCTCTAAATTTTCTTCTTCCATATTTAAAAATTCAAAGATATCTCCCTCCCTCCATGACTTCTTCTAAATTATATAATTATCCAATTCTAGATCTTTCTATCCTCACATGCATCCTCCACCCTTGATCTAAATCCAACATGGCTTCATCCTAGCCATTGAATCCTCCACTCCTTAGCTATAAATTTATCTCTCCTCCTTCATGAGATCAAAGTCATAAGTCCATAACAAACCTCTACCATTTTTATCACTCAATCACTCCATTTTATCATCCATCTATCAATCATCATCTTCATCAAGAAAATCCAAGCACAACCAAGGGGGTGTTGCCTAAGTTCCTCTAAAATATGAATTAAGCACATCCAAAGTATCAAGGAGATCTTCATTGGTAAGTGAAGGTATTACATTTTCTCTCCCTTCCATCCATTGCTCTATCTGAGGTTTTGTTTGAGAAGATTAGATTAGGGAAGCAAGTTTGTTTGTTTTCTCACATTTTCACACACTAATATTTTCTTGCATTAAATTTTATCACCCATCGTGGGGATTACCCCCATTTTTCATCATTTCTAATCTTGTTTAATCCTTAAAATAAATTGTCAATTTTTCAAGAACTTTCATCGTCATTTACCCCTTCAAATTTGAAATTTCGAACTTAGGTTTTGTCCCCAACACATCACCTTTGTTACGTGTATTGGGAACCTACCAAAATGGTTCTTATGCACTAAAAATGGCACCTATGACTTGAATCAACGCATATGTCCTACTTTGGCACCTTTGCAAATACATCAACGCCTATGTTCTAGCCTTCAAACTCAGGTTTTTGTCTATTTTTGACCTTTTTACATACTTTAGTGCCAATGTTTTCCGAATGACACCTATGTTCATAAAGTGGCACCTATGCCTGTATTGGCACCTTTGCGCAGATACTTTAACGCTTTTTTAGCTTTGAAAACTTGTTTTTGCATTGTTGACATGTTTCGTGATTTTTCTCATACATTAGCACCTTTGCACAAATGAAATGGTGCCCATGCCATAAATTGGTGCCTTATTTTACTTTGGAGCCTTTTTCATACTTCGACTCCCATGCCTTTTTTCTGATCAAACACATTTGTAAAATTACAATTTTTGCTTATAACTAACAGTCTAATCTTGTTTTCAAGTGTTTTTTTGTGGTTTTTGCAAGTTTATCATTCTATTTTTGCAAGTTTATTGCAACAAAAGGGGATATTCCATCTATTTCAATATTTATCTAACCTATTTTTTGATTGTAGGATTCAAAACTACTAATCCTTTTGTTTTGCAGCTTGTTTGGTCCAAGATATTGGGTTTAAAAATCAAACTACTAACCCTTGTTTTGTAGGGCCTCCTCTTGAAGACCCAACCATCAAACTACAAATATCATTTCCTTTTATCATTTAGCATTTAGTTATCTTGCATTTATCAACCTTTTTGTGTGTGTTCCTTTGTTGCTTGTTCATCTTGAAGGCAAAGCAAACCATGTATGCTCTCCTCTCGCGTCCTAGGACGATCTTGAGGATCAAAACAACTAGCCTTCCCTTTTTTTCTTTTGTAGGGGAAACATGCTTTAGAAGTGACATCCACACAATGTCCATAGTCTATGGGTCTCATGACCATGAGATTCATCTCCACCTACGTAGAAACACCCCTTGTTCCAACGGGTTATACATATTCTCGAACAACTATCATTATTAGTTAAGAGTTTTCTTACTTTAAGAGCGACGTGAAGTGAGGGGATTCCACATCCCAATACCCAAGCCTTAGACAACATCCTTGCAACATGGAATTGGGCCCCACATACCACAAGGTATATCGGGGACCCTAGTGAGAGCGTATATCATAGTCTAGGTAACCCTCTTGGCCGCATACCAAACTATAGTGCAAGGAGGCTGCACTCCCCAATATCACTCGCTAGCCATACCCACATTGGCACATAGGTGGAGAGCCAATTATGACACCACTATTAGTGTGTGGTATTGAAAACGAGCTATAGCTTTAATTGCAATCCCACTTGACTAGTTAGGGTGTGTGTTGCATGTTTTTGTGTGTTTGTGAACACCCTTAGCCATTCCATCACTTTAAAATTTTAATTAATCAAACATCATCATAATTAACTATCCCTCCCATTCCTAATCCCATCACCATCCTTAATCCACAATCCTAATTCAAATCTAATCCCCCACACATCCTATCTAACCATGGCCTTTGATCCTCAATCCCCATCCTTTCTAAACCAACATCCAAACCCCTACCTCTTTTCTAAATCCATCAACCAAGTTATCCCATCATCCCCCACCCATCAAAGTCAACCATCTCACTTTGACCACAAAGTCCCACACACCATCCAACATATTAACAAAAAAATCTCAAATCTCACATCCTACCTTAACCAATCCTCTCCTCGTCATCCAAATCAATTGTCCCATGTTGATCCTAATATCCTAAAAATCATCCAACATCTCAATCAACAAATATCCAATCTTAAATATTCAATCAACCAATCACCTCCTAAACCATCACCTCTTAACCAACCCATCCATAATTTCTCTTCCTAAGATCCCTACCCTCATCCCATTAACCTCCTCCTTGAGGAACCCAAATCATCTCAATCCACACCTCGACCTAAACAACATAAACCACTATCCCCACAAGCCAATTACATCAACTTTGACCACCTCACTAACTTTGACCTAGACCAAGAGGACCTCCTTTATGTCCTTGCTAATCTATCCACCAATCCCAAACCCACACAACCATCCCAAACCCTAACCTCCAAATCCCCTATCAATCATCATGACCCACACCTTCTCCCATCAAAACTCATGCACCACCATCCAAAATCTCAACTCCTAAATCTAATCATCATCAAACCTATCATTGAGTTCCATTCACATACCCACAACAATCCCAATCACTTACCCAAAAATTATTATCTCCCACATCCCATCTTAGTCCTCCATCCTCGTCATCTTCATCATCCCAATCCAATCCTACAAACTTTCTCCTATATTGTCCCACAATCCCTAATCCACCATCAAATTTAGCCCCTAAGCCTATTTCATCCCTCCATCACCTACACCCAATCCTATCAAAATTATCTCATCCACCATGACTCCTAAGTCACCCCCATCCCCTTCTACCCCCAATCCTAAACCATCCAATGTGGATCCTATGCCACCCTCATCATCTTCATCCACATCTAATCCTAATCCATCCCCTTTATCACCTAAATCTCACATTATCCTATCCTCTAATCCTATTTCATCTCCCCCATCCCCCAATCCTAAAACATCTAAAGTGAATTCTAAGACACCCACTCCTAAACCTAACAAATCCAATTCCAATCCTCCACCCACTCCATCTCCTACCCAATCTAATGATGCTCATATGTCACCTTCATCTACTTCATCCCCTAAATCGACCAAATCTAATGTGGTTCCTACACCACACCCATCCCAAATATCCTTCATCCCCAACATCACCCAAATCTAATGTGACCCCATATCACACCCATCCCATTCATCTAAATCTACCCCATCCCCTTCATCTACATCTACTAATCTGAAACAATCTAATCCAAGCCAAAACCATCTACCTCCAAACCACATACTCCAACCAATCCAAAATCAACCAAATCTTATTTGGCCTCCAAGCCCAAACCATCCACTTCGGCCCCCAGGCCTAATCCATCCCCTTCATCTTCTAAGCCACAACAATCTAATCCAAATCATAAATCCAAATCAACAAAAACATCTCATAATTCACCCAATCCCACACCTTTACTTCCTACTCCCCAAAACCATTTAACCTAAACCACTTCACTCCTTTAGGATAATCCTTGACCACCATATTCCATCATCTAAAACCTTCAACATGATCATCCATCCCCCAATAAAATCACATAATCAAAACCTTCCCAAACCATCTTGGTATTAGGAACACTATTATTGTGACTTCCATCGCACCCATGGACATTCGACTAATTGTTGCATGCAATTTAGGTCTTATGTCCAAAACCTCATTAACCAAGGAATTATTATCCTTGTACCTCTTTATCCACCACCTTTCTATCCCAATCCTATCAATAACCATCATCCACCATCAAATCCCAACCGATATCCAAACATCGTCAGCCATCCAAATCTCATCGTACATCCAACCATCCCTCACCGATCAAAAACTAAAACAAATCTCACCCCCTCCTTTGTTAAATCCGACCTCTTAGCGGATGACAAAATTACAACCCCCTAGTCTCATGATGACCACATGGCATCATCTTCCCATCCACTTCATATCCTATAGCCAAAAATATGTTCACTAATATGAAACATCAAGGCAAAGGCTTAGGCATCCATGAACAAGGCATTCATGAACCCATCTCTCTTCACCAAAATCTAGGTCATTTAGGCTTAGGGTATAAACCTAAAACCAACAACGTCCCCCACTACTCCATCACAACATTTCTTATACTACTCCTCTTATTTATACCACTCAACCCAATCATAAATCATTTAATCCCCTACAAATACCAAACACCTAAAAATGGATTGAGCACATAATTTGTCACATGTGCACAAATGTTCTTTCCTTCCCACCCATCCTCCTTCTATCCAACATCCAAATCCCTTTTCATCTCATCCATTCTTATCATCACATTCATTCATATCATCTTCCAATCCATTCATTTGAACATAAGATCAACTTTCTCACACATGTTGTAAGCCAAGAGTACCTACTACAACCATGTGACCTTGGTCTATCATCACCTCCAACATTCAAGCACCATTTTCCTCCTAGATATCCACACACTTTAACACACTTAATCAAATTTTGGTGAATACCCTTGGGTGCATATTTTGACACTCTATCCAATGTCATCACCACACTCATTTCCATCCCCCATCAAGCCACTAGTGATTCTTAACCCCTTGAGAGTTTTCAAGAGAGTGGAAGCTATTTATGTAAAAAAATTCAAATATCAAAAAGAAAAAAATCATATCAAAATTAAAATATCAAATAAAATCCACCTCAAGACTCTCTTTAAGGGTGTTTCCAGCATCTCTATCGGGGCTATGGATGCTTGGTTGTCAGAAGAGAAATGTCATGACAAGAATAAGATGTATCTTTGTCGGTCTTTATGGATGCTTGGGCAGAAAAAAGAAATGCACGACTTAGCCTTCCGTTCACTCTCCATCCACCTATTTGACTTAATCACTCCCTATACATTGGCTAGTTTGTCTTCACATACTACCCATAAGTCTTAACTTCAAGCGATAGTTAACCATCACAATTACACACACTTTGATCTTGAAAAGACATTGGGTTCGCATGTTGTCGGTATTGTTTAGGCCTTGATCACACTTTTTTTTAGTCCACTCTTGCCTTACAACATGTGCAGTTAGGATCATCTTTTTTCATCACTAATGTCATTTTCCTTCCATCTATCACATCCACATCCTTTTTCCCTTTGGATCGCACATCCATGGCCGAAAGACGATCCTTTCCTTTTCATCCAATCCTCCTCATATCTCTTTCAAACTATTATCATCATGACTGGGGACAACCTTACTATTATCCTTCAGGGGCATCATCCATTCTAGATACCCCTCACTTCCCATCCTACCCTACATCCGGGGAAAATCGAACCCATCCATCCATCCACACATGCCACCCTACTTTACACTTGGGGGTACACCACATCTATCCTACACTCCATCCCCCTATACTTGGGGGTATATCTTATCATCTTCCATATCCCCCATCTTATCTTATACCACATCACTCATCATATCTATCTATCCCCATCCCATCTAATCCTAACCTATCAACCAATCCCTATCCTATCCAACCTATCCAATTTTCCTCATCTTATCTATCTATCTCCCATCCCACATCCCATCTAATCCTAACCTATCAACCCATTCACATCCTATCTCTAGCCTATCAAATTTCACTCAATCCTTCCCTTTCATCCTACTCAAACACACTTTAGGACTTATAGGATAAATTCACATCCCACCTTACATCCATCCCTCCATTAATCCATTATACCCCATCATGAATCTCAACATCCAACATCAAATAATCTAAACATCCAAAATCCAAAATAAAAAAATCAAAACATCCAAACAATGCATACAAATAGAAAATTGAAATGTATGTGCTTTTGCTTGTATGTGTTGGTTTTTCTCGTATTTTACATTTTGGCTAATGATATGAGGTCATTTTTGTTTCTTTTTCTTGTGCATTATCCAATGAAATGAGGACCATATTTTTATATTAATTTTTCCAATGATATGAGGACAAGGGAATTTGACAATTACGTCATCATGGTCTCAATACCTTAGTGCATTGTGCTTTATGCCAAATCATTAATCACAATGCTAATGATGATAATAGTGGGCACTTTATGGTAGCACACCCCTTCTATCATCATTTTTTAGCCTTATCATCATCCACACCTAATTCTCATCATCATCTAGCTAACTATCTAACCTCCTCATTCTCCTATCCACTCAATCCTTTAATCAATCAATAATATCCACATCCAAACCCTATCCTCTCACATCCGATATCCAAAATCCTCACCCCTTGGTTGGGGCATATTCTAATCAATCATCATCATAATCCTCTCCTCATTAATTTCCTATCATCCAAATTGATCCAAAAACCAATCCTTATTCTCTCATCCAAACATCCTCAATCTTTTAATCCTCCAAATTCAACATCCTAAAAAACAATACCCCATCTTCCTATCCAACCTATCTCTAACATCCTCAAAATCGACCAATCCAACATCCTCAAATCCAAATCCCAAATCATTAATCCTAATCCCTTGGTTGGGAATCCATTATTATAAAATCCAATATCTACTAATCTTAATCTTCTAATTCTACATCCTCATCAATGTGCTAATCAACATCATCAATCCTCAAATCTAATATCCTTAACTCCTTATAAATTTCCTATAATCCAACCCCTTTCGAAATCTTTTAATCCTCTAATCCAAATCATTTGAATCCTCAAATCTTCTAATCCTCTAATCCTAGTACTATGAATCCTCAAATCCTCTAATTATAATCCTCTGAATCCTCAAATCTTCTCATCCTATAATCCTCTCTCATCTACTAACTTGAGCCTCTCCTCTTTTTGAGTGGTTACCCGACTCGTTCCTCCCCACCTAACCCCTCGAGGGGCATTATATCACCATCCTAACATATTTTATTTGTTTTTTTTTGAACGGTCATTGTTACGCATAAACCTTTAAAGAGGGGGAAAATGTAGACATCTAAAATGTTGACATGATTAATTACGATTAATTTGTCCCTCGCAAATAACATCATCACTATCCATATAATAATTAATCGCAAGATTAATTATTATTAATCTCTTTATCACATTTACCCTTTATTTTATCTTATCATAATCCTATCATTCCATCATTAATCCTTTTAAATCATTATTATATCCCATTTTATCATTAATCACTTTAATTTCTTATTATATCCTATTATGTTATTTTAATCCTTCATTAACATTTTCTAGGAATTTAATATTCCTATATCTACCTACCCACCTACTCTACACATCCCTACACCTAGCCCTTCCATGTAATCTCACATCTAATCATCTTTATTAACCAAATCTAACTCTAATCCTAATCATATCCTCACCTCTAAATCTAGAGGCTTCTAATTCTAGAAACCTCTCTAAATTTCCCTCTTCCATATTTAAAAATTCAAACATATCTCCCTCCCTCCCTCCATTGAATTTTTAATTCCATGGTGGTTTCTTCTAAATTCTACAATTATCCTATTCTAGATCTTTCTATCCTCACATGCATCCTCCACCCTTGATCCAAATCCAACATGGCTTCATCCTAACCATTGAATCCTCCACTCCTCAGCTATAAATTTATCTCTCCTCCTCCATGAGAGCCAAGTTAATGAGTCCATAACAAACCTCTGCCATTTTCATCACTCAATCAATCCATTTTATCAATCCATTCTATCATCCAATCTATCAATCATCATCTTCATCAAGAAAATCCAAGCACAATCAAGGGGAGGTGATACCCAAGTATCTCTAAAATCTGAAGCAAGCACATCTAATCCACCATCAATAGCACATCTAAAGTATCAAGGGAGCTCTTCATTGGTAAGTGAAGGTATTGCATTTTCTCTCCCTTCCATCCATTGCTCTATTTGAGGTTTTGTTTGAGAAGATTAGATTAGGGAAGCAAGTTTGTTCGTTTTCTCACATTTTCACACACTAATCTTTTCTTGCATTACATGACCTTATGCACAAGGTGTGATTTCTAGTGTCTACAAAATCACACAGAGATCACAAGCCAATCACAATTGTGATTCCCGCATGTGTTGGAATTCTGTTAAAATAATGTTGCAACTAGTTAGATTTATCCTTTGAATTTCACTTTAACTTCCTACAAAACTAAGATATGTGAACAAGAGAGAAATAGAACTCAAGTATAGCCTTAATGCACAAAGAGTCGGGGTTGTAATGAGGGGGTGAGGGTGATTTTATAATTGAATAATTTGAACAATATGTATAATATAATGAAGATAAACACAACAATATATTTGTGGGCCAAGATTCCCAAATATTCAATATACTCATATATATAATAATACCCTTAAGGTAGGGAAACACTATACAATACTCCTTAAAGAAGCAATAATTCCACAATCTCCTTGTATGGTAATTCCGCGTTGAGGGGGAAACCTCCAATATATTTATACCAAGTAGAAGACTCCACCCATACACGACATTATCATTATGATACTCATCTCATTAATATAGAAATATCATACTCTTAATGGGTGGGTAACACCTAATCCCAATGTAGGCTACCTCATTACCGAATATAACTAATTCTTATATAACCCGTATATTATAAACATATCTAACTAAGGGGTAAGTGTGCCATATGTCAACATAAACATCAACCCATATACACAATAATATCATATCCCAATGTAAATAACAACATTACCTTAGATATCACTTTTCAAAAGGCATATACACATCTCAAATCTTCTAAAATCAGCTCTAGATAAGTTTATAAAGCTAAATTTTCAGCATGATGTTTCAAAGTTACATGGTTGCAAGTGTCAAGGATCAAAAGAATGATATTGTAAGTTTTACAATAATTCCATAGTTTTATTTTCATATAGGAATTGGGAGAACTATATGCAAGTTGATTCCTCTTCAAAATATCTATACATAGTGCAACGCTTACATGCCTTGGGGCATGTTGAGGTCGTCCTATCCTAATAGCTCTTAGAAAATTTATTGTGTGTTGTTGTTTGAGTGTTTAACAAGGGTTGTGAAAAAGGAGCAATTAAAATTTTTTTGTCACATTGGATCACAATGTTACATTACTCTAATTTTAAAGCGTAGACATAAATGAACAACCCCAAAGTTGTGAAACCATCACACTAACAACCACCCTATACATTATTGTTTGCTGGTATTGTATAGCCATGATTTTATACACTAAAATTCCCAAAGAGCTTGATGAAACCTTTTCAATCATATCCATGTCCCTATGTCTACAATATCATCTTCCTTAAGTAAGAATTAGGTTGGGTATTTCCAACATGTATTTTCTAGAATTATCTCATTATTTATCTTTGTAGATTTATCTAATTCACCCTAATTCAAGTTCAGATTAATATACTTAACTTTATTTATTCATAAAATATAAATCGGGTCATGTTTTAATACATTTTATACCCTTCTATGTAAAATAGTTGAAAATTTTCATCTTTGGTTAAAGTATTTTAGATGCTCTCAAAATAAAGGAACTTTATTATGCATATGCATCTTTTGATCGCATGTGACGAAATGATAGATTACAAACATACACTCTCATATTTATAGATTTTACATATAGAACTCTACCTTCACATCATGTTACTTGCTTATAATCCAAAATAATATCTTCACCGAGGGTCATTCTACTTCAAGGATAGTGAAAATTCATATCTACAAATAGGTTTTCCTCGTCCATTAGTACATAGATCCAAAGACTCCTAGATTAAAAACAAACCAAGTGTAATAATATGGATGTTGTTTGATAAGAATGTGAAAACTTTACTATCTTTCAAACATTACCTAGATATCAGAATAATATCATATCCATTACCTTAGATATGATTATCATATGATCACTACATACGAGAAGATAAATTTCATGCTTTGCGATAGAGGATTGAGGAACTTATCGATAGAGCTTTCATTACAATTGAGAAATTAGAGGTAAAGTCACCAAGTACAAGACATCCTTCCACAACTATTGGACAACTAGATAAAAAAGGTATTATTAAATAATCTCTAAGACAACAATAGCTACCAAACGATCACAATAAGATCCAATGATTATGTGAGTGTTGTAATGCCCACAAAATTACCCGCATGAAACCCAAGATAACATAGGTCAAACTAGAAAAATTATGGAATAATTTTTTTTGTAAAACCTACCCCCAACCCAAATAATACTCACAACCAATTATAACCCTCGGTCGATGTTTTAACACTATGCGCAGTTGGCTCTCTTCGCATGGCATGTGTAAACCAGTCATTCACATTTTTTTCACGCATTTACACCATTATATATATATTTGTTGGTATTTGTATAATAATACCATATTTTAATTTCAAGTTTTTATTAAAATGAAATTTTAATAAAATACACACACACACACACACACACACACACACACACACACACACACACACACACACACACACACACACACATTTTCCCCAAGTATATACATACACCATTTTACCTATTCCACTAAAATAGGGTAAATACCCATATGCCCATTTGGGTAAATACAAAAAGAATGAGTTAAACAAATAATAAAAATAATTGCAAACCCTAGATGAGGGTATGAATGGAATCCTTAATAAAAGGACATTTTTGTTCATCCTTGAGCTTGAGCTTGTCTCTCATGGCTTCCTCCTCCTCCACAAATCTGCAAAACAAAAGAAGAAACAATAAGTCAAATGAAATGAAAAGAGTCTTTCATAACTAAGTTTAGGGTTAGATGGATCCCTAAATCCAAGGGCTCCAAATGAATCCATCCAATGGATGAGATTCATCCCTACAAAAAGTAGGTGGGAAGTGGGTGAGAGAATTTTTCAAATTTAAAATGCATGGGTAGGATTTAATTGGGGCCACTTAAGTGGTGTAGGGGTGACTTCTTTTACCTTTCTAACCCAAATTTTTTATTGGAGACTTTTAATTAATGCAAGCATTGACCCCCTTTGTGGGTGTAGTAAAACTTTATTAATTAAATGACTAGACCACAATACCCTTGATATTAATTTGAGCAAGTTTAATTAAGGTTGAATTAAAACAAATGGTAGGGAGCCTAAGTCTTGCTTTAGACTAATTAATTTATTAAATGGTATTGAGAGATTTTATTATTTTATTTAAAGGGAGCTAAGGGGATTGTGGACCCTCATTCGGAAATTAATAATATTAATTTAATGTAATTTTAAATGAGAAAGTGTGACCGTAAATTTTAACCTAGTGTTGCGAGTAGGTTTTACAAAAAAAATTATTCCATAATTTTTCTAGTTTGACCTATGTTTGTCTTGGGTTTTGTGCGAGTAAATTTACGTGTTACAAGTGTTCATACCATATGACTATAGACAAGAAATCAAGGTTGATAAACAAGCAATTATGAACACATGTATGCAATATCAAATTCCTTGAGATATTAGGCCAAAAACCAATGAGATACAACATAAATTTACAATGAAGGGACAATAGGTCATACCAAAACTACCAATTTCTTATGATTCAAAGTGTAGGCACTGCATTTGGTCTTTAGAACTTAGAAACGTCGGTTTTAACACACTTTGACACATATATTTGAATCTTGAGCACATGTTCCCTCCATTCATTTATACATTCGCTATCTTGGTCACCTTCGTATTTTATCCATACTTACTCGGGATCATCTAAGTCTATGAGGAACACCTAGAAATATTAAATAGACATTCTCTAATCATCATATCCCTACCCATATCCTTGGACAATATTGGAAACCTTGGACACAAAAGACTCAGTAGTAGTGTACCACTTCATAGGAAATTTCTAAGATCATTTAAAAAATACCTTAAAATTTTGGGTTATTCAATTAGGTTGGCTAAACATGTTTCATGGATCTACCATGGAAGGAAATTTATAAATAATTTCCTATATATACAAATGACCTCTAAGGTCATTCCTTGCCTCATATTTCTCTTGGAGGACCCCTATCACCTAAGGCACTCTCATCCAGCTTAGAGATTATTGCACGTCAAGCATAGGCACATACAAAATATTCATAAAGTATCCCTAAAGTAGTCAACTAAGCCAAATTTGAAATATAAAGAGGTCAAATTTGCATGGTGCCAAGTGCAAAAGTCTAAAGGAAGTATCATATCTAGGTTTCACATGATTTTGCACATTCATATATTTACATAGGTGGGAGAACTACATGTAGTATAAACCCTCTTTAGAGTAGTGAGTACGTAGTCAATGCTCAAATGACAAAGTGAGGGGCCTCTATGAATTTGGTCTATGCCTAATGATTCACGTAAGCGGGTTGCATGACAAGGTACAAACTTACAATAATAGAACATATGTTCTATGGCATCTACAAGGCTAGCTCTCCTTAGAGCTTGTCACACCTATCATAGATGCCTATAAATGTTGGCATCTCTTAAGGGCCAAACCAAACTCACTACACATTTGGCTCTATCACATACTCTTAACCTTTCTTTGAATCCCTCCAATCTCTTCCCTCAAAACCTTTACACAACAAACTTATCCTCCTTTTATAGCCATACACGCCCAATCTTTTCCAATTCTCTCTCCTTTGTGTCGACTCCTTGCGATTTCTTGCTTAGATCTAGATTTTAACTTGGGATTTTAATTTCCCTTATCCACGTGATTTCCTTTGGATCATTCCCATCATGCCAAGTCATTTGGTGGTTAGATTCCCTTGATCACCCTCTCAATCAGCTAGGCACTATAAGCCGCATGACTTTGCGAGACATGTCATCAACCGTCCTTTTACCATCTTGTCATGTCTTGTCGGTTAAGGATCTATTCTTCATAAATTTTTGTGCCCTTTCCTTTGCTCTCCAGGATTCTTCCAAAATCTCCACACGCTCCTTTCTTGTTTACTCGCACCTTAATTTTATTGTGCCTCTTTGTAAACCTTAATCCTAGGTAACATCCATAAGTTACCACCTCTCTACACGCGTCAATGCTCCTTCGCACCTCATATTTATTTCATGTGCCCTTATATTCTTCAACTCACCATATTTTCAACCTATGTGCTAAAAATTTGTGCCCTTCTCTCTCACTTATCTTTCACTTTTTCCCTTTGGCTTCTTCTCTTGCCTTCCTTCCTTCCTTCTTAGGTGCACCATCATTTTTGTGCACTCTTTCGCCTTTCATTTGTGCTTCCTTCCTATCGTTCCTCTCTCTTAATGGCTTTAAGCCACCTTTCTTTCTTCCTTGTAGAAACTATGTTTTGTTAATCACTTTCCTTTCACCTTCCCCTTTTCTTATGCACCTCTAAGTTTCACGTGCATCCTCCTCGATGTAGGATTGCCTTAGTTCTACGATGATTCGCATCAAACATCCAGTACTTTAAAAGCTTGAGTTCTACCTCAAGTATATTTAGCGAGTGGTATGTCCACCCTTCGGACACATAGTCCCGACTTCTTCATCCAACAATACATTATCTGATTTCCACATTGCTTTTGGATCCTCTTCCACTCCTTGGTCATCTTTATGTGATTTCTCTGTGTTATCCTACACACACTTTTGAGAATCTACTCTATAGAAACTATCCTCCAAATGGATGTCCCTTCCCGATCCTCGGTGATTCTCTTCTCGTTATGCCTCTACGCAAGTATTTTCTTTATTCTAACCATCCTTTCATGATCCCTCCATTGAGCCTTCCACTTTGAGAGTTCGCACTCCTCTCTAGTTTTCATCTGCACAAGTCTTCATTTTCCCTTGTTTTTCATGCTCAACCTAAAGCCTTGAGCTTTCTTCTTTCTCTACTCACTTCGCCTCTAGGATTTTCTTTGTCGTGTGTTTCTTATGCATTCACTTATTTCCTTCACTTATCTTCCTTCTCCTTATGGATGTTTTTCATCTTCCATTCTCATGGCACCTTTTTTCACGACTTCTTATGCTCTCTAGTTTTGTGCACTTATAGGTTGTGTTGATTCGTGTACACCTCTTCTCCATCACATGTTCATCAACATTGTTTTTTCTTATCTCGCATCTTCCTTTTGCATCTATCTTTTTACGCTCCCTTATGTATGGACCCATTGTAGTCCATCTAATCTTCGGTCTTCTCCTTTGTCACAACCCTTTTCAACCTCAGGGCCTCCCTCCATAGCACGTTCACTTTCTTACGCGATCGGTCTTGTGTAACTCCCCTACGCATCCTTTCTGAGACCTTCTTGAGGGCTCCTTTCTCTCTCCTCTTTGTCTCTCAAGTTGATTGCACTCCAGCTACTAATACCGATATATTTTCATTGCGCTTTTTATTTCCTTACCTATGAGCCACTTTTCCTTCCCTCTTGTTGTGGCAATTTGTCTCCACCACTTTTCCTCTCTTCTTTTGTGCCTTCCTTGCGTAGAGATTTTGGATTTTTTTCACCATGCTTCTCTCCTTTCTTTGTTTCTTGTAGGGAAAATACTTCCTTATTTTTACGCAACTCTTCTTTGCACATTCCTCCTTTCATGCACTCTTCCACACACTCCACCATTTTTAGACTTTCAAGGGTCTCTTCCTATGTTACGCTCTTTTCACACGCACTCTAGCAACCTTGTATTTTAGTTGCTCTACATTTTTTTCCTTGGGGAAACTTCCTCTAGGATCAACTACTCTTGGCCTCTCTCAATCCCATTTTCCTTTGTTATTTCTCATTGGGAAATCTCCACATATCTCTTTAGTTTCTTTGAACTATCATCACACTCTCCTTGGCTTGTGGGCTCCTCTTATTTTGTGTGAATTTTTACACACCCTTTCTTGAGATATCCATATCGGGTACACTCTGTTTCATGTATACTATCTCAATATCTCTTGATTACTTTGTTTCCTTTGTAGTGGTGTCATTGCTACCGCACGTATCTATTTTTCCACGCTTCTCAACTCCTTGAATGTGAGTTTCTATGCAATCTCCAACACTCAACTTCCTTTCTACGAGGCAATCTTCTCTAATTATTTTGGCTATGGACCCCACCGACTCTCCCTCGTGATGTTCTTCCTTACATCTTTGGTGTATTTTTGCACCCATTTTTCTTTCACACACCCTTTGTCTTATGTTTCACCTTTACCATGATCTTCTTCCATAGTTTTGTGTGTTCCCTTGCGCACTCTCATGGTTTGTAACCATCTCCTCCTTTTTAGCAAGCATCCTTTTCCAACTTGATACTCTCACGCATACCACAAGGATAATTTTAAGAGGCCTCTTGGAAATTGGAGGTGGAATATTATTGATGAACATCCATGGAACCACTTTCGCGACATAGGAAAATTTCCCAAGATTTGTGAATAACTTGTTGCACGACAAAATACTTCAAGGCGCGCGACAAAAAGGCCTTATCACACGACAACAAATTTCACGGTGCACGACAACATGTCTCCTATCACACGATAGTGAATTTATTGTCATGTGTCTGCACTCCTTAACATTTTTCGTGCGACTACACTTCTTATCACACGTCGGCTTTGCACTCCTTTTTGTTTGTTCACATGGTACTTGATTATACTTCGGATAGTACCTTACTAGTAAGTTACTAGTATACTACCTAGAGAACTACCTATGATTATATAGGAGTTTTCAATAGTAGGTGAAGCCGACCCCTAAAAAAATTTATACTAGAAAATTTAGGTGAAAGATACACTTTGTCGTACTTGAAAATATTCACCTTTTCAAATTTTCCAAATATGTAATATTCACCAAATTATGAATATTCACCATTAAAATTTTCCCTAGTGTATCATCTACTTATAGGTGATCCCTTTCTTCACCCTTTGCTCAACCTCTCGAGCCCTCTTAATGTGCCTCCTTTCACATTTATTTCGTGGTACTCCACATTTGAACCATTTTTGTTCGCAATTCTCTCACACTAGTTCTTTCTTATCTCTTGTGTTCTTCTCATGCAACCTTTAATTGTGTCTCCACACACAACTCTTTTCTCTAGGCAGTATTGAGCCACAAGACCCCTTCTTCTCCGATGGTCTTCTTTTACGCCCTTCGCATGGTCCTCACATCCTTGAGCCCTAAATCTCCTCCAACATCTCTTTCAAGTTCTTCCACTTATGTCGCATTAGTCACATCCTTTTCTTTTAGTTTCATCATTTTGACCCTTGCACTTTGGTTTTAGTTTTCCTTCTCTGCCCACTTATTATAGTGGAGAACATAGTTCATTTGCATTATCTACCTCATGTTTGGTATTCTACCAACTTCTATAGTAGGAAAGTAACATGCTTTGATACCACTTGATGGTGAGGGGTCTCTATGTATTTGACCTCCGCCTATAGAGTCTCACAAATAGGTTCATGAAAAAGTAGTATACTTAAATTAATATAAAATGTGTCATATGACATCTACAAGGATAGCTCTCCTAGGAGCTTGTCACACCTCTTGTGGAGGTCTAAAAGTGTTGGTGCATCCCGAGGGCCAAACCGGACTTATTTCACACTCGGCTTTGCAACCTACCCATGACCTTTCTCTCGGTCCCTCTAGTCTCTTCCTTCAACAACCTTTACATTATAAAATTATCCTCCTTACAATTGTGTGCACCCAATATTATTTGCTTCTCTCTCCTTTGTGTTGGATCCTTCCATTTCTCGCTCATATCTAAATTTGAACTCGGGCTCTTAAATTCCCTTATCCATGTGATCTCCTTTGGACCAATCTTATCGCACTACGTCATTTGGTGTTTGGATACCCCAACTACCCTCTTAATTGGGTAATAAGTGTTAGCTATGTGACTTTGCATATCTTTCACCGACTATCCTTTTTACCATCTTGTCATGTCTTATCACCTAAGGCTCTACTCTTCACATTTTCTCTGCACCCTTTCCTTCACTTTGACCTTCTTCCAAAATCTCCACACACTCATTTCTTATTTCCTTGTGACTTTATTCTCATATGCCTCTTTGAACACATTCATCCTCGACAACATCCACAGGCTACTACCTCTTTACGTGTAAATTCTCCTTGGCACCTTATATTTCTTTCACGCGCCCTTCCATTCTTTCGCACACCATGTTTTCAACCTATGTGTTAAAACTTTATGCTCTTCTCTCTTAATTCTCTTTCACTTCTTCCCTTTGGCTACTTCTCCACCTTCATTCCTTCCTTCTTAGGCACATCATCATTTTTTAGCATTCTTTCCCCTTCCATCTATGCTTCCTTCTTGTTCCATACCTCTCTCCTCGTGGCTTCAAACCACCTTTCTTTCTTTCTTGGGAAACTTTTTTCTATTGTGCACTTCCCTCGTGCCTTCCCCTTTCTTACGCACCTCCAAGTTTTGGGTGCATCCTCCTCATTGCAGGATTGCCTTATTTTCAAGATGCTTATGCATAAAAATCTAGGGTACTTTGAAAGCTTGAGTTCCACCTCAAGTAAATTTAGCGAGTGGTAAGACCACCCTTGAGACAAGTAGTCTTGAATTCTTCATCTAAAAATCCATCCTTCAATTCCCGCACTTCTTCTGGCACCTCTTCCACTCCTTAGTCACCTTTATGTGATTTCTTCGTGTTATTCTACGCACACTTGTGAGATTCTGCTCCATACAAACTATCCTCCAAATGGATCTCCCTTCCCAATCCTCAGCGAGTCTCTTCCCATTATGCCTATGCACAAGTCTCTTCTTACTTCGAACCATCCTTCCATTGTCCCTCAAATAACTTGACGGCGAGGTGTCTCCATGCATTTGGCCTCCACCTCCAGAGTCGCAAAAATGGGCTGCATGACAAGGTGCAGACTTACACTAATAGAAAATATGTCGTACGAAATCTACAAGGATATCTCTCCTAGGATCTTGTCACACATCTCGTGGAGGTTTGAAAATTTTACTGCCTCCTATGGGACAAACCTGACATACTACACGTTTGGCTTTGCGGCCTATTTCTAACATTTCTCTCAGTCCCTCCAGTCTCTTCTCTCAACAACCTTTACACAAAAACTTCTCTTCCTTTTATAGTCATGCCCGCCCGGTCTTTTTGCTTCTCTTTCATTTATGTTGGTCATGCCTTTCGATTTCCTACTAATATCCAAATTTGAACTTAGTCTCTTAAATGCCCTTATCCGCATGATCTCCTCCAAATTAATTTTATCATGTCTCGTTGTTTGATGGTTGGATTCCACTGATCGCCTTCTCAATCAGCTGGTCACTGTCAGTTATGTGGCTTTGCAGACCTGTCACCGACTACCCTTTTACCAGTTTGTCACGTCTTATCGCCTATGGCTCCGCTCTTCATGTTTTTGTCGCACCCTTTCCTTTGCTCTGGGCTTCTACCAAAATCTTTGTGCACCACACCTTCATTCTCAGTAACATCCATAGGCTATTGCCTCTCTATGGGTTAATTCTCCTTCACACCTCATATTTCTTTCATGCACCCTTTCATTCTTCCGCGCGACATGTTTTCAACATATGCACTAAACCTCACGTCCTTCTCTCTCACTTATATTTCGCTTCTTCCCTTTGGTTTCTTCTCTACCTTCCTTCCTTCCCTCTCAGGTGTACCATCATTTTTGTGCACCCTTTCCCCTTCTATTTGTGCTTCCTTCCTGTGCATTCCTTTCTCCTCATGGCTTCAGACCACTTTTCTTTCTTCCTCGGGGAATCTTTTTTTCTTGCACTTACCGTGTGCCTTCCCCCTTTCTTACATGCCTCTAAGTTTCGTGTGCATCCTCCTCGGCGTAGGATCACCTTAGTTCCACGATGATCCTGCGTCATCAACCATCGTGGATGTATGTTATGATCAGTCCAACCTAAATACATAACCCAATTTTGAGATGTTGTGTTATCAAGCTTGCATTTCCAAGGTTTAGAATAAAGAGATATAACACAAACTTCATCACTTTGGATCAAAGGATCAAACACATAGCAAACCATATTGCAAACATGGGCGTAGGGATTCTACTAGTTACAATATATAATTCCCTTAGAAACATTATAAAAAAATCATTGTTTCATCTAATCCATGTTTCTAACTCGGTCAGCAGTGTCTAAGAAACTCCTCTACCAATGCTTTTCACTTGATCTCTTGACAACATTCTAAGATTTTCCAGGAGCTATAGTACTTTCTTAGATCCAAAAACCATGTGTAACATGTTATCTTATACCTATTGCTTATTTTTTTAATTTAATTCTATTAATTATGTATTTACTTTTTCATTACAATTCAAATTTAATGCACTTAGTTTTTTTATGTTTGTAATCTGGATTAGCGCATGTTTTATTCGATTTCCTGCAGTTAAATGTAAAATAGTTCAAACAAATCGTTGAACCCCACAATTAGTTGAACACAAAACCCTAAGGTTTCCCTTCCATATTAGGGTTTCATATTTTCCCCTTCTAGTGTTTAGTTTGGATGATCTCGGTCTGTTTCATGTTATTTCCCCTCTTTGGATTTATTGTCATGTTTTTGTTTATATAAAGGTTTCAATTTTTTCTTTTGATACACAACCTTCAAAACCTAGTCACACTTAGACCAACTATTCATATTCATGCTCCATCTTTTTATAAATTTCCAATAATTGGTAATATCTTTGATTCATTTATTATTGATATCTTTATTTTCTAATGTAAATCTTTCAATCTATAACTCTTCTCTGAATGACTCGTTGGAAGTATCATTCCATAATATGGTAGATTCTTCTTGTCATGTTGTACCATATTGTAATGACAATGAAAATGTCATACATGATCACGGGGATAACAACAATATATTTTAGTTTGATGAAATCATATCATTCTATGATTTTAATGAGGAACAAGATCATACCAATGTGTATAATGTAAATAGGATTGAATATTCTTCTAGTGATAAAAACAATACTCGTGACATAGATAATGCACATAGTGAACCAAATGAACCTTAAATTATTTGGCCAATACATTACAGGATAGACTTTAAAACAAATGGTTGAGATCCATCCTAATGCTATCAATCAAATTAAATAGTGGTTAACAATAATGATACACATTGATTCCTACAATACAAATGAAGCTCATAACTAACCCTAGTGTTTAAACACTGCAAAAGTCTAGTTACATTTTTATTCCTATATTTAGAATTAAAGGTGAAATGTAATCCTTGAATATTCCTCTTTAAATGGACATAGTCCTGCATAGTCGAGTAATATCTTTGATGCATATAATTCATGACTTTAAAAAAATAAGTTCAAACCTTATCTAGAGATTCCATTACATCCAAAGCTAGGGAAATCATGATGTCATCTATGGTCACCCTTCACTCTTCAGCGCTTGAGTTTTCTTATCCAAAATATTTATCATGCTTATATTTCCTTTATTTGATGTATTTTCACTCCTTACTTGTACTGGATATTTTCCCTCTTCCCTTAGAAAGTATGTACATGATGAAAAACTACTATTCAAAGATTTTCATAGAAGTTTGTTAGGGTTGATTTTATTCATTAATTAGTTTATCTATACACTCTTATATCCAACTTCAAGAGGCATTCTTATCTCATTTTAGCACAAACATGGGTCCTAATATGACATTCGAACACATTTCAACCCTAAAAAAATACATAAATGAATCTATTTCATGATCGCATTATGACATTTAAGGACACAATGTATAGGTGTATACATCAATCTACAAGTCTTGAAAAATATTTATTGTTAGTAAGAGTCTTTTACCTTTTTTCAAAGATAAAGACATAATATCATGCATATACATCTTTCAATCAACCTTTTATATGTTACTATAAATTATGTCGATAATTTTGTACATCCATTTCTTCTTTCCAATGTGAATACTAAGACATATAATGTTCTTTACCTCTAACTATAAGAAAATATATTCAACCACAAGTTATTGTGTACATAGTAATAGTGAAAAGGTCACACATTCAATAAAACCTAATCTTTAAGTCAATGGGTTTCTAAGCTATAAATACCAGAAGATAAAAAAATGTGGTGTCAAAAGTTTTAATCAACACTTGAGAATTTGATCACCTTATCTTTTATTAGGCACCAATCTACATGTTGCCTAAAATGATGACATATTTAATTCATTTTCACTTTAATTTAAATGCACTACTAATCGAATGGGTTGTGGTCCAATGGTGCGGATGATGGTGTAAAAGGTGTTGCCTAGCCATCCACCATGGTTCCACTCCTAGGAGATACCCATATATAAAAGGGATGAGGTCGGGATCGTGCCCCGGGTGACTTTGGCGGAATGGATACCCCTCGGGATGACATCTAAGCTAAAGGGGACTAGATTAAATCTAGGCCTTCAACAAAAATAAAATAAATAAATTGGAGAAGTGGTGTTAGAACTCAAGTCCTCTTATATCAACTCTAATGAGCCTTATCCACTTTGATACAACATCTCATTCAAACCAATAACAACTCAATTAATTTTAGCTTTTAAAAAATCCACTTTTAATACTAAATCATGCTTTAAAAAAGGAAACTAGGCTACATATAGTTTAAACTTCAAAGTGGGAAAAAGTGATATCGACTGAGTTGAGAGGTCCACATTTGGCCCGTGAAATTTAGGGCTTAGCTTGGAATGTTCCAAGTTGGGTTAGGTCAAAGTTGGGTTGTGTGGAGCCGACGAGATGGTGGGAGTCCAGTCGATTGATAATGATAGGGATCATATTTGACATCCGTCCCGGGAGAGTTTTTGGCATTATAAGGCGTTTTTACGGTTTGTGGCAGGGAAAACCATTTTTAAAAACTTTTAATATTTTGAGTAGACCGTCAAATTAACGTTCATCAATATTAATGAACCGTCATTTTTGCTAGTGTCTAATTCTATTTAAAAATTAAATGGGTAGTTTGAATTTGATTATTAAATATTTGTTCTTAAATATGTCATAATGCGTGAATCCTGAGGGGTCGTAGATTTGTTATTTGTTAATTCAAAATATGGATATTGATTTGAAATCTGGAGCTTTTCATATTTATTTCATATCTATGCATTTATTTCAAAATTTTCCCAAGTTCCGAATCAAAACAAGTGGTATTGGTTAAGTGGTCATTTCATCACGAATTCACCCAGGGTCCCGGTTTATTGTTTAAACAAAGTTGTTTTACTGACATTCAAGTAGATTATTTAGAGTCCACACGTGTTCGATGTTCCTTTCTGTGTTTGTAGAATATTTTAGTGGGTTCTATAGTGTCATGGATACATATTTTTTCCTGTGCAAAGAGGAAAGTGAGTAGCAATGACAGTGGAATGAGAAACAACGACAAAGAGTCAACAACAACAAGGATGAGATGAAATCTTCCCCTGTGAAATTTTTTAATATTTTTTGAATGGTAAGTTCTAGATTAAGATAATTATTCTAAACCAACTGGTGAGTTGTCTTTGCAATGTGGATTAATCTAATAAATAAACAACACTTTGAAAAAAAAACGTGTTAAAAAAACACTAAATATTTTAAGGGTAAAATATAGCATTAGCCGATTCTATTCATGGAAAAGTGGCTTTAGTTTTTGGGTTTATTTGAGTTTTAAATAAAGAGAATAAGTGGTAAATCATTGAGCAATACCTTATTATGTTTTTTTTGTAAATTTTGTATATTTATTTTTCAGATGTTATGCATTAGAGCAAATCCAATCCATTTTAAAAAGAATTTGCCAACTTCTGTAAGATCTCTAACTCTGTTATAGGTCTAAGTATGTATAATTGATGTTTTATCTTAACTTTAAAAATATTTAAACAGTAAATGCCATATGCATTATGTAGAAGTGTCATTTTTTCACATTTTAATGTTTGAATTAGGAAGAATGCTCACATTTATTTATCAGGTAGGAATTATATATCATTTATGTTATATTTTTCATGTTGTAATGTAAGCAAGAAAAATTTGAATTACAATTTTTAATGTTAATATGAAATGTTTCTACAAAATAATATACAGATTAACCTAGGAGAGTTTTGCGATTCCTAGAACGAGTGGAGTGCATGTTAAAAATTAGATAAATCTTTCTTGTCTTGGAGAAATTTTATAATATCACAAAAGAGAAAATCACAACTTACTATTGATGACATATATGGTTTTAAAAGAGAACATATTTCAAACACTCCCTCAAATACTCATTTGGAGGAGAAACATAACAACAATAGAGCTCCTAAGTTGAGGGAAACATATTATGAAAAATTTGAACCTCTTATGACTCATTAGAGGATCAATTTGTTGAATAGGTTAGCAACAAAAAGGAAAGTGCAACAAAAAAAAGAAAGTTTTGCCATGAATGGCCATATAAATTTCAATGGTTGAGTTATTTTGTGCACAACAATAAAACATTCATGAAGTGTGACTATTGTGTAAAGTATTGAAAGGATGGACCATGGGGTATGGGGATGGTTGCACGATAATACAAAAGGATTCTCTTATAACTCATCGAAGTTTGTTTCGCATAAGGAAGTTGTTGCGGCATGGGTAAGTGCTAAGGATAAAAACGTAAAGTCTATTCCAGAGCATGTTGTAAAATTAAAGACAACAATAAAGAACGAGTGCTCACTACTGATGAAAACAACATATTTTGTCTGTCAAGAAGATTTGTGCTACACCCTTAACCTATTGCTTGTATTAGGATATGAGTAGCCGACTTGTGGCTTACCATATCATTTTATTATATCATTTATACTTTCTCATGCTTAATAGGTCCCTTGGTGATGGCCATAGCATATGAATAGTATATATAGGGGATTATAGGTAGTATTTCATTATCATTTGAGCATTTGAGTCTTATTATATGGTTTGGAGGTTGCCCCCTCGAAGTGGTGAAGCTATTCTAATTACATATTGAGATCATTATTATGAAATATTGTGTTATTTGGTGTTCTATTGTTGCTCTTAATCTGAATTATACAAGTAATTTCATTACAAGTGGTATCAGAGTTGCGATCTGGGCCAAAATTAGGGCAAAAACCCTAATTTTTTGTTTCCACCACATATTGCGAACCAGAGTGAATTGGTGGGAGATATTTTTACCAGAGTTGAGAAGAATTTCAAGTAAGGTTCCCTGAAAATTTTAGAATTTTTGATTTATTTTTCAAAAGTTATTACAAATTTAGGGTTTTTCATAAAATCACTCCCTAGGGTGTAAATTGTGGAAAATTTTCAAGTTCTTTACATTTTCAGAAATCTCTCAAAAAATAGTATTAGTATCTTCTCTGTGTTTTTTCTGTTCACCTAAATTGTATCGAAACCCTAAACCCTAAGGTTTGACATCATGGCGGGGCCTTCCACAAGAGCAAAAAGAATCTCGGTTACTCTAGGTAAAACCCCAGATAAAGATGGGGTAGTGATTGAAGAGATGGAGTTAGAAGGGGTAAATACAGATTCCTCAACACTAGGGTTTACCTTAGTTGATCATAAGGTGAGCCAACTTGAGTATGAGTTGCGAAATGTACAATCTGAGATGGCCTCTAAAGGAGACATAGCCCAAATCAATCATCGGTTGGATGATATCATGCAACATGTAAAGGGTAACCAATATGGCCCAAATTTGGCCCATATCAACCAAGGAGGACCTTCAGTTCAAAATCATGGACAAACTAACCATATTGGATCACTTTTCCAGTCCCATCAGAATCAAACTTATTTGCAACCACGGAACATGATGCTGAAAGTGGATATGCACAAATTTGATGGTAAGGATCCCATGAATTGGATAAATCAAATGGAGAAGTTATTTGAGTTACATCAAACACCATCAGGACAAAAGGTGACATTGACATCCCTATATCTTGAACCCGACCAATTTGTTTAGTATAGTTGGTTATGTGCTCAAAGGCAGAAGAATGGTCTAGGTGTCACTTGGACAATTTTTACCAAGGAGTTGCAATTGCACTATAGTTCCATTGTTTCAGAGAACTACTTTAGTCAATTAGAAAAGTTACGGAAAACAGGATCAGTCAAATATTATGTGCATCAATTCCAAAACCTATCCTTAAGGGTGGAGAATATTCTAGAAGAGAATTTTAATGACTTGTTTCTTGGGGGTCTTAAGGACCACATCGAGCATGAGGTACGTATGTTTAATCCAATCAAGCTTTCTAATTCTATTATCATGGCACATCATGCAGAGGAAAAAGTTATTTATAGTAGGAGGCCACCTTTCATTAACACCAGAGACCATAGTATCTCTTCCCCTTCATTTGCTAGGCTAAATAGACTGACTCCTCAACAAATGGAAGAAAAGAGAGCAAAAGGATTATGTTTTAAGCTGTGATAGCAAATATGGACCGGTACATAAATGTGCTTTGAGAAGAAGTTGTTCTATATTGACGGGGTAATGAGGATGATCTCGAGGGAGCTAAAATTATAGGAGAGGCTGAGGAACCAGTAGAAGATGAAGTAGAGGATCACCAACCTACAATTTCTTGCCATGCATTGTCAGGTATTAGTACTCCTCAAACACTCAAGGTTATTGGCTATCTCAAAAAATAGAAGGTGACGGTGTTGATTGACTCGGGAGTACTCATAACTTCATAAATAGTAAGTTAGCTTCCCGCCTCAATTGTTTTATTTACCTAGCTCCAGAAATGCAAGTTATGATTGCGGATGGTGGGACAATCAAGTGCACAAGAAAGTGCCATAGTATCAAGATTTCCATGGGAGACTACATGTTAGACTCACCTATGTTTGATATTTCTATGGGAGGGGCAGATATTGTTTTGGGGTCCAATGGCTCACAACCTTAGGTACTATAGAGATGAATTTCCAAGAATTGTTCATGCGATTTCATTCAGATGGAAGGACAATACAATTGAATGGGATGGTAGCTAAGTCTCCACATATTATTAGCTCTCATCAGATGCAGAAGGTTCTCAAAAAAGGAGTGGATGGCTTTATAGCAAAGCTATTTTCCATAGAAGTACAAAATACAGAGTCTTGATGCCACCCGATCTTCAGAAGATTGTGGATGCTCACTCATCTTTTTGATGCAATTCCAAAGGGACTACCACCAGTTAGGGATCATGATCATGCCATTCAGTTGATTCTAGGGAGCCAAACACCTAACATTAGACCATACAGATACCCATATTCCTAGAAAAGTGAGATTGAGAAAATGGTGGAGGAAATGTTGAAGGCGGTATCATCAGGCATAACCAAAGTGCATATTCTTCACCAATGGTCATGGTACGTAAGAAGGATGAAACATGGAGGATGTGTCTAGATTACCGAGAAATCAACAAGTACACCATCAAAGATAAGTTTCCTATTCCAATAATTGATGATTTACTTGATGAATTGCATGGTGTTGTTTATTTCACAAAATTAGATCTTCGTTTGGGGTACCATCAAATTAGGATAAAAGAGGAAGATGTTCATAAAATGGATTTCAGGACTCATGAGGGCCATTATGAGTTTTTGGTAATGCCTTTTGGTCTTACAAATGCGCCCTCAACCTTTCAAAGCTTGATGAACACTATTTTTAGGCCATTTTTAAGGAAATTTGTATTAGTTTTCTTTGATGACATATTGATTTACAGTAAGACATGGGAAGAACACTTACAACATGTAAATAACGTGTTGGAAGTTTTGGAGAAACATACTCTGTATGCAAAGCCATCCAAATGTTATTTTTGTGTACAAGAGGTAGAGTACTTGGGTCATATTGTATCCCATGAAGGTGTCAAAGTTGATCCTCAAAAGATCAAAGCTATGGTGGAATGGCTAAGGCCCAAAAATCTCAAAAATCTTCGTGGGTTCCTAGGACTAATAGGGTACTACAGAAGATTTTTGCAGGGATATGATAGAATAACAACCCCACTCATTGCATTACTAAAGAGGGATGCCTTCCATTGGACAAATTTAGCCACTAAATCCTTTGAGCAACTGAAGGAAGCCATGTGTAGCACCCCAGTTTTGGCTACTCCCAACTTCTCAAAAACCTTCATTGTTGAATGTGACGCTTCAAGATTAGGATTGGGAGTAGTTATAATGCAAGAAGGAAGACCAATTGCATTTTAGAGTCACCAATTCAAAGGAAAAGATCTACTCAAACCTATCTATGAGAAAGAAATGATGGCTATTCTTCATGCGGTCAAGCAATGGAGGCCCTATCTCATGGGTAGACACTTCAAGGTAAAAATTGATCATGATAGTCTCAAATAATTTTTGGAGCAAAGGTTATCATTTGAGGAACAACAAAAGTGGGTAACAAAAATGTTGGGTTATGATTTTGAAATCATATACAAAAAGGGTAAAGAAAATGTAGTAGCTGATGTGTTGTCCAGAAGGGATACATCTGCAGATGCCTTACTATGTGGAATGTCCATGTTGACGGCCGATTGGGTGGATGAAGCAAGATTGGAATGGAATCAAGATAAGGATACACAATCTCTAATACAAAATATCAAGCAAGGATCTATGACATCTAACAAATTTGAGTGGAAAGGTAATGCCCTATGGTACAAGGATAGGTTATACTTGAGTAAAGATTATGAGTTGAAGCATAAGATTCTTGCAGAGCTACATGCCTCACCTGTTGGAGGACACTTTGGGTTTTTGAAGACATATCATAGAATAAAAAGAGAATTCTTTTGGGAAGGACTCAAGGGAGATGTACAAAATTTTATATTAGAGTGTTTAGTGTGCCAACAGAACAAAGGGGAAACAATTAAGACACCAGTGTCTCACAGAACCCTTACCAATTCTTAGCTAGAGATGGGAGGAGGTCTCCATGGATTTCATCACCGGATTGCCTTGTTCAGAGGGTAAGAATGTTATTTTCGTGATTGTGGATAGGCTCACAAAATATGCCCATTTTTGTGCCCTATCACATCCATTTGTAGCTAGTACAGTCATAACTATTTTTTTTGGAGACAGTTCAAAGGCTACATGGAACCCCAAAGATAATTGTAAGTGATTGTGATCCTATTTTCACAAGTAATTTTTGGACGGAATTATTTTCATGTTTGGGTACTCAGCTAGCTCACAGTTCATCTTATCATCCTCAAACTAATGGGCAAATAGAAGTGGTCAAAAAATGCTTAGAGGGGTATTTATGTTGTTTTGTATCAGATAAGCAAGAAAGGTGGATTAAATGGCTACCACTGGAAAAATGGTGGTATAACACATCTTTTCATACCTCTTCTCAAATGACCCCATTTTTAGCATTATATGGTTACCATCCACCTTCTATCACTTCCTCCTTGAGGGTACAACTAAGGTCAGAGATGTTGAGGAACACATTCAACATCAACAACAGGTTTTGGCTAGTTTGAAGGAGAATTTAGCATTAGCATAAAACAGGATGAAACAACAAGTAGATCAACACCGTAGTGAAATACATTTTGAAATTGGTGAATGGGTTTTGTACGTCTCCGCCTTACAAACAGATGTCCCTAAAGCAACAAAAAAAGGAAAACAAACTTGCTCCTAAATATTATGGCCCTTATCAGGTTCTACAGAAAATTGGTAGTGTTGCTTATAAACTAGAGTTGCCTCCATCTTCACACATACACCCATTATTCCATGTTTCATGCCTGAATAAGGTTATTGGACAGAAATTTGAAGCCCAGACAGAGTTACTAGAACTTGACGAGGAAGGAAGAATCATTTTGGAGCCGAGAAGATTCTCGTAAAAACACGTCTTCAAGAGTGAGAACTAGAGACATTAAGGAATATCTTATCAAGTGGAAGAATCTGAGCATAGAAGATGCCACCTGGGAGGATGAAGGTTTTCTGTAGCAACATCCAGGATTATTCAACGTTGAGGACAACATTGGTTTGAAGGGGAAGGGCATGCTACACCCTTAACCTATTGCTTGTATTAGGATATGAGTAGCTGACTTGTGGCTTACCATATCATTTTATTATATCATTTATACTTTCTCATGCTTAATAGGTCGGCCTTGGTGATGGCCATAACATATGAATAGTATATATAGGGGATTATAGGTAGTATTTCATTATCATTTGAGCATTTGAGTCTTATTATATGGTTTGGAGGTTGCCCCCTCGAAGTGGCGAAGCTATTCTAATTGCATATTGAGATCATTATTCTAAAATATTGTGTTATTTTGTGTTCTATTGTTGCTCTTAATCTGAATTATACAAGTAATTTCATTACAATTTGTCACTATCTAAATATGAAAAAAATTGCAAGTTTCTACAATATCTAGAAACACTTCCATTCCAAATTCCTTGGCATATGCTTCATATAAAATCATTTTGCTGCAAATGAATTCTTATTATGTATATCAAAATATCTTAAAAAGATGCAAGTTGAAAACATGATGGACATTCCTTTCTTTTCTCTACTATTGGATGAAAGTACTAGTTGTAGCTTTGAACAACATCTTGTTGTCTATGCTATGTATATAGAGTGGGCTTGGACCATTGACTTCCCAGTTTATGGTACTCAAGAATGTGGTTAATGGAAAAGGGAAAACTATTTATGAGAATGTGATTGCAGTAATAAATGATAGAGGTTTTTCAATGAATAACTTGATAGTTGTTTCTACAAATGAGGCCTCAACGATGGTAGGACATGAAAATTGGTTTATTTCATATTTAAGAAGAGATGTTCCAAACCTTATCACAACTCATTGTGTATCTCATCGAGAGTCACTAACAGTAGAAGATGCTTCAAAGAGGGTGCTTGAATCGTTATAGTGGAAAATATTACAAATAAGGTCTATTTATGGGTACAAAACTCTCCTAAAAGAAATAATGAATTATCTTCGTTGATTAGGGTCATGCGAAATGGATTCTTTGGATGTCTTACTAATCCATGGAGTTAGATCATTCAAAGGTTAGTGAAACTCATACCAACAATTTTAACTCTATGGAAAAATGAAAGGAACAACTGTTAGGAAATAAGGGATAAAATATGCGGAATAATCCCTCACGAATCGCAACAATAGAAACTAATATGCGAAATTTATTACGGATCTCAAATAAAATTGCGAGAATAAAATAACACAACACAAAGAGACAAAGTATTTAATGTGGTTCACCCAATTTGGGCTACGTCCACCAAGAATCACTTGCTCGATTTTATTACAAGCCTCCACTCTCTCAATACAATACTCGATCCGTTTGGAGCTATGCTCAACAAACTCTGCTGAAATTCACACTCGAATTCAAAACACATCTCGCAATACATTTGCTTGTACGTCTATCATATGCATAAGACCATATAAATAGACAAGCTCGCTAGCGATTTACAAAACCATGGGTATCAAAACCATGGGAAAAACCCGTCCCATAAACCTATGGGTCAAAAAACTCGCCCATATGAGAAGAGCATGTTTCCCGATATGTCGAGTGCATTTTTCGAGGCCAAAAAAATTTACGCCTAATTTTTTTTTTTTTTTTTTTTTAAGCTGCTTGCCCCGAACCTCAAATGAGAGGATACATGAAAAGTGTATAGTCTTCAACACTTTCACACATGAAAATAGGCTCCACAACCTAACAACAACTCATATTGGTATGATACAACAAGAATTTATTGAATGTATTTTTGTTTACATATGCCTTCAAATTTTTTAAGTGAGTTGAATATATTGAACAAAATATTTCAAGAATATAATGTAGATATCACTATTCTTGGCATGTCTCTAGAGGTAACCATCACTAATTTAACAAGATGGTTCATGAGGAGAGATACATTTCTGAAGGCACAACATATCTTTCAAAATTCTTAGCTGACACTTCAGATGGGTTTATTGAAATCATGGAAAAAGATGGTACAATTAGTCATAAAAATAACTTAATATATGTGTCTATTCTTGATGTTGAGGTTGGTTCTAGTGACACAAAGAAACAAAGAATGACACCTCTTATTAATAGAACACTAGAAAGTTATAAGCAACTCACTAAAGAGTACATTCATGATCTTATAGATTGCTTTAATGAATGATTCCTTGATCTTCCTCTTTTTAATGATGTTAAACTATTCAATTATAATTATTATGAGCAAGACCATAGAGGTCGAGATAAGTGTTCAGAACATTGGTTAGACATGCTTCTCATGCATTTACAACCTACCAATCCAAATGATCAAATTGAGCTTGATCCATTATTTGATGCTAAAGCTTGTAGAAAAGAGTTGCATCCTTTTGTTGATTCACTAAATTTAAATTGTGAGAAATTCTCAATGATTGAAGCATTGAGAATTTTTCATCATACAAAAATTTGGCACTCTCTTTATCCTAATATGATGAGATTATGGCAAGTGATTCTTACTATTCCAACCAGCACAGTTGCATGTGAAAGAGGATTTTCAAAACAAAATCTTATCAAAGATATCAAAAGATCCAATTTGGGATTGGACACATTAGATGCATTGATGAGAGTATCACTTAATGGGCCTGATACACATGATATGGATTGGAATGCAGTCTACAAAATATGGGAAGATACGAAAAATAGAAGAGTTTTGAACCTTTGATATATTTTTGTAACAAATTTTGAAACTATTTTTGACAATATTTCATAATACCGATACTTATTTATTTAATATGGTTTTATTTTATAGTGTGTTACTTTTAACTTTAATGGTTCATCATATTTCTTTAGTTTATATTAATCTAATTTAAATAATTGTGTTTATTGTAGCCAATTAATGCAAATTTTTCCATTGTGCCTTCTTCGGTAATTCATGACTCTCATGATTCATTAAAGAATTATTAGTTTGAACTCTACAAATTTGATTTTTCAGTTGAATATGTATCAACCGTGGATTTGTAAATCTCACCAATAATACTAGGTCATGTGTATTCCATCAATGATCACTTTCTGTAGAGGATTGGGTAAAGGATTATGCATTTGGACTCACCCAAATAATAAAGACTCGGGCATTTGATGTGGCGAAGATAAGTGACCGCCCAAAATTTGACCACAAACTGTATTTCGAAGGTCTATAAAAACATCAAACCGTCCTCAAATTTTGAACTGACGGGTAGGAGTGGACGTCAAATCTCATCCCTTCTCTATCTCATTATCGATCAAGTAAAATTTGCCTAGTTCTGTTCCTTTTTAAGATTGTGTTTTATAGGAGTCTTTAGTTATTTTGGTCCACTAAAATTGATGATAGTTGTTTATAGAATACACACGTTTCATTTATTCTAGTCTCTTTAAAATGTGTAAAAGTAAAAGTCGGTCAATTCTAGATGTCATTATTTGGTAGTTTTTTAAGACTCAATTTAGTCATTAGGTGGTATCAAGAATAAGTAGTCAAAAGAGTATGTGTGGTAATTTGTTAAAAGTAATTGGTTTATTATTTTAATAGTCATTTAATTAGGTCTTTGTTAGTTTAGGTCTTTAGTATCAATTTAGGTATTTTTTAATTGGTGTCAAGTGTTGTTTTTATTGTTAATGTCAAAGTCAAGTATTATCATTATAATTCTTTTGTCGCTTAATGTTGTGTTTTGTCAAAAAAATTGTAATTGTAAACACTTGTGAAAATAATTTTTAAAAATTGCCACGTGACACATTTTCGATGTTACTGACGTCCCAAGAACCATTGATCCTCAAAAGCTAAATTTGTTGACTTAACAAGATCCGAACGGAGGACGGAGGCAACCGAGGTTAGAGGTCAATCATCAACCTCTCATCGATTGCCAATGATGGGGTCGCACGGATTGCTTGATGGCATTTTTTTCATTGTGTGTGTTTCATTATTCCTAGTTTCGCAATGTTCCTATTTCAATAAGTGGAAATTTCACATTATGGGGGAACATGATCCAATGTTCCATTTCTAATTTTTTAGTTTGTGTGTATGAGCAAAAGAATTTCCTATGTTATTCCCTATAGTGAAATGTGATGAGGGCTGAAAATAGTACTTGGCACATCATGATGTGGTTGTAGATAAACCACTTAAAAACCTTCATTTTTTGGTTTGTGGCACTCTAATTGAAAACCACCATTTTCGGTTCGTGGTTAACCATTTGAAAACCATACAATAGGTTTGTGATCATCCTGTGGTAAAAATCACCTAATCATGAAAGTAGAAGCAAGTACAAAATTAGGTTTTCCCCATCTTCGCACTAAGGGGGGAATGTTAGGAAATATATCTTATTATTGCATACATTATTGTTATTTGTTGAGTTGTTAAAACAAATCACAAAGATAGTTTTTTATGAGAGTTAGTTTGGGTGTATTATTGTAACTATCTCCTCGTTTATAAGAGTGCATCCACCTATTTATTTGTATAGTTTCACCATATGAAATACTAATTTTTTTATTGTTGTGTAAACTTGCTCCACCTTCTCAACCCTCCCATATTCCTATTTTTAAAATGCTTTTAGATGAAAAATTAAAATATTTAATAAAATGGAGAAGACATAATTGTGCACCATAAAATTCCATCAACAAATAATATAATCACTTGAATATCTTTATGAAAATGGATTAAGCCATATGAATAAATGTTATGGAAACTATATGTAAATAAAATTACAAAGTTTATTGACATCCATCAAATCATGGATTGCATCTCTAACAAATAATTCAAATATCAAACATATATAACTATTTGGAAAACAAGGGATATTGTCGAGTGTATGGATGTCCAATCACCATAAAAGTTTGAAATAATAAAACACAATTTATTTTTAAAAACTTCTCTTTGGTAAAATAAACAAACAAAATCAAGAAATTAGAGACCAAAGTGCACTTCAACATCTTTGATTATTCACAAATTTTTCAAATATTTATATTTTTAACAAGTATTCCATATTATCCATGGGATTTTTAAGAATACTACATTTTTCAAACATTTATCTACTTTTTGTATCATATTTTCTCCCCCGCCCCCTTTTTCTATTTTTTCCATGGCCTCACATCATAAAACAACCAACAAGTATAAGTGTCCTTGAAATCGTAAATTGTGTTCTTCACAACCTTCACACCTTCTACCCAACACTCTTTGCTAGGATATTTCTTCATTACTTTCTCCTCACACTCAAAAATGTGGGAAATAGATGATCCATGCCCACTCACAAGGAAGGACCTTTCAGTAATACCAAATGATGCAACTACATTCAGTGGATCCGATTAAAGACAACCTTAGATCACACAATGTTTTGAACCAACAAAACTTTTGACTGACTCACATCCCCACACATGGAAACAATTGAGATAAACAACCATCTATTTGTTTTCAACAAGAAACAATAGTTTACTTAAAAATGAGACCAATCACAAATATATACACTCCTTGCATAATCTATGATGAGAAAAATAACAACACTATCTTATTTGACTAGATAAGCTTATAATAATAATCAAACTAACCTTCAAATCCTACTACATAAAACAATTATTACTCTTAAGCGTAAGGATGAGTTACTATAGAACCAAGCATCACCTACTTACAATATTAGTTCTCAGCTACATTTTATCTATATGACATTTATTGAAGCCTCCAAGAATATTAAATGTGTCACGGTCTACTATAAAAGAAATATGCATAACAAAAAAGTACCACAATACACTTTGACCCTCCTTTCCTACGCACGACCTTTCAATTGTTCAAAATCAATTCCCACACTACTAAATGAATCCTTGCACCAACTTATAATATCTATTTCTACTATAAAAAAGATAACAAAAGCCTTTTGAACTCTTTTCTTTGGTACCACACAACAAAACAAGCTATATGAAATCATGCAAAACTACAGTAATCATTTTTAGTTGATGCAGATTTCTTGTGGACCCCAATGCTCATGCATCATAAAGTGTGTAGGAATATCATTTCTCTTTAAATTATTTAAGTAAAGTATGAATTTTAATTTCCTTTAGTAACACCAACCTTTGCAATCTTCCTAATTGAAATTCCTTAGCAATCTTTCAATTCTTTTCAATTGAAATACCTTCATAATCTTTGGATTCATCCCAACTAAAGTATCATAACAATTTTTGCTTTTCTAATTTGAAATTCATATGAAAATAGATAATAAATTAGAAACAAACAAAGAAAATAAACATTCAACCATAAATGAGATAGAATTTTTTTAACACCCCAATTAACAAAAGAAAACTTGGACATTTAAAAACTTGGATAGTCAACAATAGTGTTTATTTGTGTAGATAGTTGATTCATTGTATGCTAATATTCACAATAAAATTTCCAATGTTTATCATAATTTAAGAATTCATGAACTAAATTATTAAGTTGTCATTACTAACAAGATCTCAATTAAGTCTAAAGACACTACATATGAATTATAAGATGACTACTAAATGCATAATGGATCCTCGAGGTGCCCAAGTTAATATAAAGTAAAGGTTAGACAACTCACAAGAGATACCGATTTCATAAAATCGTAATTCTACGCTCGGTGAAAAAGCATATCCAACTTAATTGTTTTAATTGAAAAGCACACTTTTATTAATAAAAATAGGAGATATACAACATTGATCATACAAAAGATGGGTGGAAAAATCACACCCTAGAATGCCAATCACATCGAGCTAGCTAGGCCTCGAGAAGGAGGTCAATTAGATTAAAAATACAATAAAAGTGTGTTCATCAATAAAAATGGCGAACAAAACAAGGAGCCAGAAAACTAGGTTGCAACGACAAACATGGTGGCTGAGGGAGGAGGCGACGGGTTATCTAGCTTATCACCCTAGCTAGAACCAAGGTGAGTCGATTCGGGGATGGGCTCCCATCCACTTTCATCTTGTTGTTGTTGTTATTGTTGTTGTTTCTCAAGATTATCAGAAGATGAATGAGAGGGAGAATTGGCAAGGTCCAACCATGGAATCTTTCCCTACCGAGAGGCATTCTAACATGCTCCACTAATATAACCAAGGTGACAAAAAACCCCACCATGGGCAGGGGAAGGGGTCGAGAGCGAGGAGACCACCGACGGTGAGGAGAGGGGCTCAACCAACTTCGGGGTGAACGGGGGAGTGACACGAACAAGGTGGCAAGTGGTGATGAGAAAAAGCATCGGGAGGAACCCAACCGACACGAGGAGTGGGCGACCTAGTGATCAAACAGCGCTGGAGGTGTTCGAACTCTAGCCAAAATTTCTTGGCACAAGTTATGAATTTGGAGCATCACAGTGGAGAGAGTAGCTAAATTATGTCTTTCCAAATGAACTTTATTAGTAACGGAGAAAATTCTATCCATAGGAACATTATTAAAAATGACATTATTTATGTCTTTCCAAAGATGAAATAGAATATTAGTTCGAATATGTGCCAAAATTTGTTGTAAATTGCAGGAAGCAAGGCCGAGTCCCCCAAAAGAACCATCTTCCAGGTAAAGAAATTTGGAGAGAAGGGTTGAAAAAGGGAATGAATCCATCTCCAAGCCGATTAAGCACAATGACAAACAAAAGTATGTTTGATAGACTCTGGTTGGTGGCAAACCATGCAGATGGGGTTAAGACCCATATGCTTGAGTTGATTCCTTGTGGGGAGCCCCTGGTGCAACATGTACCACAAAAATGAGCTTTTTGGGCTCGATAAGAAATGCACAAACTCTTTGGGCCGACGTTTCCAAACGAGATCCTGGAGGCAATATTCCAATGACGATTAAGTGAGTCAATGGGCACCAACCAGGGGTGAGCAAAGAGTAACCCAAGCGGGTTTGTAGAATGAGCGAAGAATAATAGAAGGCTAAATCCAATCATGTCGCCACAAAATGCCAATTTTGTGAATAAATTCATCAGGTATGCAAGCAATGATTTTCGTGATTGTTTCAACATCTTGATGTTGAAGGTTAAATTTAATAGCAAGAGCACCCCATGAAAGCCAAGATTTAGAGTGTTTGCAAAATAAATCACCCACCACTTTGATACATTTTATGAAAATCCGAATGATTTAGCCCATGGAGCCAGAGCAAGAGGGGCATCGTGGAAAGTAAAAATAGATGACCACCAGAGAGAGTAAGAGTTAATAGATAGACCAAATCTGAATCCACCCCCTTCCAAATTAGGTGTGATTTAAGCAACTCCTAGGATTTCCAAATACTTTGAGCAATGAAAGTACCCCTAATTTTAATAGAAACATGAAAGAGAAGAAGGGATTGGAAGTTGAGACCTTTCCAAGCTTGTCTACCCAAAGGAGAACCTTGATAGATGCAATGCCAAAGTAAAATATTCCAAGCTTCATTACCTTCCAAGCTATAGATTAACCATTTGACACAAAGAGCTCGACCTTGAAGTTTAATGTCAAACAACCCAAATCCGCCAACATCTTTGGGTCTGCGACAAATTTCCCAAGCAACCTTGTGAAACCCTTGTGACCCTCAGAATTAGCCCAAAGAAAATCCCTTAGAAGTTTCTCAAGCTTGGTATAGGCAACATTAGAAGGAGCCCAACAAGAGGAATAATAGACATGAGTAACAACTAACACCTTGGAACAAATATGAAATTTTCTGGAAGAGAAATTGGTTTGGTAATCCAATAAGAGATTTTACGCTCCACCCGTTGTTAGGATAAATAATTAAGCTCTAATAAATAATAGGGTGTGCACATTTCTTTGTCATTTTGTGCATTACTCACAATATGGGTAGTCATACCTTCTAGAAACCTTATCTTCTAGAATCCTCTCTAGAATGATCCTCTCTCTTCGGCTGCCTATTTATTGGCATTCTACACTCCTCTTTGGATCATTCTTTGGGTTGTATGTGAGAGAGATCAATAATAGCAATCTCTTTTTTGCAGATCTTGTGTTCTTGGCTTCTTTGTTGAAGTTTTCTTCCAGCTAGATCCTTGCATGTGCTTGGTTCTACCTACATGATACCATTGAAGAGTTTGGAAGGCTCTTTCACTCTTGCCCACAATATTTTGCATTGTTTTGGATAGGTTTGGTTGTTTGTTGGTTCTTTTGCATATCTGGGTGCCATTCTTTTGGTTGGATTTTTGTTTGCTAAAATCAGACCCAGGAGCTGAATTTGGAGGGGCATTTTTGTTGTTTAGAACCACATTTTTGGCTCATTTGCATACTTGGGATACATTCTTTCCCAACAAAACTGTGTTGGAGGGTTAATCAAACCCTAGGGAGGGCGTTTTTAACATGTGCACTCTTTTTTAAAAATTGAAATATGCAAAAAACGCCCCAAACATCCAAAAACACCTCTACATTGTCTAAATCTGCTTGTTGTGTGTTGAAATCTTCACTAATCTGCCATCTTGTTTAGATTTCTTGCCTAACAAATTTGTTTGTAGATTTTAGATCTGCCATATTTCCTTCACAAATTCTCACTGGAGATTTCAGATCTGCCATATTTCCTATCATAGACTTGCACTAGCCCTCACGCCGTGCATCCTTAAAATTTCATTACATTACTTAATTTTTATTTTTTTAAATTTTTTTATTTCATGCACATAAAGAACCCATTCATTAAGCGATTAAAACAATTTTGTGCCTAAACCATAGTTTTATTTTTCCATTTTTTTTTCTATAGTTTCTATTAAAATTTGTCTTTGGGGAAATTAATGTGGTTTTGGAGCTAATTAATTATTTTTACTAGTTGTTTGTAAATGGAGACCAGATTTGAGTTCCTTATTTCCTTCCTACTCCAACAAGTGGTCACACGACCACTTTTCCCTTTGTCTTAACAATTTTTTTAATTGTTTATTACAATTTGGGGGTTGATTTTTGACTTTTCGAGAGGGTCCTCTTGTCATACCTTGGGACACATTTTCAGTGGTACCCAACATCTAGGCCCATTCATGTCCTCATTTTATCCTATGGAGTCACGTTTGTTTGAGCCACTTAATACTTCCAATTATAATGTCTGAAACCAAAGATGCAACAATTATTGCAGTTGAAGGGCTTGTGGCGTGTGGTGTTGGATAATGGTCCAACCTTCACTTATGAAAAATATTGCTACTTGATTGAGTGCAAGAAGGACGAGGCTCTTGGTTTGATAGGATTGAATGTTTTCGATAGCTTGATGTTCCACCTTTTCGACCTTAGCACACCTAAGGAAGCATGGGACAAGTTTTCTGAGCTCTTTGGTAAGGTGAATGAATTCAAATTGTTGCAATTAGATGCAGAATTATCTTCCCTTTTGCCATCTGATTTTGCCACTATAGAATAATTTTTGTCCAAGTTTAAGTCTATTCGCTCAGAATTACAAGTAGGAGGAAAAACTAAAACTGATAAAGAAGTTATATTTCTTATCCTCTCTAAGTTGAAGGGTCATTTTAGTGTCTTTGCCTCTACCTTTTATTCGGCTATGGATGCCCTTGGTGACCAATTCAAATGGCCTACTTTTGAGCTCTTTTGTGATCACCTTACTAGGGAGCAAACCAAATTAATGTCCCTCGATGCCCTTCCTAGTAGCTCTCACGCTCTTGTTGTTAGCTCTTCCAAAGGCAAACCCAAGTCTAAAACAAAGACCTTGCCCTCCACCAAATCAGTAAATAGACCTCCTCTTTCTCAATCTTTTGAGCCTAATCTATCTTCTAAGTCCACTAAGTCTTTCAACAATCCTAATCCTAAAGGAAAATCCAAACAGAAGAAGACCCATGGACCTTGCACCTTTTGTGGTGGCACAAATCATTCTTTGGGTTGTATGTGAGAGAGATCAATAATAACAATCTCCTCTTCTGCAAATTTTATGTTCTTGGCTTCTTTTTGAAGTTGTCTTCCAGCTAGATCCTTTCCTATGTTGGTTCTACCTACACCCGTTGAACAACATAGTTCCAAAGTTGTGCGAAAGTAGCTTAGAAGGAAAATATAATGCCAAGGAATTGAATTGAGTGCCCACTGGATCCACTCCATTGAGACCTTCCATCTATTGAAGAATAGGGGACTGGACCGCTTTATCGATAACATTGGGTTTTATCCCATTGAATGAAGGATCCAAAATCGAAACAAAAAGTGTCAAGACAATCCAAAGTGGTTTGAACAGATTGTTCCTCCTCAAGGAGAGTGAGAAAAGAGTCATATGAAAAGTGGCCATTGATGAGTTGTTGATCAATGGATGACAACAAAACCCCTTAATGAGACCCCGAGAAGCACTTTGGACTAACATGTAGATAAAACATTCAACTACTAGTACATAAAGAGAGAGGGCTAAAGGACACCCTTGATGAATGGATCTGAATAAACCAAATCGGGAAGATTGAGATCCATTGATGGCAATGCAATCTCTAACATTGCTAAAAGCATATGCACAATATGAACAAATCTCATCCCAAATCCAAGAGCTTGAAGCATAACCAAAATGAAAGACCACTCAATATGGTCATAGGATTTGGCATAATCAATTTTAATAAATAAGGCCTTCGATTTGAGATACATGTCTATTCCATTCCTTCCTAAGCAATAATGATGTTGTCTAAAATGTACATGTGTTTAATGAACCTAGACTACTCGTTGCGGATAACAAAATGAAGGAGATTGACAACCCTGTTAGAAAAAGCCTTAACAATGATTTTGTAAGACATATTGAGTAGTGTGATAGGTCTCCAATTTGAAATTTGGTCAAGGTCTCCAGACTTGGGGATAAAATTGATGTTACCTTGGTTGATTAGCTCACCCAAAGAGTTGGAAGCTAAGGCTTCGAGGTAGACATTGTGTAGATCAGTTCCCAGAGAATCCCACGTGGTTTAATAGAATTTAGAGGACCAGCCATCAATACATGGAGCTTTGTCAAGGGCCATTTGAAAGGTTCCCTCCTTAAGGTCAATGAGAGACAAAGGTTTATCACATGCAACTCATTGAGAATGAGTGACTTTGTACAACACAACTTGTAGGCATTTATGAAGAACCTCATCCCTAATAGGGGTGACAGGTTGGGAGGTAAAAAATCCATGATAATGATGGACAAATTCTTGGAGGATGTTTGGTAAAGAAGTGTGCTGAACATTTCCTTGGAAGATAGCTTTGATATGCGTGGCAGAATGTATGGCTCGAGTATAGAAAAAACTCCTTGGAAGCTTTGTTTCGATTTTTAGCCAATGTAGACGAACACGAAGCAAAACACCCTTGGCTTTCTAAGCTTCCTCAACTTTAAGTTTGTGTCTCTAATGGGAAGCCTAGAGCTACAAATTTTGATTGAAAGGAGAGGCATTAAGCTCTTGTGAGATTCGTTGAAACTCACGATATGAAGCCTCGTGCATAACTTGTTGAAAGAGAACAACTTGTTTGTCATATCTCTGCGAAGGAAGGTGCTAGTATTTTTAATGGCATCATTCCACCAAGAAATCTATCCCTCCCAACTAGTAGGGCGAGGCACTAAGTTCCAAATGCGTTGAATGTGTGCCATAGTCCAAGCATGCTTTAGGTGCACAATATTAAGATAAAATTGAGAATTGAATTTTCATTTTTAACACGAACAATACATGTAATATTAAAGAAAATGGGGGTGATAAAAAATAAGAGCAAGTGTCGAGAACAACAATAGGTCTGCCAAGATTGGGAAAAAGATAGAATAAGTCTTCACTGGCATCAAGACATAGTCCAAACGTTGGACAATTCGATCTTGCCCATGTCAAAAATTGAACTAGGTGAACTAGGAAGAGGAAGAGCTATCTTTAAAGGGGATATTATGATCAAACAATAAGAGATTTCACCTCAAATAGAACTAGGCCTCCCGCTCTCCTGCGCACACCAAAGACATAGGCAAGTGATCGACCTTGTCTTCTAGGAATTCAACCATATTAAAATAAACACAAAAATTCCACAGAGCATTAGGTAAAGAATCAACAAGCCATCGCCAAAACAGAGCTTTCTCAACAACATCATTGGATGCATAAATATTGGCAAACCCAAGGATGCACCTGTCAAAATAAAAAAGTGTCCAAACTACTTGATGGATGAGGTCGAGCCCCAAGAAATCACATGTTGCATAAGTTCAAGGGCAATCAAGGTCATGCCCCCCACATCCGTGTTCATGATTGGACATGTGGAAAAAAACATGGGGCTAGATAAAGTGAGCAACAAAGTGGAGTAAAATCCCACAAGTTTAACTTCTTGTAGACAAAGAACACACATATGATGAGAGTGGAGACATCTATCCCTAACTAGATATCTTTGGGTGGGATCAGTAAGGCCATGTATGTTCTAAGAGTACACAATCATTGGACAAAATGAAGATACATAGATCCCGAACATCAAGATTGGAAAGGGAAAAAAAAAGCGGTTGTGAGACATAATGACTTGGGCAACATCTACCACCGACCACACGACCTACATTTTTATCACGCATGAATTCACCGTTTCTGCGGGACAGGGGTATGAGAACGACTCGAGGTGAGCTTTTTAGGTAAAGGGAAAGTTTTTTTCTTCCATGAATGGCGCTTCCGTAATTAAATGGGAAGAGATACCAAGGAAGCAGGAGATTTCGAGGGAATGATAGCCGAGGCGGCTAGCAGTGAGAGCATAATGGGGTTGGAGTGGTGTGGGCACTTAAGGCACAACTTGTTCGATCGAGCGCGTAGAACCGACACCATTAGGCGGTATCCCTTTTGTTGGTTACCATGGTCCACCCATCCCTAGAGGAAGGAGCTTTGAGCTCTGCTTGCGATTTTTCTTGCGACATAAGGTGAGATTTGGCCATGAAAGGACATTCATGAATCATGTGGTCAACCGCTTGGTAGTGGAAACATGTATTAAGTAAGTTAATGTAAAGCACTTGTTGAGAAAATTGGTTTCCCCAACTTGTATTTTAATGGTGTCTTTCAAGTCTTTGGATTAATCCACTTCAACACAGACATGCTTTTGAGGGCGAGCGTTGAAAATTTTGGGTTGTTCTAAACAAATAAGTCGACCTAAGGGTTTGATTAAATGTTCAACAAATCCCCACGAGGGGAGATGGAGCCTAGGAAATTCCACCCAAATTGATATTTTAAGCTTCGTTTGATCTAAAACCTAGAAATCCCCAAATCAATGATAGAACACCACTAGTGTGTTTTCACATTAACCAAGGGTCATGATTGATAATGGCTTTGCAATGCTCAACGTTATTGAAACAGAACAAGAAAAACCCTTGGTGAGGTTTTGCACTCCCTCGAGATTGACACCATGATGTTGCCAATGGTCATGTACCCATTGTTTCAATAGGTTTGCAGGGGTGACTCGGCCAACAAAGTACCCAACAAGGGTGAATGATTCGAGCGATTCTGAAGTTTGATCAAATTGCAGTAAATTAAGCACAACATCAAGCAAAGGAGTCTTATAGTCAGAATGATTACCTCGTTGTAGACCTTTGAGACAAATTTACTTGCCTTCTTAGGAGCCATAGAAGCCAAGTGTTCCATCAACCAAATCTGCATCAATAGATAGAGGTGACGAGAGGGAAGCCATAAATATAGGCGTAATGCCGCCCAAAGGGTGAAGTAAATGGATGACTCAACGAATTAACTATGTGAGTAAATCAAAAATCCTACCAAAATATCAAGAAAGTGTTGGTATGACAACAACTCGGTCAGGCAACAACAAACATGGACCTAAACCCTAGTAGAGATGTCGCATCACAAGCTAGAAGAGCTCTATCCAATTAAAATTAATAAAACATGCATCTTTAAAACAATTGAACAAGAATTCTATTTTTAAACTATAAAACAACACAAAAAGAAGAATAAAAAAACCGAACAAATAAATATACTCATCATGAACCAATCAACCATTACACAAACCATTTTCATTTTAGTAATAAATCCTTCAACCATCTCCTCTTAACTTGTTTGCCAAGTAATATTTTGAGGTCAATCCCTTGTTGACAAACATTACTAATACCCTTAAATACATCAGACAATAAAAGGGGCGAGCTTCCCTTAAACCCTTCCAGAAGCGTCTGCCAACATAGCCAAGGATTTAAAACCCTAAATAAGAACGCGATACCCCTCAAGAAAGCTGCAGAAAAAAATTAAGTGTTTTAGGGTTTTTGCAGAAAATAAAGAGTTAGTCAATGGCGAAGAGGCTGATCCCCTGCTTCAACCGAATTTTGGTAGAGAAAGTAGTGATTCCGAGCAAGACTGCTAGTGGGATTTTACTTCCTGAAAGCACCAATAAGGTATGCATTTATTTATTTCCAATCAGCGTGTATTTTATGTCTGAAACCATAGGAATTTCTGTATATTTTTTCTTGCCCTTTAGGATTATTTTTGGATTCGGATTGAGACTATGGGTTGCCTTTTTATGGTGTGGGGCTCGAATACTTATTCACTGACAATTCTTGAATCCCCAAATTTACAGTAGCTAGAGCATTTTACTTGCCCATGTCTCAATACTAAACAGCTTTCATTAATAACCCATATTCAACACTCTTCAATCCCACTTACCCATGTTTCAGTGGTCAATAACTTTGATGAATACCTCATTTTCAATATTCCTCAGAATCACTTACCCATATTTCAATACCACACACAGGCTTGGTGATCTCACTTATCCATATTTCAGTACTGAACAACCTTTGTTAGTACATTATTTTCAATATTTCGGCACTCCCCATTCTCCGCGGTTTAACTGGCACATATATCAATTCTAGGCTACCTTATTACAGGGTTGGATTTTAAACCTGGGTCAATGTACCGTGTTTTCTATAGGAAACCCTGGGGCACCTCTCTATTAGGGTCATCGGTGCGATAAGCGGATTCAAGCATAGGTCACTATCTTACTAGTATTCAAATTACACAACCATTACGTCAAAACCCTTGACAACATTTTAATTTTACCGTGGGTTTAGGTTGTTGGTAAGGACATTTTACTGCAATACAGGAAATTCTATTGATCTGAACTGTTTCCAGTCCTTGCAACAAAAAGGAAAGAAAACCAATATAGGAAACAAATATCTTCTTGTGCCCCAATGTGACCAACTATTTTGAAGTTTTACATGTTACAATTGTTAAGGATTTTGTGGTAGAGTGATGGTAGTTTGTTCGAACAAAGAACCCCAATTTGTAAAACAAATAGGGTTATGTGTTTGTGTTTGTGTTTGTGCATTCAGATATAAATAGAGTTCTTATTGATAGTCTTGTATTTTTCCGTTCTTAGTTAAAACTTAATAGACAGATGATTATTTGCTTATGTACTTATTCACCTTATGTCAGCCATAGTGTTTTGTATGGGCTATTCTTTTGTCAATTGACTGTGTTTCTCCCAAAACTTCTAAATCCAAGTTCACTATATTGTCTTGTTTGAAAATAAGAAATAAAGCATGATTTTAGTGTGCCACAATGCAATTGACCCCGAGAAGTTCAACATATCACAGTATTTGTGATATAGAGTGATTGCAGTTTATTGCAGAAAACCCTAATTTGCAAGAGCGTTCTGCCTATGTATATTTTCGGTGACATTCAGATATAACTAAGAGTTGGACAAATGTTTAAGATGTTTTTTACATTCTTGTGTGGTTCCAAGTATTTTTTGTGACCTATTTTTTGTATTAATTGATAGTTTTACCCCTAAATTAGATTTGCCAATTGCAATTTTTATCAAACATACTTTAGCTGAGTTCTATATAAAACATAATGTGATCTGTCAAAAGAATGCAAAAATATTTTAAGAAAATCCTATATTTATTCTTTAATACCATTTGCCAATTATTTTATGCTTTCAAAACAAGTTTTTTTCCTAAAATTTTCCCCAGACAGGTCTGAGTGATTGAACTTTTATGGTGTTCAGTTGAATTCAGGAAAAGTCGTAGCAGTTGGTCCTGGTGCTCAAACAAGGAAGGTAACATAATACCTGTTAGCCTGAAGGAAGGAGACCAGGTTCTTCTTCCGGAATATGGTGGTACTGAAGTGAAACTAGGAGATAAAGAGTAAGTATGCATCACTGATACTTGATTTCTTGTAAATTGCTGAATTCTGGCACGGGGCTTTGAAACAAAGTTCATTTGCAACATTGCTGAAATTTAAGCACTGTTATATAGAAATAGGCTTGCATTAATCTTGCAGTTAGTGCCTTGTGTAGTGATGTAAATTTTGTCTTTCTGTTATTGTTGGGATCAGGTTCCACTTATACCAGGAGGATGACATACTTGGCATTTTACAGGACTGAGTTTGTATTGAGTTTAGCTAGATCACGATACAAAGTTTTGATCTATAGTCAGCAAGAATTGCCTTGTCAAGCAAAGTAGGCTATTTGGAGGTTGAGGAGGGCGAATTAGATATGAGTGGTTTATGAATTAATGGTTTAGTTTTCCTTAGTCAATGGAACTTCTGCAAGGAGTATTAGGGTAATGCAGAAGATTGTCATTAATTGACTTTTGCTTTAATAAAGCTGTTCCTTTTTTTTCCAAAGTTATGTTGGTAAGAATAGAACAAATCCCAGTATCATGAATAGTATTGGACAAAGTGCAGACAAGTGTACTCTTAAGTGGTAACTGTAAAACTGGAAATTGGCACTTGTACACTCATAGACATGTCAAATGTGATGCACGGTGACACATGTTGTATTGAGGATATATTGGCTAATATTTTTAATGTGTTTAAAATTTGAATTTTGTACTGGTGTCTTTTGGGGATCATGATCGTTATTTATGATCACGAAGATTCATGTTTGGAAAACTATATTTGCAAACTAAACAGAGCTTTCAAAAATTGCAGTCAGACCAATCAGCATTTACTATTAAGGTCCAAGTATATCCTCAACTGGCACTCCATAACCTACGTCAGTACAACATTAATCTTCCAAAAGTCTCGAGTACTTGCTTTCTTGCTTTTTCTGGCCACTGGAGAGATGCCATGTACATGTGATGCCCTATTTCTATAATTCTGGATTACTAAAGAGATCTTATGTTGTCAATTAACAAAGCCATGTAGATAGCTTGCCAGATGAATTTTGTTAAATGCAGAACTTCAGCAACAAGGAGGTTTTTACTTTTTTCCACATGAGTAAAAGTAGTCATGGGTTTTGCATTGCAAAGTAGATCCTGTTAGGACAATTTCCAATGGATAGGAAATATGAAATATGTTTTGGAACACAAGGGGGAAAAAGTAGGTTCCTTGAATCCAATCATATTTCTGCCATGGGTATTCCTGGTGAAAATGACATAAGAATTTCATACTAAATTCAAATTTAATGAGAGACCCTGCACATTCATGGGGCATACATGGTGGGAAGTGGATTTGTTATGATACAATATTTCAAGTGTAAGCCTATTTTTTGTTTAATAGTGGGTCACATGCCAAATGGAAAGGTACTCTTGCATTGAGACATAGATTAGATCCACACTCTTGAGAATTCAAGTGTTAAAACAATTTAATATTAATAGTGTGTTTAAGCTCAAAATACACCCTTCAAGAGTATATTATTGGATTTGGAGGTTTGAATTTTGTTTTTTGGCATGCACTTGTCATTCTGCTCGTAATCATTTGATTATGGCTGTGTTCTCTGCTTTTGTTTTGTTACCATGGCTAAAGCATTGTTTCTGTTTGGAATGTAATGGATAGTTGTTGCTATGAAATTTGAATCGATCATTTATGTAGAATAATCTTATGGATGTCATGAAGAGAAACCATGTGAAATGCTATTTGTAGGATATTTTTGGCATGTATTTGATAGGGTTTGGGTAATTTGCTGAGACACGTGCCAGGTACTGACATTTTTTCTAAATAATTTCATCATGTCACAAGGGTTTTTGTTTATCTAAACCTAGCAATTGCATGCGAGCAATGCGATGTGAACGCCGAAGGGGATGCGGCACGTGAATGATCTGTAATGAGAACAAAGTACGGTGAAAAAGAAGAAAGGTAATAAAGAAATGATCTTTTTAGTTAAATATTAAATAAGACATGTACAAGTAATGGAGAATACAAATGACACTTGTGGCGAAATCGAAAGCAAATTGTAGCGAGAGAGACAATGGGAGAGGAAGAGGGGCGTAGAGTAAGGTCTTTGAGGGTGGAGAATTATAAGGGAAGGGAAAGCGGAATGAGGGAGGCAATGCGGAACTATACCTTCCGAGAGCCACTTGAGGTGATTGCAAGAAATAGTTGATGCATAGAATGTGCAATGTGAACGCTGAAAGGGATCTAGAGAAGTGAAATTGGATGAAGAGAAATAATGGGAGGAGAAGAGGGTTGTAGGAAAAGGCATTTGAGGCTAGGAAGTGTATGGGAAAGGGAAGGGGACTCAAGGAGGTAATGTTGGATTATGTTTTCTAAGAACTACATGACGTGCTTGTCATTTGTAATAAGGGGGAGGCTCATGTTCCAAAAGACGTAGATGAAACAATCAGAGGAGATATGACTAGTAGAGGACCACAACGACCAATTGTTGCAAAACCTAGTAGGAATTGTTTTCAGTTGTAAGGTCAATTAATTATAAGAAATAGAAGCACGGAGATGATGTGTTGAAAATTGACACTTTCCAACAATTATAGGAGTCTAAGGCAGATTAAGGCTTTTGATTGCATGCCTGACATAGTTTTCATGGGTCATGTTGTTTCACACCAAATATTATTTGCTATGCGTGTTTGACTAAAACATTTCATGTATTAAATACTTGTATGTCCCACACCTATTCCATGACTTAGTAAAAAAATGGGAATTAAATCATTTCATGTCCCACAACAATTTCTTGGTTTAGATTATTCCTACCCAAACAATATATGATATGTGTGTTATCCAATTTTGCCCCTTAGGCAAAATTGATCAAACACAACCTTGCACAGGGAAAATTGAAGAGGCGGTTCAATCATGCGAGCCCACATTTCAAAACTAGTAATCATGTTACAAACAGGGTTGGTAATGGAAATCCAGCGATTCAACCCTAAGCAAAGCGCCGGATTCGCGGAAGGCACTACGTGTCACGCGATGCAATTCTAAAAGTGAGAGGGAAAAGTGAAACTCAAAACCTCGTGGGACTTCCACGTGGAGTCAACAATGAGGGGCCCGCCAAGGAAGCGCATATAATGTGTTCACTTGAGGCCCAAATTGGAAAAGTCTAAGAGCCAAATAAACCCTCCACGTGTCTCTTCGGTGCACCTTCAAAAGGTACGACAGAAGCGGGGATTCCAAATGAGTGTAGACCTTCCACGTGGTCGAGTTCGAAAAGGTAGAACTGACCGTTGAAGTCGAAGAAAAGCAACAGAGCCCGCGGAAGCCTCCACGTGTCAGCTCGGTGCAACTTCAAAGGTAAATCCAAAAGGCAGTCCCAAACAAGCGCAGACTCTCTACGTGTCTAAGGCCCGAGAAAGTTGCACCGACCGTTGAAAAGTCTAAGAGCCAGCGGAACCCTCCACGTGTCTCATCGGCGCAACTTCAAAGGTGCGATAGAAGCGACGGGTCCTAAACGTGCGCGAGACCCTCCACGTGTCTAGTGTCAAACATAATGCTCTGCCAAATAGAATGGACTTAGTCAAAACACAAAGGAAGCAAAGAGGGCTTGCGAGAACGGCGCCAAGTGTCCAACCGTCGCAACTTCAGGAGTGAAAGGAGGGGGTCAAATCTTAAGATGCGGGGGCTTCCACGTGGATCTCACACGGATAGACTCCAAACCCAAAGCAGTTTGGAAAAGATTTGGCGGAAGGCCAATTCAAAGATGAATCATGAAGCCCGCCAAGAATTTTAAATGCTTAGATCTTTTAAGATATTGTGAGAGCTCGCGTGGAAGGCCCAACTCGACTTTCGGATGATCTCAACTACGACTGGAATAAATACAAATCCGCCATTATCGAGGTCATTAGGCTTCTCACCTACCACATTAATGAGGTGAATTCAATGCTCTTTTGGGGTGGTTGAAGCATGATTCAAATTCTTCTCCCCTTTCTCCCTCATTCCTCCTATATATTGTAAGCAGGGGCATTTTTGTAGGGGTTGGACATTTTTGTTTTGCACCCTCCCTTCTTCTCTTTCTGAAAGTGGATTTGTGGAGCTTGAACCTCCCATTCAAACTGTAAATGCAATCTTGCCTCTTGGCCATTGTAATGGACTGTATCAAATCTGGAGCAATAATATAAGTCTGTGGATGATTCCAACCCTCTCTTATGTTCATTGTATCTTCTTGATCTCTCATTGCAATCTTGGTCACTTGTGTATGATGGTTGTATGCATTTTTATGGTTTGTGTTTATTTGTAAAGCAGGTGTTCAACATTCCTTTGGTGCATCACCCTTGTTAGTTTAGGTTTTATTTCTTGCATCTCCTTAACCCTGTCTCCTTAGCAAGTTAGAGTAGGTTTTAGAGTAGATCTTCTGCAATATGAATGTGTGCACTTGAACAAAGGAATAAGAACCGACCTTCATCCGGAGAGCTCTCCGATTCACAAAGTCCCACACTTTGAGAGAAGCTCCATGTTATGCAATCACACTGAGAGTCTCAACCCATCGAGTTGCAGACATTCAGGGGTGTTGTGATTATGCATCAATAGTTTTAGCACGCTCGGTGGGACTAAGAAGTCTTCATTTTTATTACAGCAAGATTGATGTGCACTTGTTGTAAGTTCCTAGCTTGTAAGAAACTCTGACATTGCACATCTGGTGACTCCAAAAAGGGCAGAATCCACTGGTTTCAGCAGTCCAAGCTTGGTAGATTCATGAGAAGAATCCAGACAAGGTCAAGAACTAGAGAAGAGGGGCTATTTGTCTATCTACATTTATCCCCAGATAGAGCAAGAAGGGGAAGAAGAGCTCAAAGGTCTCCATCTCCACCAAACAGACATTGTCAACGCCTCCACATGGTAGACCTTTCATTTAATCAACTAGAGTTCTTCGACCAATCAGGATGGTGCAACCCAATCCTTATGTCAACTTCACTAGCAGCAGCTCGCTTGCTCTCAATGCACAAAACCCAGTTCGCATTCTGGCGCTAAAGAACATTCCATATTTCACCGGAGAGAACCAAACAACTCCGATTGACCACATCCAAGACATTGCAAATGTCATGCAATTCATGAGATTGTTGAAATGGACATTCTTTGTTAAGTTATTGGCATCCTCCTTTAAAGGTAAAGCTTTGCAATGGTTTAGGAGTCTAACAAAGAGGGGTCTATCCAAAATTGGGATCATCTGTGCACAACCCTTCATAATCAATTTGGAGAAAAAGGGACAATCTATCCTTGTTGGAACAATTGACAACCATCAAGAGGGCTCCTAATGAACAACTGACCGACTTCAACTTTAGATTTCAGAGGATGTGGGATAGGATTCCGGTGGCCGTGAGACCAACAAAATGAAGGTGCTTTTCTATACTTCCTTAAAGCTTTAAATTCGATATTGCCATGATGATTCAATCAATGGGAGGTATAACTATACCCACAACCTATAATATTGCTATTAGAGCTGAAAACTACTTGATTCAAGCTGGTAAGCTAGCACCTAGGCCACCTATGCCTCTATATCCGAATTAGGAGCTCTAAGCAGTAGTCAAGCGCCTACGTTGGCCCCCATTCCTGCTCCAAGAAATCAGAATTCGATTGAAGCTTCTACTTCATCTCCTAGCACTTCAAATGAGCTCCAAGAAGTCATGCAAAGCAACTACAAAACTTGGGTAATGAGTTAGTAACACTGAAGAGGCAACAAACCCAAAATTTCCGATCATATCAACCTCAAATCCAACCCAATAGGCCTCCATATCAACCTAATAGGCCATCTATTCAAGCTACAAATCAGAACCAAGTAAAACCTCCTGCCAATAGACCATTCCAACATTACAATCCCAATGCTGCATCTACATCTAGAGCCTTGGTACTAGTACAAAATAACATGGCTCGGGAATATGACTGGTGTTTTCTATGCGTGATCTACTCATAACCAATCAATGTGTTTTAATGGTGCTTTGAGTCAAGCTCTTATGGTGACAATGACGGGTGTAGAACAAGAGACAAGCCAAGAAGGAAATAAGCAACAGGAATCAACTCAGCAAGAGGCACCTCCGAATGAGACCACACTTGTCAATTGGCAGGCTGAAGATTTTTGTGGTGTGAACCAAGCCCCTTCTCAAAGTGTAGCGGCCAATACACTCAAAAGAGAAGGAATATTGGAGAAGGTCAGTCATCAAATTCAAATGATCCACAACCCTCTATTACTCCACAAGGTGTTAGCAATCAAAGTGTAGTTCCCAATGAGCAAGGTCATCCCAAGCCGCCTTCCGCAGACCAACCCGGTGTTGGTCATAACAACCCTCGTGCAAGAAAAGACGGTGCGAGGTAAGGGGCAATAGGGAGATAGCTCATCTCCATTCAACATCATTGAGCAGATGAAGAAACGAATGTAAACATCTCAATGTGGGAGTCATTGGCTATCCCAGGACAAAGAGACCTATTACAAGTGATATGGCAAATGGTCAACATCAAATCAGCCACCCAATCAACAAGACAAGGTACTTACCAATGCAGCTCAACAAGGAGCATCAGATCGAGGAGGCCATCAAGGTAAAAATTTGAAGCCCCCTCCATTCTATATCTCATTGATCATAGGAGATAAGTTGATACATAATTGCATGATTGATTCGGGAGCAAGTAGCTCAGTCATGCTGAAACAAATAGCTGACCAATTAGGTCTTCAATATGAAGTCATCTCCAAAGGTGTGGTGCAATTGGATGGAATAACATAAGTAATAACGGTTGGAGTAATCAAATATTTGAGCCTCACATTACATGCATGTCCCAATGTAACAGTGGTGTTTGCAAGATGTATCAATCATAGACTTGCCACCGCTCTTTGCATTGTGTTTGTCAAGAGACTTCACTGCTAAAATTGGGGGCTATTTGTCTGCTGATTGGTCACACATGTTATTCAGAATGAGGTATGGGGCTAAGGCCACAATAAGATCTAAGCCCATTGCAAACTTTCACATAGAGCCTCATGTACCGAGTCCAATTAATGCAAATTGTTCAACATTTGATCAACATGAAGCAGATACCAAAATCGGATGCATTCGGACTTGAATCTTGATGAGTGGGCAAACAAGAGGCATGCTTTTGATCCCTACAAAGAAATGGAAGAATCTGAGTTGGGAGTCTACTGTTTACATGAAGAGAATCAACCTCTTCCTAGCATCACCAAGCCATATCACAAAGATGATAACGAAGTATGGCAGTTATTCTTTGATGGCTCAAGGAGTAGACAAGGCGCAGGAGGAGGAGCTATGCTCATTTCGCCACAAGGTATGAAATACTACTCACTTTCCATTTCCAGTTTTCTTGCTCAAACAACACAGCTGAGTATGAAGCCTTAATCCATGGATTACATTGGGAAAGAAAGAGAGGCATTAAAAACTTACAAGTATTTGGTGATAGTGAGCTAATTGTGAATCAAGTCGAAGACAACATGCTTTGCAAAGAATGACCTACTCAAGAGCTACAAAAACAAGGTATGGGACCTAATTGAGGATTTCGAAGTTTTCAACATTGTGTCCATACCCAAGAAGAAGAATGAAACTGCAGATAGGCTTGCAGTTAGAACAACATTTGATGTGGTTGATAGTATCAAAAGAGACAAAACACAACCACATGTCCATGTGATTGTAAGGCCAGCAGTTCCAGACAATAACACAAGCTGACAAGTGTTTGAGAATGATCAACAGATCGTTAATTTCTTGCAAGAAGAGGCTGGATTCTCAACTAGGAATCAAGACAAATTAGAGAATTAGAGCGATAAGACGGGGATTAAGTGGTGCAACTGCGGACAAACAAGCTTCCCAGAGGTTTGGTGACATTGGAGTCAATATTCAATCCTAATGACTAGTTTCGTAAAGAGAAAGCAAACATTAAGGTCAAGGGAGATGATTCGAACCTATTTTTGTTGGGAACTCCAAATTGGCAAGGTGGCCATTGAGCAAGAGAGATATGAATTCATACAACTTTGCCAAGAATTTCCAGACGTTTTCACCTGGAGTTATGAAGACCTGCGAGGATTCAATCCAAAGTTGGCACAACATACAATAGAACTAGATCCATATGCTAAGCCCATCAGGTAGAAGCAAAGACCAATCAACCCACACATTGAGCCTCTAATGAAGAAAGAGCTAAACAAGCTGATAAAGGCAAACATTATATTCCCAATCAATCATTCAAGTGGGTTGCGAATTTGGTGCCGGTCGGAAAGAACAGAGAAATCAGGTTGTGCATGGAATTTCGAGACTTGAACAGAGCATCTCTCAAAGACCACTATCCACTTCCTTCAATGGACAAATCTTACAGGTGTAGAAATGGATCGAGAAAGGTTCTGTCTCCTAGATGGCTACTTAGGGTATAATCAGATAATGGTGAAAGAAGACGATTAGTTCAAAATGACTTTCACCACTAAGTGGGGCACCTATGCCTACAAGAAAATGCCGTTTGGATTGTCTAATGCCGAGCCACCTTCCAGAGGGCGATGGACATGGCATTCAAGGGTTGATCAACAAAATAGTACTGATATATCTTGACGATATCACTGTGTTCTCCAAAAACGTAATGACCACCTCTTCCATATGAGACAGGTATTTCAAAGATGTAGGAGATTTGGGGTATCATTGAATCCCAAAAAATGCATATTCCTGGCTCACGAAGGCAAGCTCCTAGGCCATATTGTGTCAAAGGAAGGATTGACGATCGACCTAGAAAGAGTTGAAGCAATTCGAGCATTGCCCTTTCCAAGTCATAAGAAGGCTCTTCAGAGCTTTCTAGGAAGAATCAATTTTGTCCGAGTTTGTGCCAAATTTTCTTTGCTCTTGTGAAGCCAATAACACTTGATGTTGAAGAAGAGCATGGCATTTAGGTGGACAGCTGAGGGAAAAGAAAGTTTTGAAGCCATCAAAGAAGCCATATCCCAAGCTCCAACTCTCATCAATCCAGACTTCTCCAAGGACTTCATGCTTTATGCCTTTGGTGGTGGGGACACAATTTCTGCAATCCTAGTGCAACAAAACAAAGAGGGATCTGAACAACTAGTTGCCTTCTTCAGTCAAGGCTTGGAGGACTATGAAGTGAGATACTCCTTCATCGAGAAGCATGTCCTTGCAGTGATCAGGAGCTTAAAGAAGTTCAAACACCTAGTCTCAAACAACAAGATCTAGCTGTTAGTTTCTCATGCGAGTCGGGACTTCCTTTTGAACAAGGATGTGAATGAGAAACATGCAGGATGGATCACTCGTGTCATGGAATATGACATTGAAATTAAGGTCACTAAGTTGGTTCGTGGAAAGGGATTATGTGAACAACTAGCCTCGAGTCAACAAGTTGATGCAAGCAATGGAAATGAAGTTGTCTTGGTATTGCAGGAACGGTCAAGGGAAAGTGAATGATAATGTGCCTATCCCTTGTTGGACTCAAAATATGATACACTTCCTACAAACAGGCCTATGCCCTCCAGAAATGAGCAAAGCAAAGAGGATATACTTCAGATTACAAGCCATTCCATATGTGCTTGTTGATGGTGTTTTGTTCAAAAGGGACATCAATGGTGTTCTACTTGAGATGCATCGAACAGGTCAAATCAAGAAGGTGTTATAGGAGTTTCACAATGGAGAAGCCGGAGGTCATTTTGCTCCACGGGTAACAGCTCTTAAGATAATGAAGGCGGGATATTATTGGCCCACGGTGTTCAGTGACTGCTACACATGGATAAAAAAATGTAAGAAATGTGCATTCTTCACAGGCAAGGAAAGATTAGTAGCACTCCCATTGCACCCAATTTCAGTTGACAACCATTCATGCAATGAGGATTGGACTTCATTGGGGTCATCAATCCAAACTCAAACCAAGGCCACGTGGATTCTCACACCCTGAGACTATTTCACGAAGTGGACCGAGACGTAGAACTCAAAGAAGCAAACGAGTCTAGCATACTAGACTTTTATGAAGGGATAATGACTAGGTTCGGAGTACTAACCACTATCATATCAAATAATGCATTGGCATTCCTAGGTTCCAAGATCACAGAATGGGTTGTCAAGAATGGGATCTACTTGAGCACCTCTTCAAACTATTACCTGCAGGGTAATGGGTAGGCAAAGTCCATGAACAAGAATTTGCTAAGAATCATCAAAAGGACTCTAGATGAAAATCAAAGGACATGGCATACAAAGCTAAAATCGGCATTATGGGCTGACAGGATCACACCAAAGAGGTCAACAGGTAATTCTCCCTACAAGCTGGTCTATGGAAAAGAGGCAGTGTTGCCTATATCATTAGAGCTTCCCGCATTGGAATTCATGAAGTAGTTGGAATTATCTGAGTTTGAACCAATGGAGGCTAGGTATGTAGAGCTAATGGAATTGGAAGAAATAAGAGAACATTCAGTTCAAATGATAGAGAAAGATTAAGTCTTAGTCAAAAGGTGGTTTGATAAGAAAGCAATTGCAAGGACCTTTCAAGAACAGGACCTAGTTCCGAAGTGGGATGCAGATCGGGAAAAGCCAAGAAGGAATTCTAAATTTGATGCTATTTGGAGTGGCCCCTACATGGTTACAAGGATGTAAAAGTAGCAATGCCTTCCAATTGTCTACATTGGATGGAAATGAGCTTCCGATTCAGTTAACAGGATCTATCTTAAACATTTCGCTAAAAAGAAAGGTTCCACCCTTGTAAATATTAGCCTAGGATTTTAATTCCTCTAAGTACGTATGCACATTGTCTTGCTGTAGTGTAGGTTTCAATTTCCCTAAGTGCTTCGGCATAGGTTTTGTTGCTCCAAGGTTGTATCATTATGCATTCAGTGTGCCTCCAAGTGAATGTGTGCCTACAGTCCATTTCCAAAAGTAGGTGAATGCTCTAGGTCAAGACAATTTTCTACTCTCAGAAATCTCACCTTCATATTTTCTTTGAAAATTGATGCAGTCTGTGCGGAACACGTTAAGGGCCAACAGGTCAGTTGCAAGCACTGGGCTCGAGGTTTCGAGAACAGGATTAGTACCGGCTATCACTCATGACTCTGTGCCCAACGGATACTTCAAGGCAACTGATCTTTTCACCTAGCAAGTAGGTGATCTCGCGAGTCACCAAATTGCTAGTCAATTTTGCCCTCAGGGAAAAATTGATCAAACATGACCTTACACAGAGAAAATTGAAGAGTCGGTTTAGTCATGCAAGCCCACATTTCAAAACTATCAATCGGAGTTACAAACAGGCTCGTAATGGCAATTCCAAACGATTCAACCCTAAGAAAAGTGACAGGACTCGCGGAAGGCACTATGTGTCGGCTGTGCAATTCCAAAAGTGAGAGGGAAAAGTGAAACTCAAAACCCCGCGGGACTTCCACGTGGAGTCAACAATGAGGGACCCGCCAAGGAAGCACATATAATGTGTTCACTCGAGGCCCGAATTGGAAAATTCTAAGAGCCAAATGCGGAACCCTCCACGTGTCTCTTGGCGCACCTTCAAAAGGTATGACGAAGCGAGGTTTCCAAACGAGCGCAAGCCCTCCACGTGGTCAGAGTTCGAAAAGGTAGAACCGGCCATTGAAAAGTGAAAGAAAAGCAACAAAGCCAGCGAAGCCTCCACGTGTCACCAAAGACAACTTCAAAGATAAATCCAAAAGGCGGTCCCCCAAACAAGTGCAAACTCTCCACATGTCTAAGGCCCGAGAAAGTTGCATCGACCGTTGAAAAGTCTAAGAGCCAGTGGAACCCTCCACGTGTCTTATTGGCACAACTTTAAAGGTGCGGTAGAAGCGACGGGTCCCAAACGTGTGCAGACCCTCCACGTGTCTAGGGTCAGACATAATGCTCTACCAAATAGAAGGGACTTAACCAAAATACAAAGGAAGCAGCAGGCTCGCGGACGCCGCCAAGTGTCCAACCATCGCAACTTCAAGAGTGAAAGGAGGGGGTAAAATCTTAAGATGCGGGGGCTTCCACGTGGATCTCGCACGGATAGACTCCAAACCCAAAGTAGTTTGGAAAAGATTTGGTAGAAGGCCAATTCAAAGATGAATCATGAAGCCCACCAAGAATTTTAAATGCTTAGATCTTTTAAGATATTGTGAGAGCCCGCGTGGAACGCCTGACTCTGACCTTCAGATGATCTCAACTACGACTAGAATAAATACAGTCTGCCATTTTTGGAGGTTTTTAGGCTTCTCACCTACCACATTAATGAGGTGAATTCAATGCTCTTTTGGGGTGGTTGAAGCATGATTCAAATTCTTCTCCCCTTTCTCCCTCATTCTTCCTATATATCATAAGTGAGGGCATTTTTGTAGGGGCTAGACATTTTTGTTTTGCACCCTCCGTTATTCTCTTTTTGAAAGTGGATTTGTGGAGCTCTAACCTTCCATTCAAACTGTAAATGCAATCTTGCCTCTTGGCCATAATAATGGACTTTATCAAATCTGGAGCAATAGTATAATTTTGTGGATGATTCCAACCCTCTCTTATCTTCATTGTATCTTCCTAATCTCTCATTGCAATCTTGGTCACCTGTGTATGATGGTTGTATGCATTTTTATGGTTTGTGTTTATTTGTAAAGTAGGTGTTCAACATTCCTTTGGTGCATCACCCTTGTTAGTTTAGGTTTTATTTCTTGCATCTCCTTAACCTTGTCTCCTTGGCAAGCTAGAGTAGGTTTTAGAGTAGATCCTCTGCAATATGAATGTGTGCACTTGAACAGAGGAATAGGAACCGGCCTTCATCTAGAGAGCTCTCTCGATTCGCAAAGTCCCACACTTTGGGAGAAGCTCCATGTTATGCAATCACACTGAGAGTCTCAACCCATCGAGTTGCAGACATTCATGGGTGCTTGTGATTATGCATCAACAATGTGTTCTACCTTATATAGATATGTGAAAAGGGTTACATACATAATTGTGATTAGGGGTTTCATAGGAAATATGGATGAGGGTTTCTATGTAGCTATAAGGGAAAAGAATAGGGTTTGTCTCTAGCCATGAGGCACATAGTTTTAACATGTGTGGACAATGTAGTAGAAGTACACCCTAGATTTAAATACCTGCATGTCCCACACCTACTCCACGACTCAACAAAAACAAGGGAATTAAACACTTGCATGTCCCACCTATTGCCCAACCTAGATTATTCGTACCCAAATAATATCTACTATGTGCTCCACTTTATACACTATTGTGATCAAAGTTTTATACAAAAATGAGATTGGGGGTTTCATGCACAATTGTGAATACGGTTTTCCTGTAGCTATCATGGAAAAGAAAAGGGATTGTCTCTAGTCGGGATGCACGTAGTGTTTCCAAGTTTAGACTATGTAGGTGAAACCTTGGAAGTGTGAAAGATGATGTAATGTGATTTAGGTGAGTAAGATGTTTAGGAGGGAGGTATGTAGAGATGAAAACCCAACAACTGAAATTACTCCCAAGGGATCAAGTAGTTGGACGGGTAAAAGGAATGGTCAAGAAAGACGAAGACATGAATCGAAGGTTAGAAATAAAAAAGTGAGAATGCATGCTTAAGGAATGTATGCATAAAAGGAATGTTCAAGGAAGACGAAGACATGAATGTAAGGTTAGGAATAAAAATGTGAGAAATAAATACATGTATGCCCATGATTGTTCAAGAGGACGATTGTTCTCACCCAAATAAAATGTGCTTACTGCATGCTCCATTTTTTTGTCTCGATCTCACTTACATCATGCACACGATTGAAAGTCATGTTTGAAGGGACCATAAATTTAAAAAAAAAAAACCCAATAAATGTTCGTTTTGAGTTTCAAGTTTAGTTCTTGTATGGGAACATGTGAGGCACGAAAAAGAATCGATAACTTAACCACATGAGCATCTGGCTAAAAAAACAAAAGGTGGGTTTCAACAACCATTTGAAAGAGAGATTTCTAAATAAAAATGTGGGAATTAAATACTTGCATGTCCCACCCATATTCCATGACTTAGTAGAAATGTGGGAATTAAATACCTGCATACCCCACACCTATTCCATGAGTTAGTTTTTTTCTCACCTAAATAATATATGCTACGCATTCTTTTTTTTTTGGCCCCGATCTCATTAGCAATATTCACATCAATGTAATTTGATATTGCATGATATATTTCATGTTTCATATTTCATCTTGCATGATTGGATTACGATAATCATAATCCATTTAATTTTTTTTTTGTAGCTAGACACATAAATTTCATAGAATGTAGCAGGTTAACATCAAAACCAAAATATCAATAACATAAACAAGCACCTATAAAACTTAATCTTCACAAATTTATTAGGGTTATTTGCAGACTTGCTTAAGATTGATGTCGAAGACAAACAACTAGAAAAAATGATATAAAAGCGACTACCAGAGTTTGATTCTATTTGAATATACATGTTGCATCCAAAATAATGTGGGTGAGCCCTCGAAGATACTTGACAATTAGTAGAAGTTGCTAAGGAAGGTAAACATTCTTCTTAATGCAAAATGAAAAGAAAGGATAAATTATTTCATAACAACTAAGACTGAAGTAGTAACTCAAATGGAATAGTCTATGTTGTCAAAAGTTCTCCACTTCAATGAAAATGCAATATTGGTAAGACATTTGAAATAAACGTTTTACCATGATATACAAAAGGCCATAAAAGTAAAGTAATGACTACTTGGCCTAGTGGACCATTTGGAACAAATAGCTCAACCTAATCTTGTTAAACAATGCCTCATATGTGCAAAGAGAGCTGATGTGGGGGCACCGAAACTGAAAGTGCATCTTCCGGACTCAATGAACGATTGTCTAGAGTATGGTATACTACTTCTCTGTAGGTTCTCAACAAAAAAAAATGCTTGATAATTTTATATAGGGCTTCACTACGTCATCCGCAATCACACAAAATTGTATCCAAATTGAATTTTGGAGGTGGAGCCGAGGAGGACGTTGAAGAACCTTAAATTGTGGGCCACATATCTACATGCACCTTAAAGTTGGGAAGTTCACTATGTAGTTGTAGACAAAAGACTCTTAGGAAGGTATGTTTCGTCTACTTTGCATCGTTCAAGACACACACCCCTTTACTAAGAGGACCAACTAAAAGGAAACACTTTTATGTACCAGATAAGTGAAAGCAATGTCAGTTTCCTCTACTGCAACATTTGAGTTCCACATCTTACAAATTCTTCGTACCTTAAATACAACGGATTTGTAATTGTAATAGAGCTTGTAGGCTACCTTATGGTCTTGTAGACATTTGACATCCATTCGAAGAAAGTGACTGCGCCTCCTTGAAACTCTTTGCCTTACCGTTTTCAATTTCCTTTTCTCTCTAGATCCAAAGCACGGAAAAAGTCCATTTAAGTAACACACTCTTAGGAAAACCCATATGCCCCTCACATTATATATGTTGTTAATTCCCAATTCTAAATCAATGCCAGTAGTTTTTCTCACTTTATAAACACCCCATAGGCTCGTAGAAAAAATAAGGGCCCTTCAAACATTCTACGACAAGTTTGACCTGCGATAAACCTTTACTCTTCGCAAAATTTCACAGAGGTCTTCACAAATAACCAACAACACATATGTAATCCCACTGGCAAATATAATGAAAATGTGAATGTATTTAGTCAATACCAAAGAAATAGGCTATCGCTAAACTAAAATCAAAATTTCTCCAAAAGAAATTACGTAAATGGCTCTCTGCAAAAATAATACTTCCACAATACACTTTTTTTGATTTTTGATGTAAATTACTTTCAAATATTTGCAATAACCTTCACATGTAACCTGCATATTTAAAATTTGACCGTCATTTTCTATATATATTTATACATAAACTATAAAATATATAAAAATATGTCTTTAAAATAATTAAATAAATAACATTTTTTTGTATTTGAGAAAGGTAATTTAAAAAAATTATTGTCGCAAAAATAATGTTTGACAGGAATTTGTGGCATTCAAATTTAACCCGTGCTTGTTACAGATGAAGGGCACTAGGAGCTTAAATTCGTCTGAAATCAAATGGCGGTTTGAGCTAGTCGTGCATGCGTTGATAAATCTTGCGGACCCATATGATGGAGCCAAGCAACACAAGTGACATGTAAATCATGCCCAACTTTCTTAGGGTATGCCCTACTCATACGATTAGTTTCTACATGGCCCCACAAAGCTTTGGCCTTCTCGCACCAAATAAAATTTTAAAATAAATTCCATGCCAAATGAGAAACACAAGCATAAATGGTACCCATATAAATAAAAATTGTAGAAAATGTATCCTTTTATATACAAGAAAAACACGGATTCTCGCCATCGCTATAGGGGAATACAAAGGCAAAGCCAAATCTCATTCCATATGTGAAGGGCATAGCGAGGGCCATATATATATATATATATGTATGTATGTATGTATGTATGTATGTATGTATGTAGGTATATATATGTGTATGTATATATATGTACACACACACACACACACCTATTTCTAAACTATATTTGTGTAGTTTACATCTAATCTATATAAAAATGATGGTCATACTTAAATTATGCAAGTCACTTGTGAAGCAAGTATTTTACGGATAAAATCATGAAAACAATGTCTAAATGACTATTAAATGTAACCCCGTGCGTAATAATAAAACATCCCGTATGATAAAGGTGCTGACCATAATAAAAAAAACACGATCTTATTTCAAACCATGATTAACATATATATACAACCCAACACATCTAAACCCTTCTAAATTGATTCATAAAAGGTAAATACAATACATAAAAGAAATAAAACAACTAACTCGAAAACCAAGTCTATAATTCCAACTAAAAATGTGCAAGCTCTTTTGTCACCCCTCGCAGTTCGTAAATGCCATCTCCTTTACCGGACTCTAAATACTTATAAACTCCAGCTAATTCCATCACCAAATATTTTATTTATTTTTAAAAATGAAAAATGTTACCAGAAGATGAATTGACAAAAAAGATAGCTTAGTAAGACACATATCTAATAAATTGCAGCAACCAAATTACTTAAGTGAAAAAAACATTGGATGTGAAAGTGAAGCTAATGACATAATAGGACATATTGTGTTCTCAATCAACTCCTTCGCATCCCCGCAACAATTTGTAGGTCATGATTTATTTAATAATTAAGGAAGTACCAAATTCGACTTGCAATACAAATGAACAAACCTAGTGGCTAGGGATTCGAGGCCGAATATTTTTTTATTATCTAATGTAATCGAGGCCAATCTATCCCGGTAGGTGATGAACCGTCGGATTAAATTAAATTATAATATGTCGACTATGAACGAATTCTATCCTCACCGCTAATGTCTTGTCTGTTGTCGGAGGGTGGAGGCCTCTACCCCATTGTAAGAAAGCCGGAGGATATCCTCGGTGACAGGATCACATGATCCCCATGTGATAGCTCATATATACACCATACGCCCTCATGTGATAGCCCATATATACACCATACATCCCACCCCCACATGCCAAAATCATCACGTGCCCGTGGCACAAAGCTACTCGAACCAAATAGTCACCACCAAAAATTGTTGTCAGAAAAGTGACGAGGTTTCGCGTGAGCTGGAATGTTGGATGTGCTCAGATGAATCACCAACCTAGGATGACACCAACTCCACCTCCCGTCATTTTAGTCCTTGTCCATTGTCTTTGTCTCCACCATTGCATTTGCACAATCACGCATAAGCTCCCCAAAACAAAATGCAAAGGAGAAGTTCACGAAGCTCTCCTACCATTGAAATCACATTCGTTTCGGGTACTATTTTATTCATGCTATTTTGTTCATACTATTTCATTCTGCCATTTTTTTATTAATAGGCACCATTTCTGCCATTTTTCATTACGGTGTAGATTGAAGTCGTATCTTTGTGACAATGAAACTTCCACCTAAAAGCTATTCCAACCAGTCCGTCTATATAACAGGGATGGGTTCAAGTTTATGCCCTTGTTTCTTCTCCCGAGGTGCCATGATAAATGTTGAGATAAAACAAGACCCAAATTCCACAATCCTATTAGCCCATTTCACAACACACAATCCTCATCCTTACAAGGCCATGAAGAACTCTGTAAGGGCACAATCAGGTCAAAAAGCCTCTCTGAAAGCCACAACCCGATCACTTAAAATCACCCACGTAAAAAAATACGGTATCCTGGTGGGTAGGGTTCCCATCTACTGTATCATGTCAATGTGTCATTTGGGTATTTTCCATATCCTAAATGGAAAGATAACAACCTCATTTAAAAAAACCACAAACCATTAGCCTTTCCCACACAAATTTCCGAATCACATGGACACATCCCTTAAACTATAGTTTTTCCCACAAAAATTGCTTCCATGACGTCTAGTTAGCACAACCAAGTCATAGATCTTTGCCACACACAAACACAAAAGGTGGTCCTTTTTCCACATAAAAACACAGTATAGCATATTTACGATACCCTTCATACAAAGGAACTGAGAGTAATGGTTGAGAACCTCATATTTTCTTCATGAACATGTTGTATAAATCTGTCATAGGGTCTTTTTTTTTAAGTCCTCCATACAAGAAATCATTCACCATCTATATCCCCCTCAAAGCTTATTATTCTCTCCCTTTCACACCTTCCTAACACCTGTACAATCAACCTTCCCTTGGAAAAACAACTTCCTCACAACTCACAATTTGGGACAATTGTTTTCTTAGAAAGATTTTCTTATTTCCCATTGCTAGAAAATATAAAGAAAATACAACCAAATTATTGATGAATATGAGATACAAATAAGGTAAATAAAATTATTAAACTTGAAATTTATAGAAAAACTTAAATAAATATATACGTGTATATGTATTGGTCTCACATACCTGGACGTTTGTATTATCATATGGGAGTGTTGTTTGTCATATACACAATGTGTGTATACCACATAAGAGAGATAAAACTGTCTATACTCTTGTCTTTGTTGGCTAGTCAATGAATGTGTTGTGACACCTACTTATACATACACATACATATCCATACGTACACACACACACACACACACACACACACACACACACACACACACACACACGTATGTATTTGTATATGCATGTTTATACATGCATATGCATATGCGCATGCACATGCATGTGCATATACATATATGTAAGGCAATGAAAACCAAAGCAATGCATTACACCTCTTAAATGAATGCCACCTTTTTCTATCCTTTCCTCTTTGCCTTTCTCTCTGCCTAGGTATTCGACATGTCTTTACGGGCGAGTCACCGACGTCGGCCGTGGATCAGTGCAGGCCGACTAGATGCCAAGTTTGCAAAACCGGGTCCCACACATGGGTGTTGCATGTATGACATATTATGGTCTATCTTATGGGGGTCATGCACACTGTCGCCAGAGAGACGACTACAATATGATGTGACACCTAATTATACATACACATACATATACACATACATATATGCACACACACACATGTGTGTGCGTGTATTTGTATATGTATGTTTATACATGCATATGCATATACATATACATATATATGTACATGTATGTATGAGTATACATATACATATGTATATGTAATGGTCTCACATACTTGGACGTTTGTATTATCATATGGTAGTGTTGTTTGTCATATACACACTGTGTGTATACCACATAAGAGAGATAAAACTGTTTATACTCTTGTCTTGGCTAGCTAGTCAATGAATGTGTTGTGACACCTACTTATACATACACATACATATCCATACATATACATACACATGTACATACATATACATACATACATACATACATACATGTGTGTGTGTGTGTTTATACATGCATATGCATATACATATACATATGTAATGGTATCACATACATGGACATTTGTATTATCATATGATAGTGTTGTTTGTCATATACACACTGTGTATACCACATAAGAGAGATAAAATTGTATATACTCTTGTCTTGGTTGGCTAGTCAATGAATGTGCTGTGACACCAAATTATACATACACATACATATTCATATGTATACATATTCACATACATACATACATACATACATACACACCCACCCACACACACACACACACACACACACACACACACATATGTGTGTGTGTGTGTGTGTGTGTGTGTGTGTGTGTGTGTGTGTGTGTGTGTATTTATATGTATGTCTAGTTTTATATGTGTTTGGTGCCACGAGGCGGGGATGGTTTGGCATGTGGGGGTGAGATGTATGGTGTATCTATGGTCTATCGAATAGGGGTCATGCGATCATGCCGCCAAGATATCCTCCTGCATGCATATGCATATGCATATACATATATATGTACAAGTATACATATACATATGTATATGTACTGGTCTCACATACCTAGACGTTTGTATTATCATATGATAATGTTGTTTGTCATATAGACACTATGTATACCACATAAGAGAGATAAATCTGTCTATACTATTGGCTTGGCGGGTGATGCAGAGGCTAATGTCAATCAACAACCTAAAAAGAAACATATATAGGAATCAACATATATTGGAATCATATGTATACAATTTATTTATTACAATTACTTGAAATCATTTTTGACTACTTGGTCTTGTTGTTTGCCCACAACCTTTTAACTTATTTTAACTTCATTTTTTCCTCTTCTTGAGACTTAGCTTTTGGTTTTAGACACTCACCCTTCCTTTTTCTACTTTCTCCCTAACCTTATACTTCTCATTACTCTATCAATCTCCTTCTTTCTTAGGGTTAAGTCCCTTGACTTCTAATTTGATTTGCTCCCTTAAGTTGTTATCTAATGTAGCAAGACAATTTTTAAGGTTGCTTGAATATGACCATTTATAAACTTCCTTCCTTACCACTCAAGATCTAAAAACATATTCTTATCACCAATTATATTGTAGATCATCCTTCCTTATGAGTTACTTTTTCAACTCACTGTCCACTAATTGAAGTTTGACTGATACAAGTGTCCAAATCTAATTGCTCAAGTGAGATTTGACTGTGTTCTTTTCCTCAATCACCAAACCTTCTCACTCAAGTGATAGTTATTTGATATTAGGTTCTAACACCACATTGTCATAGACTCCTCATTCCTTACATCTCTCATAATGATATCCTCTAGGCTCATAAAACTATGCACATGCTGGGGGTCTAACTATGTAGATGCTTTTTTCCTGAGTTTAACACCTTCTATGTATTCTAAGCCTTTTAAGTAAACAATGAAACATATTTTAAAGTATCACATTCCTTATTAATTCTCCTCAAGATTCCAAAATCATGGGTTAAGTATATTAAATATGACTAATATCCTTACTCCTCTCTCATGTAGACTGTCATAAAGTCGTTAGGACTATGCATGTACTATTTTTATCTCCTTACTACTTGTCCCCTTCTCAAACTTGGCCAACATTCCTCTTCATTATTTTCACTCCCATAACACTTATAATTGTCAGGTAGGGTAAGGTTTTATTGAATTTTGATAGGTTAGGTTATCATAACCTTCTCAAAAACAAAGTATCTTATTGAGGTCATGTGATCCTGTCGCAGGAATAGACGGCTCTTGTGACACCTATATATACATACACATACATATGCATATGTATACATATGCATATACATACATGTACATACACATGCATATACAAATACATATATATGTATGTACATGTATGTATGCATATGTACTGTCTCACATACCGGATGTTTGTATTATCATATGGGAGTGTTGTTTGTTATAGACATACCGTATGTATACCACATAAGAGATATACAAGTTTACAACAAAAAAACACATAAACAAACAAACATTTATATGTAACATATATGTATATGTATAATATATATGTATATATATGTTTTATAGAAAATATGAAAAACATAATAATTAATACTATTAACTCATTGTTTTGTTTGGCATATACACTCAATAAAACACATGTATGTGGGACCAATACATATTCATATCCATATACATACATATACATATCCTTATGTATATACATATACACATACATAGATATACATATATATGTATATGGGTGTGTTTGTATTATACACACAAAAACCACATTGTGTATACCATAGAAAAAAGTTTGTATACGACAAAAAACACATAAAAAAAGAAACATTTCTACGTAACATATATGAATATGGATATGTATAATACATACATATATACACATATTCTTATACATATATGATACACTGCTTATACCACTTAATATGTAGAAAAACATAAACATTATTTTTTCATTTTTATTGTCATATACACAAAAAAACACAGTGTGTATACCATAAAAAATAGTTTTTATACCACATATAACACACTAAAAAGAAACATGTCTATATATGTATATATATATATATATATGATATGCATATGTCTTGGAATGCAGATAGTTGTATTGAAAAGGTCAAATTTGCAGTGTTCAATATGCAAAAAAAACATGTGGTCTATTGTTGCTTACGATAGATGTTTTTCCATTGTAAAGGTAAACATGGTTTTCATTTGGAGATTAGAAATTCATGGAGTGTTGAATACCTCAGAAAATCTTACATGCTCATCATTCATATTATATGACCCTGATGGCAGCAAGAAAGTAGAGAGAGGCACCATTGTGGGAGATGCCAGTATGACCATCCACCAAGCTGAGTATAGGGCCTTGATATTGGGTCTTGAGGAAGCAATATGTCATGAAGTTTGGAACATTTGTGTGTTTTCACATGATATGCTTGTGGTGAATCAAATGAAGTGTGTTTACCAATGTAACAATGTAAATCTTTCTATTCTTCGTGTTCAGGCATTAGAGATTGTATCTCACTTTGAGAAATGTTCATATATACATGTAAAGGTTAAAAGAGGTAGGTTGGATGCATATCAAGCATCTACGGCCACCGTAAACGAAGAAGTGGTAGTGTTATTAGCAATTTCCATGGATGACATTGTAATATGATATATGTACACACTGTAACCTCTTGTTTTGTTACGTACATGACTGTTTTTAAATATTTAATGGCTTAATATGTACTATATATGATGCATTTGTGGAATGGTAGATAATTTTTATTGCAGGAATAATGCAGTCCGTTGATAAAATAATGCAAAATTTTTAATAATAGAAGTAGACATTAGGACATCGTACTCTTCCGTGGTGTGTGTACGCATAAAAAATATATTTAGGCATTATATATGTCCATTTGGTTATTGTTAAGCTAACTTATGATTTTTTTGCATGCCTGCAGAGGAGAATGCCATGGTTGCGGTTGGCTTTACCGAAAATGCATTTTGAGGACATTGTGTCTTCTTCACAAGTAAGAATACATGCATTTCAATTACATTTTCCATTGCTGCAATTGAAAAATTAATAATTGCATTAAATTTTATGTCCAAGCTGATTTTATAAGTAATTAATGAATTCTTATTTCAAGCACCTTTGGCCGGTGCCTTATAGCAAAAGATCGAAATGACGTCCACAAAGGATGTACCTCTAGATATCTTCTTTGGTACATATGTGCGTGTAATTTATCTACTAATTGTTTAAACATTGTTATTTGATCATTTGTTTGACTTTGTGTAATTTATTTGGATTGATTATTGAAGGATGATGAGGCGGTTGCACCGATGGTTGCTTCGCCACCACATGTACAAGCGGATATCACCGACGAGAAGGTAAAATTACCTTAATATAACTTTGTATTTATTATCTTAAATTAATTTCATTATATATTATTTGGTACGTGTGTGCCTAACGAGTTTATATGACTAACAAGGTTATATTTGGAATGTTGATTGCAGGAGGATGCACCCAAGGTTGCTTCTCCAAGTCATGTGGAGGTTGATATTGTCGCCAAGGAGGTAAAATCACCAAAATATAAATTTTTATTTATTGTTTTCATTTATCCATTAGTGTCTAATTGTTTATATTATGTTGGTGAATAGGCTCCTCTTCACTATAGGAGGGAGCATTGCGGGGACCGCATAATATATTATTGTGAGTACCCCAGTTGTGAAAAGAAATTTTATGAGTTACGAGGCTAAACCTCCACAGGTTAGATGCCCATTCCCTCTCTCATGTTTCCCCTGAAAGGAAAGGGATAAATTTTACCGGAAAATATCCCGGTGTGCCTTAGAAAAGTGGAGACAATACATGGATTAGAGGGAGGGGAACATTGAGGTATGTTGCATACGCGATATATATTGCAAAGGTGACACATGATAACATGCATATGTAAGAGGGATGCCAAGGCATCATTTGAAAAGATTAGAAAACGTTCCAAGAAAGAGGAAGAAGATGCTATGAGAGCCTATGATTCAGAGCCTGCGAGGGTTAAGAGGAGGGCAACCATCTTGGCATTAAGAGAAAAGAAGGAAAACAAGGTAAGTTTAATGAGTAAAGGTTTTATTTCATGTGTTTCTCGTTATCAATACATAAGTATTATCTATTTCATTTAATTTATATGTCATTGTCTTAATAGGGTGAGGAGGGTGAGATGCATGCAGAAGCCGAGGGGTCATTCACGAAGGAACTAGTGGACATGACAGGTGAGGTAAGTTATTGGTTTGATATTTAGTTTTGTTTTTTAAACACTTTTGTTCATGAATCGTTCACTAACAGTTGTATTGATACATTATGTATGTAGGAGGATGAAATTCCACTCCTACATTTGTACGAGAAAAGTAAAAAATGATAGTGAAGAATCCAACCAACAGACATCAAGATGAGGTAACTACAGAGCGAAACATCTCCAAATTGTAATATGTAGTTTTTGTGTTAAAACCATTCTAATAAGAAGTTATTTTGTAGGTTGGTCCATCACAAGGGGCTGATTCCATGACACCTTTTCATTTTATTTTGGATGTGGTGGTGTAAGTAATGGAGAACATGGTAAGACATGAACCTTATTGGCAATGTAAATTTGAAGCTATCAGTTTTCCCTCTAAATGTAGTGTTTGAAAATTTGAATTGTTAAGTTTGAATGAAGGGACCAAATGTCAAGTGTAAGGGATATTAACGAATAAATTGTCCTTACCTTTGTTTATTTTTCACTATAAGGGATACAAAATAGTCTATGTTTTATGTGTTTAATGGTTTTGCATATGTACATGACAATATAGGACAATCTATCTCTCCAAGTTTTTGTGACATAACAAGACATAAAATAGAAGATGAATGAGGGTTCAATGCATTGATTATCCCTATTTCCCACTTTAATGATGATCTAAATTAATAAATAGATTTTAAAATTAAAAAATATATATGTTAGACCTTCCAATTAGAAGGTTTCCAACTCTTAATATTAATCCTTGAACACCATATCATTATCATTTACAGTTTCTAACTTATTTTCTTTTAAGACCTTAGTAGAGGAATCATCATTCCTGTTGACTTTGTTATTCAAATAGTTGTAATGAGGTCGTATTTATCTCTTTGATGTTAGTGTCCTCATTCAAAAAAGAACATGTCTTCATAGAGCAGCCCACATCCAAAGTATCATGATTGTACCAACATGATTTATCTGCCCCATGATTCATATTTGATCTAGAACGTGCCATTTTGGTAGCATCTACCTCAAGGGAATCCTAAAATATTGGTGTTAGCTATATGCACGAACTTTGTAACCAATGAATGTTTAATTTTATTCAATGTCGTATGTGAAGAATCCAAGAACTATGAGACCATTTGTTTCTTTTGATTGTTATAACTTATATTTGATGAATTGAGTACTTTATACTTGATACAATGATTGAAAAATGCAAACATATGTAGATTTAGATTGGTGATAAAGCAATTCTTTATGTCATAGATTTAGAAAGAAAGGATGTTAATCTAGATTTGATTAAGGTTGAGAGAAAAGTTGGTGGCAATCTTGGATATACAGAGCATGTTTAAGGAATTATTATTGGAAAAGATATATGATGTAGGTACATCATGACTCAAAGAATGTAATGGGTGGTTTTGGTCATCACTATAGGTGTTTAGGTGGTGTGTAGAAGTCAATAAAATCACATGATGGAGCTCTATGCAATTGATTCAGTCATTTGTAGCCTTTTTGGTGTTTTCCCACCAAAAGGAAAATTTGAAATTCTAGGACTGGTTTGGAAGAATTAAGATCATGTTGTTGAGTCCTTTAAGGACTGTTGCAAGATTCTTGGAGGGTTGTTAGGAAATTGTTAAATGTGGAAAAATATCCTAACCTCTAGAGGTGAGAAGAAGTTAGTTTTGGGAGATAGAACTCTATATTTGAGTAATGAATTTTTGGACATGGTTTGATCTTGTTTTAATGTTTTGAGTGATTTTTATACGGTATGCTTGTTCTAACAAAGATTTACCTCTTTAAAAGTTTAAAAGTGGTTATGATGAAAATGGTGCTCTTACATCTTTATATGCTTTTTCTAACTCAAATTTACGTTCATTTCATTGATTGCAGCATCTCCCGGGGCCCATGGGAGAGAGGAGAATGAGTAGATGAACATGCATGCTTTGGTTTACATGTACACAATTAAATTTTAGTTGATAACGTTGTTCACATATCCACAAACATTTTATTATGATATATTTTGCTACTTACTGCAACTAATTTAATGTGCAATGATTGTAGGCATCTATCAGGGGCCACGAGAGAGAAGGGGAGGAGCATATTTCTTTACACAAGGATTTACAGGTAACCTTTACACGAAGTAAAATTGAGATTCTATATTGTGATTCATTTTATTATATAAATAGTGTTAAAAATTGGAATAAAGCTATACTATATAAATTTATTTTTGTTTGGACTAACTATTAGTATTCTTTCAAAAGACTAAAGTGTTCCTATAATGCAGGCCTCATCCATTCCTACTACATCCATAGCAGTTCCCACTAGGGTGCTATCTATTGGTGATGAGGTGGATGTCTCGATTTTTGGACAAGTGGTGGGACATGGAAAATTCCACAATGTTGGTGCCGATGCAATGTACCATGGGAACAAAGTTCCACTAGATTATGCAATCGTTAATATTTTTTTTTTTGGATTGAGGGTAAATTGAGGGTGTTTGAAAGGACCCACATCCTTGTACAATTGAGGATTTTTCTTGAGAGGAACCATAACCTGGTTACAATGAAGGTGACCACTATTTAGGAACCCAATTGAAGCAACCATGAAACCATAGTGAAGATGCAGTGACCAACGAAAATGGCCGCAACGAGTGGGACAAATATCAGTGAATGGAGTGAGAGGAACAACCACCAACGTCAGCAGTGAGAGGAGTAGCCACCAGAATGAGCAACAAGCAGAACAAACACCAAAGACAAAGCGGTGAGAGTATCAACAGTGAGTATAGTAGCCACCAATGTCAGCAGCGAGAGGAGAAGCAAGTGTCAACAATGAGAGGAGAAACCACCAGTGTTAGTAGTGAGAGGAGAGCCACTAGCGAGGAGTAACCACCAAAGGTGTCGGACGAGTAGAGAAGCAAATCCGGCGGAAAACCACCTCCGAGGAGGATCATGCCTCGGGGATTTGAACTTGGGTGGGCAAGCACACAACCATGTGACTTGACCGCACCACTCCCACCCCATCGGCATGCGATCGTTAATATTATATGTGTTATTGATGTTGATTTCCCTCTACCAGTTCCAAGTGCTTTCAAGGACACGTTGGCAGATGTTGTCAATGGATTTTTCATTTGGCCACTTTCAGATGTACATCATATTCATCCACCTCAGGTATTAGCTTGTTTGCAAATGTGTTACATGCAATATCAACTTTGCTTTATTCTTCATATATATTTATTATTATAACACAAACTGTTTTAATTTTGCAGGATGATATGGTACTTGCCACAAAATCAAGGCAAACACTAATGACGTGAGTGGCATTTGAATCAATTCATAGGAATCCCAAAAACAAAAAGGCATTTTATGAAAGAATTGCATATGTTTCCTGCACTAGGAAACACAAGAAAAACTAATTTCATAAGAATAACATTATTATTTCATAACAATAACATTATTATAATGAAAAAGTATTTTGAGATTTGGACAAAATATCCTTGACATGTGTTTTAATTCATGATTAGATTTGGACAACTTATCCTTCACATGTGTACTTAAATTATTATTCAGGCATGACATGTGTTTTAATTGTGGATATTTTTTATTTATTCATGATTATAGCTATCATCATTGTTTTTATTTGAATGTGCCATGTGGCATCACAATGGTTTGATTTAATCATGATTATAGCTGTCATAATTATTTTTATTTGAATGTTCCATGTGGCATCACAATGAAAACCACATGCAATCATTGCATATTGTGCCCACTTTATTCAACTATCATTTGAATTTGAAAATACTAAACATGTGAACCTATTTTTCCTCTATTTATTATAACAATTTTTCATTGTTAGTGTTTGTATTGCAGTTAAGGTTTGATTCCTTTGCCTCCCTTCCTTCAATTGCAGTTAAGGTACGTGCCTTCTAGAATCTACCTCTTTTTTATGTAATACTTGTTATAAGTATGAAATTAGCAACTTGAATCAACCCAGTCTCTTTTAATCCAAAGAGAAATTTCTATTCCTAGACTTGTTATCAACAACATTCATGATATTAACTCAAAACTACTACCGTCACTGTGAATGCGATTAATAGATGAATAATTCACCACCGGACAATGGAATTTTATTAGCTACGATATTTGGCAAAAAAATCTGCATTAACAACAGAGGACTAACTTCACATTTATAGCTCACAAAATCAATTCCACAACTTATGCTTACCATGTTCAATGATACTGATTTTGTAGGATGTATCGAGATATTTTGGAGAGGATACAAAGGAACTTTTCATGGTGCCTATTTCTAGAATTCATATAGCTTTTTGGAAAGAGCTTTGCAAATCATAAAGGAATGTAAGTCTAAATATGTAATCTCGGATATATGTTTAAGTTCAAATGTTCTTTAGGAGAATACGGTCTTGTAAGAGCAAGACCTATCATAGCATGTTTACTTTTTTATGAGATTCTTCCTACCGGTATTTAGTTTTATAAAAATATCAAAGCTTTCCGTGTCTTCATTTAAGATTGCATGTCCTAGGTTCTAATCAGTAAATATATATGTAATATTGTAATATTGGTGGACACTTTGCTTTAAGACAATATTATGGTGAAATTTTTGGTGATGTTACATTTATGATGGTAACATTTATATCTATATTTGGATTGTGTTGATTTATTACAAATTCAATATTTTATTAATTCGCTCAAAATTTAGTGTCATGTTTTAATTTTTGATGGTTATAGTTGGAACACGGTATGGTGTTGTCTCCTATATTATATTTAAATCCCAAATCTAGGTTCCTCTTTGGAAGCCATGTATAATACTTTCTTCTTATTATTATAATAAGAAACCTCAAATTAGAAGCAATGTTTAGTGTGGTTAAACATGCAGTTAAAATCTCTTATATCTAAAATGTATACTTCACACTTCATGGTAATAAGTAAAATTCCATATCCTTTTGCACTTTTAAGTGTGTGCTCCATAACAGTCCCACTCCCTACATTTCCATAACTTGAGAACTGACCATTAGGTGGTTTAACATAGATTTCATTTGAGCCTTCCACATAACATTACACATGACCATATTTTGCAATTCATTTCTAAACTGTTGTGCAACTACATCCTTACATATCATTTCGTTTGCACATTCTTGATAACTAGTCACTAGTTCTTCATAGTGATTGTACAATCTTAGATTAAGCCATTACTCCCACAAACTTATATATCAAACAATTAGTTGTTTAATATTGAAAATAATCGATATCAAACAACTAGAATTCCACAAACTTATATATCAAACAGCTTAATTTTAATATTGAAAAAAATTGATATCAAACAGCTAGAAGTTGTCCTAATCTTATGTGTGCTTGGAATCTAGCTGAATTCTTTTTTCCAATTTAGTCTGAGAAGGGAAATGACTTGCGTTTTCTGCTTTAGGATTTTTCATTCTACATGAGTATTTTTGTGTTGTATCCTAGTTTGAGGTTTCATGGTTTCATATATGTCTTCATGGTTTCAAACTACTACTATAGGATTATTCCTTTTTCATCATGTGCTTGGTCTCTAAACTAAGAAAATAGTAGTCTCCTCCACATGGCTTGATATCTATCCAATGCTTTGTCGAGCCTCCAAGATCTTCACGTACATGGATTTTAAAGCAAGTTTTGACACTTTTTTGAGATTTTAAATTCTTTTCACATGATTTATACAGTTTATTCCATCTTCCATATCCTTTTTGATGCTGGTAATTTAGATTGTGTCCACATGTTGTCACACCTCTTTATATTTCCAACTAGGAGACATGTGCACTAACCTAAAGATCTTCTTTTCTTGGTTATTATTATTACAAAGTTTCACACTTGGTTGAGACTTTACAATCCTCTCTTATGCATTATAGTATTCAAACTCGATTGATTACCTGAATATATTATTGGAAGGTTGGTCTTGGCCATGAAAAACATTTACAAAATTGTCATGCAACCTTTATTGATTTGATTCCTTATTTAAATATTTTCTATGCATTTGAAATTTCATTTTTATCTATCTTATGTGAAGGTTTTGGGAATTGTTTCAAAAATTTGTGAACTAATGGACAACCTTATAGTATAATGATGAGAGTATAAATCCCTCTAATATGTCAATTTAATGATGGACAAACTTATAGTTTAATTGAACTTAGTTTTTTTCAATTTAATGATGTAAAGGCTTATATTAATTGAAATTAGTTTTTGTTTTCTTTATGTAAATTTCATTGCATATTAATAAGTCAAGTCATTATTCTACATCTTTTGTATGTTCACAATGCAATGATCAATCTATAGACTTTCTCTAAATATTTTGTATGTAGACAATGCAATGATAAAAATATATAGTTTATTGTCAATTACAAATAATGGTGACTTTTGACTATTTTATTGTGTGATTAATTGAGCAATAACATTGTGTGTCTATCACATTTCCAGATTCACATCGTCCACCGTGATGGTTCGACTAAATTGCATGGTGGCGTGAAGATACCTTCAATTGTCATCGATCCACCGGAAAATGCCAACACATTTGACAGTGACTTGGGTCCATCTAAAAGGAGAAGGGATGACTTGAAGTCTACTATCTTTGGAGGTAAATACCATAACAAAATTTTTACTTTTTCATTTTGTTTACTTTGATTTTTTAATGTAAAGACCATAACATAATGTTTTCACATAGATTCACATGCCCCGAGTTTCCATCCTTGCTTTGAAAAGGTACGAGGACATGAGGGAAGTTGACAAAAAACATGTGAAGGTTTTGGAAGAGAAACTTGCGTTTTTGAAAAGAGAACGAACAACTACGAGAAGAAAAAAAGTTGTTAGGATGAAGCTCATGGAACTGCATGAGTCAAAGGTCAATATGGAGTTGGAAATATGTCATCTACAGATGGCATAGAAAACCCTAGAAACAATGAGTCGATAAGGTTGCAAATTTGAAGTTTCCATGGAAAAGGTTCAAGAGATTATGATCATTCACGCGTTTGTAAACACAAAAAATTGAAACAAGTGCTCAAAAGCACATTGGGTTTTCCCAATCAATGTAATGAGAATACAAATTAAAAATGTGTCATTGACACTTGTTTGTAAAACAATTATTATATAATTGTAACATACTATTTGAAGTAATAATTTGTATTGTCTATATTGGTATCTACATTAGAACATGGAATATTTACATTACTGCTACCAACTTTAATATAAGAAGAAATAACATTATTTCATTTTGAACATGGATTGTATTTATGTTTCCATTCCACTTGATACCTTTTATGTCTTTATTTAAATGAGTAATTCATTATTTCTAATGATAAAATTGGTTCTCACTTTCATAAATTTTTATAGTGTTTCATTCTCAATATTAGCTTCATGTGGGATACTAGAGGAGAATGGAGGGTTTAACCTTTTCAAGATGCAAGCCCGGTTTCTCACGTTACAACTCTTTTATACCACCGACAATTATTATAGTGTTATGTTTTTTACGTATACACATTATAAAAAAGAGTTAGTTATCATGCCCAAAATATTGTTTCTAGAGGAACTTTCTTTTTGTATCAAACACATGTTAATGGATTTTTGAGGATCTTTAATAGAGATCTGTATGAAACTAGTTGGGTTAATCTGTTTTTCTATTGTGGTCGTGATCAAGAACTTTTGTGGTCGCATATGGACTTTGGCGCTTTTGTACCACTCTAAAATTAGACTTTTTTTTTTTGAAGTATAATATAATTTAAAATTTTCTATCACCATCATATAAAAGAGAGTAAAATGACTAACTATAATTACATTCAGATTAGGAAACCCTACGATTTTTTATGTCCAATAATTTACATTAAAATTAGAGAGCTATGTGGAATGGTCCATCTTCGATGGGCCAAAAACCTACCCTTTGTTTTTTTGAGATAGAAGACTAGAATATATGCATTTTGGATTAAGAAAATCCATTAAGCTTGGAAAATCTGAATCATCGAGTCTGTAACATTAAAGCATCCAGATTCCATACTATTTTGTTATGCTTCGAAGTATAACATGTACATAATAGTAAGATATAGTTTTGAGTGTGACTTGAAGCCGAATCCCAATAAAATCATTGCACATTTTCCTAAGTAAGCAAAATGATGGTGTAAATGATCTTCAAAACCAATTTCACGAAACAATTAAAATCTATAAATATTTGTCCTCAAGAATCTTATAAACTACCCACTTTTCCCATAGCACAATAAGCCATATAATTATTTCCTTTCTTACACGTGTTCAAGGAACAAAATTGCACTTGTTGATGCAAAATTATAGCACCCCTGAATGGCCCTGGGTTTGAATAGGGCATCCGGTGTAACCTACATAACATGGGACCATCTCTCAAGCTATGGGACTTGCGAACTTGAGATGGTCCTTTGGAGAAGGCCGGATTCCTCTACCTAATCCTAATGCTAAACTACTCCTAATACGAAAAGATGCCTAACTACAACTATCCTAACAATGCCAAGGAGACAAGGAGAGAGAAAGTGCATAAAAAGGGAAATCCTACACTAAGGGGGTGATAACACCAAGAAAAGGGGCAAGATACTCTGATGAGGGAGGAAGAAGAGAAAAAATAGAGCTGGGAGAGGTCAGAATAGTAGTGACATAGACCCAAACTCCATCTTCCATCTGCACTCCATGAAACACAACATCTTACACCTACAAATGTGAAATACATGCACATAAAACAAATCTGAAATGGAGAGGCACAAAGAAACAAAAAAACATGAGAAAGGGTTGAAAAATGCCACAAAAACATGAATTTATTGCTCTATAAGGTGCACAAACCATTACATTAATGCTCAGAGGCATAAATACGCTTGCCAGGCGCAGGAGAAGGCTTACAACTCAAATGGAGTTGAGGGAAAATTTGCAAGGGTTCCCACTACTAGAATGTCTCTCCCTCTAAAAATGAGGGGTTTGAGTTATTTTATAGGAAATTTTCACCCACCCTCATTAAAGAGGTATGAGCAACCATACAAATTCACTTCCCGAGGGTACTTCTGTCAGATGAAGACATGGGCGCCATACCGCATTAAATCCATTTGTTGAGCTCTCTTTCACCCACCTACCCTCATCTGGCTTGGAACTCGTGAGCCACTCAACCATGTAACCCATCCAACCTAGAGCCGTCCAACCTCTAGGAATCTAACCCGTAGCCGTCCAACCTCTAGGCATCCAACCCGTAGCCGTCTAACCTCTAAGCATCCAACCCCAAGTGTCTAACTCCGCAGCCATCCAACCTAGCCGCATGCCGGCCCAACCTGTAGCCATCCAACCTATAGACATCCAACTCTGTAGCCATCCAACCTGTAACCATCCAACCTCGCAATCGACCAACCCGGCCATACCATTTAGCCTACAACCATCTAATCTACAACCATCCAACCTACAACCGTCCAACTCACGAGCAGCCATCCAACTCAGTAGATGTCCAACCCCGACCGTCAAACTGTAGCCGTCCAACCTACGGGCATCCAACCAAAGATCCGTCTAACCTCGACCCATCTAACACCCAGGCATCCAACCTACATCCGTACCGTCCAACCCTTAACCAACCAACCTTTCCATACCGACCAACCAGGTTGACCCATCTAACCCTGAGATTCGTCGTGACCAAATCGACCGAGCCAAAACACGGAATTCCTTTCTCTTCTAATGGGGTTGAAATTTTATGGTCATCCACACGTCTAAGAATTATGAATGGCTAAGTCCATTTATGATGATTTATCCAAATTAACCCGGGGGGTAAATTTGGGATAACATGCATTTCATCCCACATAGTCTCATGTTGATAGATTATCCGCTACAATTGAAGCATTCCATAGAACAAAGTTTGTACGGTAGAAGATTAGTTTTCAAAGTGCATGTTCCATCTTGGTGGTGAGAATGAAGGAATGATCATATTATTAGACTATTATGGGTTGTGTATCCTCTACTATTTATTAAAATATATATAATAGCAGTAAATGATACCTACAACTATATTTGTCACCAATCTAGTGTAACCTCATGTGTATATACACACACATATATGAAGCTACAATTATTTAGAGATCCATCAACCAAAAACATTGGCTACTGTTCAAGCATCAGAGAAGATTGGACATGGCTATCAAAATCACCACATAGATGGAAGACTTTAATAATGCATATTTTCCTTTGAATAGATCATGGAATGGTTATATTGTTGGTAAATCTTAAGAATGGAATGTGTTCTTTTGTTTTTACATGTTTGAAAGAATAGGATCATTTGATTTAATATGTTAAATGAATGTTCAAGAGGTGAGAACAGGAAAATGAATCCTTGAGTTGTTAGAATAATCTTGTTGTCATGCATGCACAAGAGATGTAATCAAGAATCAAGTTTAAGGAGAGAATTCCATGAATGCTAAAGCTTTCATTATACATTTAGATGTTGGAAATATCTTATGAGATTTGTGTAAGCTTTGAAAATCATTTTTAGGTGTAATCCCTGTTGTAGAGAGGTTTACATTTGAGAAAATATTCAAGAGGACTGATAAATGCCAAACTTTTTTATTAGCCATAAAAAAGAGTTCAAACTTTATAGAAAGATGACATTACATGTGTAAGAAGTCTATGGAAAGTTATAGAAGGATTGACCAAGAAAACCAAACAAATTTCGTGATAGTATAATCCAATTTCAAGAGGAAAGAAGTAACTTGAAAGTGAGAGCACAGTCCTAAATTTCAAGGAAATACTCAGTCTAAGTCAAAGGATGCTATGCACGGTTTTGTACTAGATGATGTCATATTTTTTCCAAGTTAAATGGATATCTCAAGGATGTGTGCTATAAGGAATTTGTAAGGCTTGTGTGGCGTGTTATTAGCATGTTCAAGGTCTTAAGTACAAATCAGAATCCAAAGTGAATCATATGCCAAAAGAAGTAGTTGACTGCTCGACACAATCGAGAAGAGAAACCTAAAGTGTACACAAGGTAGTTACTAGTAAGAGACTTAAGCAATATTGAGGAGATACTTGTATAGAGGAGTAAGGGAGAGTTAATGAAATGGTAAGATGAAGGTTATAAAGAACAAACCAAGTCTCAACAAAAGTGAAAACAAAGTATAAGAGGACTGTGAGTAATTGGGAGATAACAAGTTGTGAGAAGCCTACACAAGAAATATAGCATGAAAGGAGGTTAAATATTGATTTAAACCTCAAAGGAGGATGAACAAGTCAAGAATAAGTGGCTCAAGATGAAATAAGGTTTAGAATTAGTGAAATACCTATGAAGGTTGTTGAATGTGATGAGCCTCTGCATCATTTTACCATTATTGAACTCAATATAATCTTCGAGTCTCTTTCTATAAGCCTTGAAAATCCTTGTTAGCTTTTATGGCCCAATATTGCCTCATGCATTTCTATTATTATTACCGTGAGAGTCAACATTCATAATATCAATTAGCTTATTTGTTTCTAAAAATGCAACCTCTTTGCTTGGCTATTGTTTTTTTAGATGATCTATCTAGATGTGAAGCTTGTATCTTTGGTCCATTGGAAGTGAACAACAAACAAATATTTTCTTAGCCAAGTAAGGAAGATTACAATTTTAAATGCCCTCTTTGTCAGTAATAAAGCAATGCTACAATTATAACAAGTTCATAAAGTAATGATAACTACATTGAAAAGATAAGGTTTGGAGTAAATGTATTATACTCAGATTGTTTATTAAAATCCAATATGCTTATTAAAGCTCGAATGGGGAAGGAAGTTAAGGAGAAGAATGAACATTGCAAGAAAGTACAACAAAAAGAATGGAACTCTATTTTTGCATGGTGATAGTGTCCTTTTCATCAAGAATTGTGAGTTTGACATCTTTGCTTTAAGAATTAGTGACTTTTGTCTTATGTGGACTTGTAGGAGTTTATTGGAGTCTACTTCAAGAATTTTTATATGTCTTATTAGTGATTCAATCAACAACCAATGCAAAGTTATAACAAATTATTCACTTTCTTAACAAGCCAACATCTTGGATTTCAACCCAAAATACTATAAACAAAAGTAAAATGGAATTTGTATCTCCTTTGTTTAATTCAGAGAGATATTTGTGCCTTGCCACTTAGTTTATCACTCAAAGGAAAATGGACTTTGTGATCTAGATATGTTTATATTGATTTGAAACAAATTTCGCTGAAAGGAGAGTAAATTGTAATATAGGAAGAGATTTTGTAATTGTTTTTACACTAATTGAGATATTGAGATCCGAAACCAATATCACTTTATCACAACATAGAGTAGGTTGAGGAAATATCTTCCACTTTAGGAAGAGCATAATTTTTCATCAAATATCTTCTTAGAGAAGACAATGAATGAACATGAACAAAAGTCACCAAGATACAAGATTGGGTGTGTGAGAATATCCATTATTTGAAAACAATATGTAAGTTCTTTAAAGGAACCATTATTTTTCTTAGGATTGATCTTCCAAATCTAGAACCACAACACAAGATAATGTTATATAGCATGTTAGCTTGCAATGCAAGTCTAGACAGACCTTGATACATTCAATCCATGAGCTAGGCATTGTGACACCTTGTAACAAAATTAGTATTGAAATATTTATGACCATCCCAATAAGAATAAATGATATAATATAAAGGATTATATGCACTTCCAAATACCCTGCAAGCTAAGGTTGAGATTATTGGTGAGTTACTCCTTATAAAAACCTGTGTAGTTACAACAGTGGAGCCAAAAGACAAGGGAAAATGATTTGATTGGAGTGGAAAGAGCTTAGAGTGAATTTTTTAATATAAATACATCTCATAGAGACTATAAAGATCTGCACAATGGTAAGAAAACTATTTTTTTGCATTGGAAACCCTTAAGACTGAGAAAGCTCTATTTTAGAGGACATGGTAGGTGTAGTAGGAGTTGTTGCTATAGTTAAATGGAGTATGACAACATACTTGTCAAGACAATAAGTGAAGGAATACATGTGTAGACCTCATGGAAGAAGGTTTGAGTCTTGATAACATTATTTATTGGAGTGGTTACAAAATCCCTACTGTCGGTCTAGTTTAGAAACCCTCACTAAGGTGAGAACAAATTCCTTAAAAGAAGAAGTGTGGTAAGGATTCTTGATCTCAGAGTAGGAAGGTGTGGTCTTGAAGGTTTCTATTGGGTAAATAATTAAATGAGAAGTTTAAAAAACCTCCATGAAAAATATTTCCTTGACAATAGTCCACTCGGTTTACGTGTAACAGTGACCCAGTGAAAAGAAGGTAAGTCCAAAGAAAAATCTAAAATTTTAAAAGTTTTTCAAAATCCCGTTGTCAAAAAATCTCTCTTAAAACAAACATTGATTACAACCCTTAAATAAATTTTATTTAAGCAACACTGCAAAAAAATTAAAACTTTGGAATAAGTTCTACTCTATTAAATAAAATCCAAAAATGGAATGAACAACCACAACAATCACATATTTATACCACAAAACTTATTTTTGAGAACAAATAGATTTGGCTGCAGATCCATGAACTCATACAAGACACATCACACCCAATTTGCCACCTTGTGGCAGAAGAATTGTTCTTACACCAAAGGGTCTTTGTTGAATTCTCTTATGAATTAACTTATTTGATAAACTTGGTTTGAGGTGAACATGATTAATGATCATTGTTTCTATAGGAAAACATAATTGTATGGTGAAAGAAAAATATGTGGGTAAGACTCAAGATTCTTAAGTAAATAAGAAAGAATGTAAGTAATTGGCTAGTAATATTTTTATTATTGTATATTGTTTCTCATTATCCATTAAATACTACAAATGCTTTCGGTGGGTGGATGGAGAATTTTGATGTAAGACTAGTACTACAATGGGTAGCACCTCTACCTTATCATAATGAGAAAACGAGAATTCAAAATCAAGCTGCAACTTATTTGACATGCTTGAGTGTTAAGTTGTCTCGTGACCGAGTTCTTAATGTGTTTTCCATGACATCGTATCAATGTTACCTATATTTATTTAAGCCTATGGATGGGTTGGGACATGCCATCATAGGAAGGTATGGTCTTGAAGGTTCCTATTGGGTAAATCATTAAGTGAGAAGTTTAAACAAACCTCCATGACAAATATTTCCTTGATAGTAGTTCACTCGGTTTTCATGTAACAGTGACCCAGTGAAAAGAAGGTAATAACAAATAAAAGAAAGGGTAAGTAAGAGATAGGCTAAGTGGACACTTGAACATATCTACAAAGAGTTAGTGTATACCGAGTTAGTGTTTACGGGCTGTAGGAGGACTGTGACACCCATAAGCTTACTTTGCTTATAACAATTAGTGCATATAGGTCTATAGGAGGAGGACTGTGACAAAATTTTGAGGATAGTTAAGATATAAGAAACCATACATAACTTACCAAGGAAAAAAATTGGTAGTAATTATTCTTATGGTGTTTCCAAACATATTCAAGAATATTCATTGCTAGGGAAGGGAAAAAACTAGAAGATGGCTAGAGAATACATTTAATTTAGGGGTTTAAGGTCAAGTCGGACATGTAAAAGGAATTATTAGAGTGAAGCACCCCAATCTAGTTCCTCTTGAAGGTATGGTGCAATGACAAGCATGAGCTTGTGGTGGTTTATGAGTATATGCAGAATGGTAGTTTCATAAGTGGTTGTTTTCCAGAGGGGTTCTGCCATGGCCAAGAAAATACAAGGTGGAAAAGGATGTTGTCGAGGCAATATGATTCTTGCACAGTGGCTGGGAGAAGAATTTGGTGCAAACAATATCAATATCAGTAATGTGTTACTTGACATGACATTCAGGGCTAGGCTCAGATATCAGAATAGAAGCTTGAATATCAATTTCCCCCTGAAATCATCCATGTCATGCAGCCTAATGCAAATATGGATGTCTATAATTAAACACCCCAGCTTTATGCTCTGATCATGTTTATGCTTACATAATAGACTAATACCATATTAAACATGGAATTTGATGGACAAACTTATGAGCTCGTTTTGTGAAGCAAAAATGGCATGGTTGAATGTGTATACATATACTCATAACTTTGAGAGTCATAGCCATAAAATTCAGAGATAAAATTTCCTCTATACAATGGGGTTAACAGTAATGATGTTACATATTTTGATATGAAGATAAATTTTTTGATTATGTAGGACCAAATAAAGCATATATTTAATGAATTGACAACAATGTTTGAGATGCCCCTGCAACAGGGTTATTCAAAGCTTTAAGACTTTTTACACACCCTCCATCGTATAAGCTGCAAAAACTAGATACCACCATTATCAGATACAAGATCAAAAAATACCACATAATACAATAAAAATAGACTGTAAAACACAAAACACGCATAAAACAACATTACGTATGATTTTTCATAAACACAATAAAACTAGAATGTGTAAACCACAGAACACATATAAAACAACATTACACATTATTTTTTATACATATAATAAAATCTGACTCTGAATACCCCATAACATATCGAAAACACCATGAAGTATTATTTGTCACGATCAAAATAAAACAAGACTGTAAACCACAAAACACACAAAAAAACAACATTAAGCATTATTGGTCATAAAGATAAAAATACCTTCAAGATGCATTCAATGTTCCAAAAGAGATCCGACGATGTGGAACTTGAATTTCGGTCGAGGGGGTTGTCCTTGTGATTCACGAAACACAAAATTAAGTGTTTTGAAGTCAAATGAATACATCCTATAATCACATAACAGTGATACTCACCCAAACTCTTTGTTATAGCTTCACAAATTTCTCTAGATTTCTGCACTAGACCATTTCTGTGTTTGTTTGAGTATTTTTCTTCCATGAGTGTGTCAAGCAATGTATACTCCTCATAGTCATGAGCATCATTGTTTAAATCCTCCACCATGACCTCATTTTGCTTCCTCTTTTGAGGTTGCCTACTTGCACTGAACCATGGCCGCAAGTGGGTGGTAGAAGTGTTGTTTCCACTACAACTGGAATGAACTCAAATGGAAATGAACTAGAGTCGTGTAAAATATTCTCAAATTTTTGCACACAATCTCCAAAAGAAAATATATTTTCATCAGTTTCGCACCACATCCAACAATTCTTTCAAAAACTCTTTCGATTGGTTGAGAACTTGCAATGCATGCCCATGGTTTCTATCATGTTGCTCAAGGGATGAGGTATTGTGTTGCCTATTGTATTCTATCATCACCCTCAACTGTCACAAAAAGAAAAATGTATTAGTAATTACAAAATAGTTGACATAACAAACACTATTTAGTAATAATAAAATATGTACTTGTCAATGACAATGCGGGGTTGCTCTAATGCAACTTCTTCAGTGCATTGCATTCAACTGCTTCTGCAACATGAACATCAGGGTCACCTACAATGACAACAATACTTTTATTAATGTACAATGAATTGTTTTTAGGATAACAATGATACAACATAGTTGAAATAATGAAACAAAAAAATACACCCTCACCACTGAAATTTGGATCCCTTGTAGATGGACTACCCTTGTGTGTCCTCTCGATTTTGTAACACCTTCAAAACATGTTTGTAGGTGTTTCCTTGGGTATCCTAGGGACAGTCGTAAACATGAAAATCCAGGCTAAATCTCTCGAACCAAATACCATCAGTCCCTAGATGTTTGAATTCTAACCATGTAAGACCCATGAATGGTATGGTTTGCACAATAGTCACTATTAGGTATTGCTCTGGCCCTCTCAGTGGCAGAAAAAATTTCCTTCTCCTTCTTATAATTTTTCAAGAAGCCCGATACTTGCAACTTCCTCTTATTTTTATAATGTAGTTCAACTCGAAACACCAACATGTACAACAACCAATCCATTCTCCTTGTGCATTTTTTTCTTCGATCACACAAGTATCGGGTCTTCAAGAAATAATGATATGATTCTATGGATGCATTCGTATCTGATTGGCATGGATGAAGTTGTAGATTTTTTTTGACCACATACCTGCATGAGGAAACAATAAAACCATTAGAAACAACCAATTTTTTTAACTCTACACATAACTACAAATATAATCATAAGTAGTTAACACTTACCAATACATCCCTCTTGCATGACCCAAAATTTTCTCGAGATACTCCATAAAAACTGCTCCTCCTTGAAATCCTCTATGAATTCATTGATGAGAAAAAATGTCATGTGTTCATTGTAGTTAATGGTGCATAGTCTACGAAACATAACCGTCTCGACCTTCTTCTTCATATATCTGTAAATAAAAATTTCACAGAAATAAGTAATCTAGAAAAATCCAACCCAAGCCTGTAAACATTGTATCACAAAATGAATAAAAACAAACATGTAAATATTCTTTAGCCAAGCCCTGTGAACATGCCAAATGCATAAAAACACAACAACCGAATACAACCCTAACACACAAAGAACGTTGTTAGGGTTGTAAATTGTGTGCATTAAATTTATATAATATTTTAGTAGATTTGTACCTTATAAATTGTATTTCAAATCCATATCATCTGTAATGAATGCATTGACATGCCAATCCATCCTTTTCCTTTTCCCCCTTGTGTAGAATTCAAAAAGCGATACATATATTTCATCTACTTTATTACGGGATGAAATTGTGTATCCAATGGGAACCCCAACCTCTTGTTTGTCAAAAACAAGAAGCGTGTACAATTGGTACTGAGGAAAATGTGTACACAAAAATATGGTTAGAATGAGAATGACTTAAACAAGTATATCCAAATATCAATTATTCTTGGAAATGAGATAACAATGTCCTTACCCCATATTTATTAGTTGATAACGTTGAATCATTGAAATGAAGGAGTTGTGGGAATGATGAACTATCATTTCAAGTATCCAATGTGTTTGAAGGCCCATAATGAAAGGCAGGTTAGTCCCACACAGTCTCTGATAATAGAAATTTTTTTCCCTTTCTGCAACATGCCACAATTTGATATTAGTGCCATCCTATTGGTGCTTTTAGGATCTAATGCACTTCACCCTCCTCCATCCATTCAACACATATTTCTGGTTATGCACTCATCCCTTTTGTTAACAATCCTCACCAAATCTAGATTTGTGTAGTGCCTTTCAATAATAGTGTCAACATATATACCAGTAAGCAACATAAATTCAATGTATTGTTTACATTTTAATGATAAATTAAGAGCAAAACCACTTTGTGGATCCAAACTTGTGTCCTTTACACCATGGAAAAACTCACCGTTCTTATCACAATGATACATATCATTATATATGATATGTACCACATATGGTCTACCAAACATAACCCTCACATTGAAATGACACTGACATTCACTAGTAGGTGGTTTATTCCTCTTGTTGTTAGGGCCATAAGCACACTAGTAACTAAAACAAAAGGAAATACAAACTGATATTAGGTATGGAATATGAAAAATATAGCACTAACATATGTGAACACTATTGCTAAGGTGTACCAAACATAAAGTTAATATAAACAAACATGCAATACATAATGGTAGCATGTGGTGCTCTGTATTCCATCGTATCCGTGGATATCCTTTTCTGCTTGCATATGAATTTCATCTCGAGTGCTATCAAGAAGGCCTTCCCCTTTAATAAAGGCATCAATCAATTCTAGAGGTATTTCCACACAAAGATCCATATGATCATTATCTTTGCCAATCGGTGTCCATTCAAGATCATCTTGTGAAAAATGAGATTTCCCATTTCCCACGTCTTGAACATCTAGGGAAAGAAATTGTTCATACTTTGTCTTTCGAGACATCCTAAACAAAATAATGTAAATAAAAATGTATAAACAATAAGCATGGTATTGAACATATCAATATATGATGAAATATGACAAACAAAACATAAGTATTATGCTCTTAAGATATTTGTAAACAAACTTGCATGGAATGATATACAGACTATGTTTTTGTAAACAAAAAGCACCCTAATATGATACAAGTAATGAAAATGTTCTAAACACATATTTTGTGGTATACACAGTTGTCATTTTTGTATGTATGTGACAAACGACATGTTTTCATGCAAATGTACAACATGAAAATTCCCAATTTTCAAGCATGAAAACGGACCCTAGTGTAAAATTTTTTTATTGTAAACCTTCTCGGAAACTCTCCCGATCAGCTCATCCTTGTGTCAAGCCTTGTCCTACCCTTTGGTTGGCAAGAAAATTTTTCAGTAGACAAATTGGTGGAATTCTTGCCAACACTCTGGGAATATAAGTCCCTCTACTTGAATGGTGCAGCTCCATGTTTACATGCATGTGTGAAGTGTGGTTTCCGTGGTGGCCTTGCAGGTGAGGATCCAATAGAGGAACTCCACCGAGCCTACGAGAAAAAGCTAGCAATTGATTACTAGAGAATACTTTGTTGGAAAAGTGAGAAAGGGAGTAAGAAAAAGAGAGGGGGACTAATGTTATAGGTACAAAATGAGAGTCATACATCCATTAACCAAAATATTTCATCACACATATATTTAGAAGACAACAATTTTGTAATTAGAAATATGACAAGTTAAGATTAAGAACTCAAAGTTTCCACAATCTCCTTATCAAAAAATTATTCATTGATGATTTGAAAAAAATGTACATCTTGGGGAAATGGAAGAACATAGAGGGAACTAGAAGAAATATATCTCTTTCATATATCTCCAGGAAAAAATATCCTTTTTACAAAGTTTGATCACACTATGAGTATACAAAATTGAAAACCACTTGAAATGAGATAATAATTACAATATATAGAAAAAGAGGAGACTCTTCATCTACCCCATGTGACCTTTCATATAACTTGTATATCCTGATAATTTTTGCATGCCTTGAAAACTCCATATTTTTTGTTTCTATGATGAAGAAGACGAAGAGAAATTTCCAAAAATTCAAAATTTAGCAAATTTGGACAATTTGGGAAAAATTTATGCCCATGCGGATCCAATGGGGTCAAGGAGGAACACAGATTCCTTGTACATTATCACGCTTTGAAATTAAAATAAATTTCTCCTTGCTATGTGGGTATTTGAGGTACGTAGAGAAGGCGGGAACAAGGGTCACTTGGGCCTCCAAACTCCACCTTATCCACATTACACTCTGCCTCATTTTACTTTATTCACCGCTTCACTCATTTTGTGGGTCATAAGCCTTCGCGGGAATGTGTTCCACATGAACATGTTCTCTCCACATTCCAAATCCCCATAACACATTGAAAAAATAGCTATTTTTCTTACCTTTTCCTTGCGGTTATTTCGAGTTTCGGCTCTGCGTGGAACTCGTGAACTGCCCACTCGGGGTGTTGGTTACCGCACTTCACCGTTCTTCCACATTTCGTACCTCCGCACCACACTCTCCTCAACGTTGCCTTTTTTAGGCTTATCCACTTCCACAAGGAATAAGTGGTTCCCAAGAATCGTTCCCACCGCGGTGTTCCTCATGCAATGTTGAAACTTCGTAATACACTGGACTCCTTCGACCCACGAATTCGAGGCCAATGCGGGAAATTGTTGGGCCTAGAGAAAATTTTCCACCCAACGCTTAGGTTCTCGAAAACCTTCTCTGACCCATGTAATATTGTTTCCTTTTCTATGTGGATTTAAGGCCCGTGCAGAGAACCAATGGCCCTGGGGAACTTGTTCCTCTCGTCCCTTTTGAACCCGCAAAACTCACACTACACTTTGAAATGGCCCAAATTTCATCTTTTTCCAAATTTTTCTAACTGTTTGGATTTTTTTAAGCTTGGAGGGGGAGGAGAGGGATGCATCAAAACAACTACAAGTTCCCTAAAACATGAAAGTAATTTTTTTCTCTTGTTTCTTCATCAAGGTCTTCTCAATTTACCCAAGTTGGCGGAGGTATAACTGAAGTGTCTGGAGACCTTTTCATGCACTTATTTATATGAAAGCAGCTAGAAATGGTATTTTGGAAACAATAGGAGGGGTTATATGGATTGATTATACTTGTAACACCTTCAAAAATCTCCTTGATGAATTTGGGCCTTTGATCCGCTCTAGGGGTTGTGTACTTGTCTTAGGAAGGTTGATGATAGCCTTTCCTAAGATAGTTTAAAAACCCGCTTTAAGAGATATTTCTCCAAAGGAACTTGAATGATATTTCTTTTCCTAAATCACCTAGGGGAAAGGATGAAAAAAACATAATACCACTGAAGGATAAGATAGGACTTGACACTGAGGGGTAGGTTGACCTGGGGGTGTCTTGGAAGGGTATAACCTAGAATTTTTTTGACATTAGGGTATGGTTGTCCTATTTTAAGGTGAATTTCTCCCTTGTAAAAAACACAGGACACCAATTGACTCTTGCTTGGGCACATGTTATAGACCAAGCATAGCGAAGACATGACATGAGAAATCCCAGAATCTCAATTTACAATACATTGACCAGTGCCTTATCCATTAGGCTTCACGAGTTATACAAATTGCAAGAGATAGAAAGGATGGGTACACACAAACACACACAACACATGAAAAGGAAAGAAAACATGCAACAAGAAAAGGAAAACACATACCTAAAAATCACCTATGATACAGATGGGGGACAACCTGCTTTCACTACTTGTATAATTTGAGATATTTTCTGCTGCGAGGAAACTCCAATGGTGCTCCATCCAGATATGACAAATAGAAAGAATTATCTCCACATGTTTAACGAATCTAGAATGGCCCGAGCCACAATGAGTCAAAATTTTCATGGCTACCCTTCGACTCGCTCAACTTGTCCCATAGTAGAACAAGATCTTTGACTTTAAACTCCTTGGCCTTAGCTTTCTTATCAAAAATCTTCTTTACTTTTAACTCGATGCTCCTTGATGTGGTATACTACCCTAAACCTATTTTCCTCCAGCTTCTCAAGGAACAAAATCCTTTTATCAATTAAATCTCGATATTATTCATATTGTACTTCTTGAAGCAACTTAAGAGTTGGCATCTTGACCGTGATCTGAATCTCAGCTTTCCTGATCCATAGATCAATTGGAATGGTGACATACCAAATGATTTCTTTGGTGTTATCATGTCTACCCACAATGCATCGTAAATATTCTTGTACCAATTTATTTGATTTTCATCCATAATATTTCGGACTATGGTCATAAGGTTCTTGTTTCTTGACTCTTCTGACCATTCCCTTGTGTGTATTAGTCTGATGAGTGAGAATGGGATATTCCATAGCTGTAGTAGAATTTGGTCAGCTCTATGGAAGATAAATATGTGGTATTATCTACCACGATCTTTTGCGGAACCCCAAAATGAATGATGATGTTCTCCTTGAGGAATTTGCACATTGTTTCAATATTGGCGTGTTTGACGGTAATAGCCTCCACTCACTTGGTGAAATATTCTCATTGCATTCTTGTGTGAGCACATAGGTGTGATTAGAACTTGAGTGAGGATTCAAATCACCGATGAAATCCATCCTCCACTGTTAGAAAGGCTCCTCAATCACCACAGGCATGAGGGGAAGTGCAACAAGGCGAGATCTCCCAACAAATTGTTGACATGCCTCATAGTTGGAAACCAATTCTCGAGTATTTGCAAATAGATTAGGCGAGTAATATCTACCTCAGAGGATCTTATGATATGTGAAAATTGTTGAGAAGTTCCCACCACATGATTGATCATGGTATGCTTTCAAAAGCTGCTCCTAATGCGATTTGTATACACATTTAAGAAAAAACATCCATCAATCCTATGTTATAGAGAGTATGGTTCCAATGTACTTCATTGCCTTTAACTTGAGATTCCTTCATTATTTATAATTTAGAGGAGAAGGGAACTCACCATAGGCCACGAAGTAATTGATATAAGCATGCCATTCATCCGTGGTGTTTATGAAGAGAACTTGTGGTGTGTCTTTGAAAATTTTTGGGAAAATACATTCTCTTTCACCTTGTTAAGATTTGAGAGCCTCATCTTCAGCTATCACCTTGCACAAAACCATTTCCTCAGACTAGGTTAGAAGGTCAGATCTCCAAGTCATACTCCTAAATTTTCACAACCCAATTTCCTCATTTGGTTCTCAGATCTTGTTGTGTCAAAATTGACTTGATCACTGTGCATGGGACCATCACTATGGTGTGAGAGTTGAGGATATAAAACCTGAATTTCTTGATGGGTTTGACCACCGCATAAGCATGTTTCTATAACTAACTATAGTTCAACTCATGATTCTTCAATGGGTAGCTCATGAAAGAAATATGTTCTTCTACGCCTTAATCATTCTTTTGAGCCAAGATGGTAAAGAGTGTGTGCTCAGAGGCATATCAATACATGATGAATTATTTATCAAAATTTGGACTTACTAGGGTATGGGCTTTGGCTATAGATTTTTGGATTGATTCAACACTTGCCTTTCCATCATCACTCCATTTGAATCTTTCCTGGGGTTTCATCATGGTTGTAATTTGCTTAGTCAACTCTGTAAATTCAAGAATGAAGCACCAAAGGAATTTGACTTTTCCAAAAAGGAATGCACTTCCTTATTGTTTATGGGTAGGGACAAGGCTTGAATTTCCTTCACTCTTTATGGATCAATGTTTTCCCCTTGTTTGTTTACAATGTGTCCTAGAAGTCTTCCTTTGGTCACACCAAAAATTCACTTCTTGGGATTCAAAGATATACCATGTTTTCAACATCAGATAAGGACCTGCTCCAAGTGTTCGAAGTGATCTCTTTGCTTCTTTGAGAATACTGTCAAGTCATCGAGATAGATGATGATGCAATGTTTTAGATATTTGAACGCTAAATCCATTTCTCTTTGGAATGTTTCCCCAACATTGATAAAACCAAAAGGCATTTTGTACACAAAAGCACCCCAAGATTTTGTGAAGGTTGTCTTGGACCTATCTTCTTTTGCCACTTCAATCTAGTTATATCCTGAGAAACCATCAAGAAATGAGATAATTTTAGACCCAATGATTTCTTGTAGAATATGATCCATGGTTTGGAGTGGATAGTTATACTTCAAAGAATCTTGATTCAGATTACGGAATTCTACAAAAATTCTTATCTCTTCATTCTTCTTCCCCACAGGGACAATATTTTCTACCCATGTTAAATGGTGGATAGGGAAAATGATTCGATAATTGAGCATCTTCAACACCTCTTCCTTGATTTTATTAGAATTTTTGGGATTATGTGGCCGCTACTTCTTCCCCAAAGGATTGTAATTTGGCTTTAGAGGGATTGAGTGATGCATTTCTTTCAGTTGGAAGGACTTAAGCTCATCATAAGAATATGCAAGAACATCAAAATAATTTTTAGCAATGAAACAAACCTTATCCTTTCCTCCGGTGAGAAACACTTTCCAATGTTGACCATCCTTGGCTGCTCCATTGTACCAATGTTTTCCTTTTCAAATCCAAATGTGCATTGTGAAGGTTGCTTGGATTTTTTTGAATGAAACAATCATGTTTATCAAAAATATCTTCCAGCTTACACCAGCCTCTAGGAATCTTATTCCCCTTAATATTGAGTACTCCCTCTTCATCGATCCCTTCGATGCCATCTTTATCCTCTTCAGTCACCGCCTCTCTATGTGGATTCTTTCTCCCTTTAAAGAAGAGGCTATTTAAATTATCTCTCTACTCCAAGAAGGCTAGGAGTTGATTTTCATTGTTGAAGACCATTAGTTGTTCACATTATTGGGTACAATGGGTCTAAAAAACATCTCCACAATCACCTTATCTTTACCAAATGATGGATGTGGTGTCACTAAGGAATCGACACCGAAGAGAATCAAAACTTTCACTATACTCTCGAGGGATGGATTGGATGGAGAAAGCGTTGAAGGATTCAATGCAATCCCATACCATGTTTCTATAGTGTCGAGTCTTGGATTTTTCACTTGGTATTATTCCTTACTTCTTGACTATCACTTTTGCATCTCTCGAGACTCTTGAGCTTCTTGATGCCCATAGACTCAACAACATCCATACCTAGGAGGAGAGCTTCGTATTCTTCCGTGTTATTGGTATTTTCAAACTAAAGCTTGTATAAGAAGGGAAAGGTTTCTCCTAAAGGTGAAATAAAAAAACACCAGATTCAAACCTTGCTCGAATGGATCCCATAAAATTCCATAGTCCATAATTCATTTTCTTTATCTTTGGTGAGAAAAGGTAGATTTTCATCCCTTTCGATGTGAGGAAATAATTTCCCATTCCACTATCTTAGAACAATATATTTTCTCTCGGATCATATGATTTTTTACCGTATATTTCATCTTATGTACTAGATTTTTTTTTCATTTCTCCATTCGCCGAAATGGTCGTAGAGGACAAATCCATCTTGATATCTCCACCTAAATCTCTGTAAAAGCTTCTACTCAAGAGCATGCCAAAATAAGCTGGAATATTGGCCACTAGAATTGTGAGCAACACCTTCTTCTCTGGAAAATCAGCCAAGGCCACTGTGCATATTTTATTCTCCCCACCAATGGTACTTGTTTAGATTCCATGAAATAGCAAGAGCCACTAGCACGAGTCAAGGTAAGTCCTACGGTATTGGCTACCTTGATGGGCATGACATTTTCAGAGGATCTAGAATCTATGATACATTTGTTAAGTTGGTAACCTTTAACAAGAAGGGATAGGTAGAAAGGTTCTACCTTATTATTCTTGGATGCACTAAGGGCTAACATGTTCTGATTTGGAGGTGTAGATGGTGTCGGTAGTAGGATTTTAGGATTGGAATTTTTAGTATTAGGTTTGGGACCACCACTCTTGACAACATCAATGAATCTTTCGAATTGAGTTGGGTGTGTTATAAATATTCCATCTCCGTGATTTGGACTTTAGTTTTATTTTCATGTTCAACATAATCAAATGGAGACAAGGTGAGTGGGGATGATGTTCTAGGAATGGTAGAAATTTTACATTGCAAAGCTAGTACTACCTTAGGAATTTGATCACTCTTGGTAACTGGGGTGGTAGGTTGAGAAGAAGCGTCTTGTTTTCTTGAGTAGGGGTGGAGGTTTTAAGACCATATTTTGATACATAATTAGATTTAGGATTAAGAGAGGTACTAGTGGACTTACTTGGTATAGTATCTTGCTTCTTGCTTCCCACTAAGTCTGGCTTCTCTTTTGCAGATTCCATCCATGGTGGTAGGGGAAATCCTCTACTAATGATTTTTTTCTGTGGGATTTAAATAGGAGTGCCCTCCTCCTTCTTCTTTGTTTCCACTACCAAAGATGAAGCTCCTTTCCTAGATTGAGCCTGAGTGAACACATCACATGAGAAGCTTGGTGCATCATCATTATCATTATCACTTGTATTCCCCCATTCATACTTTAAAAAGATAACCTATGTATCATTTTCAATATCTTCAATTTCGAGGACATTTTCATCTTCACCTTCCTCTCTGGTTCTTTTATCTCTTCTTCCTCTTCTTCTCCTTCTTCTTCATAGGATGAATTTATTGGCGGTGCCTCAAGAGTAAGCCTATGAGGAGGTGGAGTTATTCTTGGCATATTTGGAAGATTATTCTTCTTCAAAGTGCATTTTCATGGTAATCTAGGAGAGTTAATTCTTCATAGAAATCATGTCATCTACCATTTTATGGATCATCGTATCGGTGGGAGTTGATCCTGAACTTTGACCCATTCTGCTTTTGCATTGGGATTATTTACTTTTCCAGACAAAATCATGTCATCTTCTGTTTCAATAGCATAATCTTGTGCTTCTTTCAAATTTTTGGGTTGAGATCTTCTGAGGAAGAACCCAAATTCTGGTTGTAGGGCACTAATAAAGAATCTTTTCAAATTATTTTCAGAAGGCATGACATCTTCAGGGATCCTTATGATTATCTGGTTGTATTTGGATATGAAGTCTCTCATAGATTCAGTAGTTTCCTAATTCATCTGTAATAGTTGGACCAAGAGATCTTGACAATCTTCTATAGTTTTATATCTATGCTCAAATATGGTTCTTATATACTCCCAAAAAGTGATAGACCTTGTTAGTAACATGCAAAACCATTAAACCAACTTTTATTGCAATGAATCCATGAATAACCGACATACATGTCTTCATGTTTAACACCCAAAACTATGCATGTGGTGATGAAAGCTACTACATGCTCTTTAGGAGTTGGGAACCATCTCCTCTAAATTTTGGAAAGCTTTTCCTTGATCCTCATGGTGGTTGTGGAAGTGCAAGTGTATTATTTCCCCATGGTACAATTGGTCTAGATGCATCTTGGTTTTCCATTTCTTCTTCAGATTATTCTTTGAACCTTACTCTGACTATGAATAAGGCTATGGATCATGCATCTGATCTTGCTTGAACTCTTTCTATTTCTTCAATTTCATCTCTTATTTCAGCTTTAGCTCTTTCCTCTCTTGCTCGAGTTTCTTCCTCATTCTCTACACCCATGAAGTCTTCAAGATTTTCATTGATATACGGAAACTCAACATCCAATGGGTTAACAACACTTGGATTTCCAATGAGATACATTTCCAGATGAAGGGGAGAGCTTAAATTTCTGATTAGCTCTTGTCTTCACCGACTTTCCTAAAAAATTAGGTCACTTTGTCCTTGCCTTTGTGATTGAGTATATCTTCTATCCGCCAGTTTGGAGATTTAGACTCTCCTTCATGGTTCTTGAATTTGTCTTTCTCTTTTTAATTTAGTAACACATTCTTCTTCAAGATCTAATACTCTTATAGTGATGAAGTACTGTGTGAAACTTTTCCTATGGTGCCAAATAACCTCTCTCAAATCCAAAGTGATGTCTTCTTGAATGTGGAATAAACATTCTAGCCTTTGAAGAGGAGGATTACCTAGAATACCCATGGTTACGAGAAACAGGATCTCGTGGTGCTTTAACTTCCAAATTTTGAAATTTTGAATTTTTTAATTTTTTTTTGTATTTTCTTGAAGTCGTATTTGGGTGCGAGATACTAACAAGTCTTCCCCACTATAGGCGCTAAAAATGTTAGCGATAAAATTTGTTGGGTAGAAAAATTGTTGGAATTCTTACCAATGCTCTGGGAATCTATGTCCCTCTACTTGAACGATGAAAATCCATGTTTACATGTGCATGTCAAATGTTTTTTTTATGGTAGCCTTACAGTGGGGATCCAATAGGGGAACTTCAAAGACCCTACAAAAAAATCTAGCAACTACTTTCTAGAGAATAATTTTCTAGAAAAGAGGAAAAGGGAGTGAGAAAAAGGGGGGGATTAATGTTGTAGGTATAAAATCATAGTCCTACATCCATTAACCAGAATATTTCAACACACATATATTTAGAAGACAACAATTTTACAATTGGAAATAAGACAAGTTAAGATTAAGAATTCAAAGTTTCCACAATCTCCTTATCAAACAAGGTAATAAACTCCTTTCTTCATTGATGCTTTGAAAAAATTGTACATAGTGGGAGAAATGGAAGAACATAGAGAAGGAACTAGAATAAATAGCTATCTCTTTCATATATCTCCAAGCAATAATCTCTTTTTTACAAAATTTGATCACACTCTGAGTATACAAAATTGACAACCCCTTGAAATGAGGGAGTCATTACAATATATAGAAAAAGAGGAGACTCTTCATCTACCCCATGTGACATTTCATATACTGTATATCCCGATATTTTTGCATGCCTTGCAAACTCTAAGTTTTCTACTACTATGATGAAGAATACAAAGAGAACTTTCCAAAAATTCCAATTTTAGCAAATTTGGACAATCCAAGAAAAATTTATGCTATGCGGATCCCATGGGGTCGAGGAGGAACATGGGTTCCTTGTACTATATCACGGTCAAGTAATTAAAATCAATTTCTCCTTGCTATGCAAGTATTGTGGGTATTCATGGTACAAAGGGAAGTGGTGAATAAGGGTCACTTAGGCCTCCAAACTCTTCCTAATCTGCATTATACTTTGCCTCGGTTTGCTTTGTTCACCACTTCACTTGTTTTACGGGTCGTAAGCCTTCGCAGGAACAACGTTCTATTGGGAACATGTTGCTGTGATCCTATTCTCTCTGCATTCTAAATCCCTACAACACATTGAACACTTAACCAATTTTATCTCCTTCGCCTTGTGGGTGTTTCAGAGTTTTGGGTCATGTGTGGAACTTAGGAACTATTCCACCCAAGGAATTAGTCCCCTGGACTTCACCGTTCTTCCACATTGCTTTACCTCTATGCCACACTCTCCATGACTCCCCCTTCATTACATAGCTTATCCACTTTCATGGGGAGAAAGTGGTTCTGAGAACCATTCCCCACCCATAGTGCTCCTTCGCAATGCTGAAACTTTGCAATATACTGGACTCCTTTGACCCGTGGATTCAAGGCCAATGTAGTGAACTATTGGGCCTGAAGGACTTGTTCCACCTGATGCTTAGGTTCCCGAAAACCATCTTTGATCCTCATAACATTGTTTCCTTTGTTGTGTGGATTTGAGGCCCATGTAGAGAACCAATGGACTTGGGAAATTTGTTCCTCATGTTCCTTCTAAATGTGCAAAACTCGGACTACACTAGAAATGGACCAAATTTCATCTTTTTCAAAAAAATTCTAACTGTTTGGATTTTTTTAAGATTTGAGGGTAGGAGAGGGATGCATTAAAATAACTGCAAGTGCCCCAGAACATGAAAATACCCATTTTCTCTTATTTCTTCATCAAGGTCTTCTCAAGTTACCCAAGTTGACAGAGGTATAACTTAAGTGTCCGGAGACATTTTTTAATGCACTTCTTTATTTGAAATTTGTTTGAAATGGTCTTTTGAAAACAATAGGAGAGGTTCCATAACTTGATTTAGCTTGAAAAACCTTCAAAAACTCCTTGATGAATTTGGGCCTTTGATTATCTCTAGGGTTGTGCACTTGTATTAGGAAGGCATGATGAAAACCTTTCCTAAGTGAGAGATATTTCTCTAAAGGCACTTGAATGATCTTGATTTTCCTAAATATCCTAGGGAAAGGATGAAAAACACATAAGATCATTGAAGGACAAGATAAGACCATTGAAGGACAACATTTGGATTTTTCTTGGGGACATGTTATGGACTGAGCATAAGCAAAGACATGATATGAGAAATACTAGAATCTCAATTTACAATATGTTGATTAGTGCCTTATCCATTGGGCTTCATAGAATCATACAACTTGTAAGAGATAGATATAAAGGAGGGTTACACAAAACCACACACAAAAAATGAAACACACAACACACGAGAAAGGAAAAAACACACGTAACGAGAAAAGGGAAACATTCTTAAAAAAACCTATGATACAGATGTGGGGACAACCCACTTTGAATTCTTATATAATTTAAGATATTACATGCTACGAGGAAACTCCAATGGTGCTCCATCCAGATATGACAGATAGAAAGAATTATCTCCACATGTTTCACGAATCTGGAATGGCCTAAGCCACAATGAGTCAAACTTCCCATGGATACCCTTCGGCTCTCTCCGCTTGTCCCATAGTAGAAAAATATCTTTGACTTTGAACTCCTTGGCCTTGGCTTTCTTATCAAAAATATTATTTACTTTCAAATGATGCTCATTGATGCGGTATACTACCACGAACCTATTTTCCTCTAGCTTCTCAAGGAAAAAAAAATGCTTTTATCAATTGAAGCTTAATATTGTTCATCTTCTACTCCCTAAAGCAACCTAAGAGCTGGCATCTTAACCATGACTAGAATCTCAACTTCAATCCCATAGAGAAATTGGAACGGTGACATGCCAATTGCTTTCTTTGGTGTTATCATGTCTACCCACAACGCATCATAAATCTTCTTGTGCCAATTTCTTTGATTTTCATCCACAATCTTCTAGACTATGGTCATAAGGTTTTTATTTCTTGACTCTTCCCGACCACTCCCTTACGAGTAATAGTCTAATGAGTGAGGCTGGGATATTCCATAGCTATAAAAAAATTCGGTCATCTCTATGGAAGATAAGTATGTGGAATTGTCTTCCATGATATTTTTCGAAACCCCAAAATGAGCGATGTTTTTCTCCTTGAGGAAGTTGCAGAGGTTCAGGGACAAATTTGATGAAAGCAGGTCTTGGAGGGTGACGCAACTTGCAATACAAAACATCACCTGAGCTTCAGGAAGTGATTTCAGGAGCTCCAGGATGACTTAGAGGTAAAAAAATATCATTAGTAAGGTATTTGAGCTCTCTAAGCTATGGTGGTTTCACATTTTTCATAAGACATAAGAAATTATGCCCACAAACTATTTTTCAGCATGCACAACCTATGAGCCTGAAGAAAAAGCCTATTTTTAGGAGGTCACAAGAATAATAAAGGCATGGGATCCTTTCCATTATTCTCAAAATGACATTTCCAGTCAATTTCATAAAAATAAGTGCATGAAAAGACCTCCAGGACATTCAAGTTATGCCTCCATCGAGTAAGTCTCTAAGGTACGTTCTAGGAGTTAGTCATATTTTTGGGTGGACACGTGTCATTCCTAGGTTTAAAGCTTAATTTATTTTCCCAAAATTTCCAAATATTTAGGAAAAAAGGGACACGAAATGTGCCCAGCCCATACATAGCCTCACGGACCCTCATGTGACCCTGACGAGCTCAAACAAGCTAGTTAAGCCCATGTGCACCATTCTTAAGCACCCTCAGTCATCGAATCTCATAGCCCCACTTGTCATCACCAGGTGAGGGTGAATTTTTATGAAGCAAATCACCCAATCCTTTGGGAAAGTTTGGAAATAAAAATGCCCCTAATCCTAGCCCTCAGTCTAGTCATCCATGTGACTTGTCACCCAGTGCTTTTCACTCACTTTCTCTCTCTCCTCCACCGGCCAATCTCACACTTGCCACTTGTCACAAGAAGGGTGAGGCACATTTTTGTGCACCAAATTTCCCAAAAATTGGGACACATGGGACACAAAATTGTGCCCAAGCCAAGAGAAGATTTGAAAAGTAATTTTTACAAATTTCTAACTGTTTCTACTTCTTCCTCTTTGTGCACCCCAAAACCCACCGCCATAAGAAGTCAGTATATCTTCATTGCCATTACTTCCACTACTCCAATTCATCATTTCATCTCCATTCCAACTGACCCATTTCTACAATATCATCCAAAATAATTCTTTTAAATTTTCTACCATGTCCATTTTACACCGAAGCTTCCATGACCAAAAAACCATGAAATCTTCATATCTCATGATCGAGTAATCGAATGTTGTTAAAACTTTGGCTATATTTTCTCTCCCAAGAGCCTTAAAGATGTAAAAAACAAAAATAATAGAGATGTTCCATATTATTAATTGGAACAAAACTCAAAATATTCCCTAGAACCACTGTTTTTACAATTCCCCATCAATTCGGGAAGTGGCTCGAGCTAAAAATTGGAACACAAGTTCCATGTGAAAACCTATCTTAGTGAAGTTATTTTCATCGTGATCCAAGGTGGGGAAGAACATTGTCAAATGCTTAGTGACTCCATTAATGGCTGCCATGATAGGTCCGTGTTTGAAAATATCACCTTTTTTTTTTCATTTTTTATTTCCAAGCATTCAGGTGGGTCAAACATAGTGAAATTTGGAGCATGAGATCACGACAAATGACCAAATCCAAATTTTTTGTTCCCATCACAAACCAAAGCCATTTTTTCCAGTTACTAAAAATAGCATATCCTATGCTCCTCCACATGCTAAAAATATTAAGTCCCCTAAATTGCAAGTATGGATCATCGGGAACAATCAGAAAAGATGCAAAATGAAAGATATGGCAAAATGTCAATTTTCCCAAAATAACAAGTCGGGAAAAGTAACTTTCTAAAAATAGAAATTTTCTAAAAAATACAATTCATCATCAACCGAGGAGGATGAAGTGTGTTAGAAGGTTCATAAGGTCATATTGAAGCAAAATGGGTGATATGTCCCAAAATAGCAGGTCACAGTCCTACCTGCTAAAAATAGAAAATATCTATTTTGGGTGCAAAAAGTTGCATATGGCCCCATCTTCACTCATATTTCTACTTTTTGAACTCTTCACATGGTTAAAAAATGATCTCATAGCTCAATAGATAAATGAAGCCTCCATAGTGGTTTTGGGAGCATAATATTGAGCTCGGTTGTGTCAAAAGTATGACAAAGCATCACTTGACAGTACGGGTGGGTTTGTCATCATCTCTAAGTAAGTTTGGGTGATTTGAGCTCAATGAGTTGATTTAAGCTCGAGGATTTGATTTGAGCTCAATGAGCTAGGAATGAACTAGGAAAGAGCTCTCACTTTAAGAGAAATAAATTCTAAAGTTGTAATCTTGTAGTATAGTGTGTAAAATGTAGGCACTAAGTAACAAAAATTGTGAAAGCCTAAGAAATGAGAGGGTAACTCTCACTTTGTCATTGTGAGATCGGGATGTACCATCATGAGTGAAGTTTTTGTTCCTCTCAAGTTCACATTAATGGATCTTTCAATAGTGTTTCTAAACACTCATTCGGTAACCTGAGGTGTCTGCTCATCATGTAAAAGGGGGAGATTATGATCGTCATCAACAAGTTATTCATCGCAAGGAGCCTCTTCATCAGATATGACAACCTCTCCTTTCTTATCTCTTTCTCCCTCTTCCTTCTCCCCCTTTCTAATTCTTCATTTGACATAATCATTGTATTTTGTCTCATTCACTTAAGTGACTTCATAAAGTTACATTGTAAAAGTTCCTTTAATTTATAAAAAGGAAACTTATTTCTCACTTCCTAGGAAGGTGAAAATTCACGAGTTGAATGAGACCATGAAGATTCATGTGGGGGGTAGGCAAAGAGTCAATTCACATTGCTATAAATTGGGATGGCTTCTCCATTCCAAAGGATCCTGAAAATTTTGTTCTTTGTAGCAATAGTGGATTGTGATATGTTGTTGAGCTTTGTATCACCAATGCACATGAAATAAAAGCTACATTTCTTCCATTTTCATTTTTCTTGTATTCCTCTACTTCTCTCTCTTATGCACTTTGAAAGCATAGTGATCCCAAAAGAGCTTTGTATCTTTGATAGATTGAATCTAAGAACTTTATGTCTGAGGTTTTTTCCATCTCACTAGATAACTTCATTGTTGATTTTCTCTATATTGAATGTTGAACTACTTAGATTACTAGGTGTGAACTCTACAATTAGCCTACTCACGGCGGTAATCTTCCTTTCCTAATTTCCCTAATTTTCCTCGATCACCGGGATTTCATCCCTTGTACCCCTTAAAAACAAGTTGCCACAAGTTCAGAGAAGTGTCATTGTGTGATCCCCGGCCTATTTGGCCAACCCACACCATTTACTTTAGGATCAGATTAGTTACATTCAATAATGGGAGCTGCACCATTCAATGCAGAGGGGCGTAGCCCCATGAACTTTGGTGAAGACACCTAATTTTCTCAACTGAAAATTTTTCTCACCAACACGACGCAAACACTGTAATAAGATACTAAGAGTGAAATTATATGGTATACACAGGTTGTCACTTTTTTGCGTATGTGACAAATGACACAAACATCGTAACAGGATACTAGTAATAAACATCTATGGTATACACAGGCTTTCATTTTTGTGCGTATGTGAAAAACGACGCAAACTCGTAATAGGATACTTAGAGTGAAATTATGTGGTATATACAAGATGTCATTTTTGTGTGTATTTGACAAACGATGCAAACACCGTAATAGGATACTCATTTTTAAATTATGTGGTATACACAAGCTATCATTTTTGTGTGTAATTGACAAATGACACAAACAACCTATTATGATACTAGCAGTGAAATTCTGTGGTATACAAAAGTTGTCATTTTTGTGTGTATGTGACAAACGAGCGCAAAACACCGTAATATGATAGTAGCGAGAAAATTTTATGGTATACACATGTTGTCATTTTTGTGTGTATGTGACAAATGACGCAAACACTGTAATATGATACTAGTAGTAAAAATCATGGTATACACGGTTTGTCATTTTTGTACGTATGTGACAAACAACACAAACACCGTAATATGATACTAGTAGTGAAATTATGTGGTATACACAGGTTGTCTTTTTGTGTGTATGTGACAAATGATGCAAACACCATAATATGATACTAGTAGTGAAATTATGTGGTATACATAGGCTATCATTTTTGTGCGTATGTGACAAATGACATAAACACTGTAATAGGATACTAGTAGTGAAATTATGTGATATATAAAGGTGTCAGGTTTTTTTGTGTATGTGAAAAATGACGCAAATCTTTGTAATAGGATACTAGTAGTAAAAATATGTGGTATACATAGGCTGTAATTTTTGTGCGTATGTGACAAACGACGCAAATAAGTTAAATTATGTGGTATACATAGGCTGTAATTTTTGTGCGTATGTGACAAACGACGCAAACACCGTAATAGAGTGAAAATTAACTTGCAACAATTAGTATGTTATTCACTAATCCACTTTCATTTATTCATCAAACCTAGGGACGTAAACTTTCAAAACTTCCAGTGTTGTATAAAAAGTTACAAGTGTTCAAGAGATATAACTAAAGTATTGTTGTCACAATAACTAGAAAATATAATCTTGGATCTAATCTAGGTTGCAGATAAAAATAGATACTACAACTAATTAATAAAACATGTAAAAATGACTCATAAGTAAAGAAATGGTTTACTGCAACTCTAATCTACTCATGCACATAACTTAAAACAACAAAGAAAAAGGAAAGGGTTTTAGCAAACCACAAGTGGGCCCTACCTTGGGTGTTATCCCTTCCTAAGGCTTGTGTCTACAACAAGATGATAGAACCCATATTTTTATTCACCAACATGAATATTACAGAATACAACTTACATCAATTTCCTCCATATGGATCAATATCAACTATAGTCTTATCATTCTCTTTATATTCAGTAGAGACGTGAAGAGACTCCTTAAACTAGTAGTTACATTTTTATTAAGTACCATATCACTCCCAAGAAATCCGTAGATTCTTATGCATGTAATCATAATTGAAGAAAAGTGTTCTAATACATCAACATATCTAACTATTCATTTAAACAACCAATTGTAAAAATAAGTCAAATAGTTTCAAGTTATAGTTGCATAGAATAATTAGGCATTAGCATGAGATCCGCTCTTGTTGTCATAACTACTTCTTTACTAGCAAGTGCGAGCTCAGGTGAAGCATCCTTGTTGATCAAGTTTCCCATAATCATGGTTTTGTATACGTGTGGTCTTCTTTGACTACGGGTGTGTCTTGCTACGGATGAGTCCCGATTCTTTATGGACAAGTCCAAATTGTTGTAGACGAGTCACCTTGCATTATGATATAGTTTCCTTGGCTACATGTTAGAGATAACATATTAAAACTTCTTGCAAACAAGTACAACATTAAGATAAATCACTAATAATCATTCATTCCATCAAAGAGATTAACATGCACATTCAAAATCCATAAAATATAGTAAATTAATAATAGTTATACTAATTAATATATAAGTTCTGTAAACTTAAGTTCGGTGAGAATGTCCGACAGATAACAAGTACGAGGGTATACAAAATACAAGTAGATGAGACAATTAAAATGGTAATTAGAGGGTCTCATCACACCCCAATTAACCTCTTGAATGTCCTCATTCAAGCATTTTCTATTTATCCTTTTCTTTCTTGGGGTCTTCTGGATGATGCTGCACAGTTTCCTGAAATTAGTTGGCATGGATGTTCCCTCTGTTCAGTAAAGAAATACCCTGCATTCCTCCTGTAGAATTCTGTTATCTTTTCTTTCACTTCCTTATTGAGTTCTCTATCCCCAGACCAATGAGGTATTGGATAGTGGAAAATAGGTGGATAGTATCCAATAGGGAACTAATTTTTCCACATCCCTTTGCTACCTCAATATATGGATTAATTCGGAGAGTTGGGATAATGTTTGGATAGGAATGCATTTCTTTCCTCTTTAGCTCTGGTGACATCTCCTCCCATATCCTTTTGCATGCCTATATTATCTCTTCTCTATTGTACTTAATGTAATTTTTGGCCTCATCGTGGGCCTCCTCTCTCATTTTGTACACCCTTTGCTTGATTTTATGTTCTTTCATGAAATTTCCATACTCTTCAATCATAGCCTTTGTATTGTTTTCCTATGCCCTAATAATAAGTGGTTGATCTTTGCACAAATTCTTATATTCCAACATTTGTTTTTCTTTGTATAGCTCATTATTAAAATAAGAGCACAATTCCCGGATTTGCACATCTCCAATGTAAAGAATAGGGATCCAGTCCCTGTCGTACTCTAAAGCATAGTTGTACATATAGAGTTCACAAAGAAGTAATTGGATTTCATGAGGCATTCTGAGATATATTCTAAAAAATGACCTTGCTCCGCAAATGTAAAATGGAATATCATTATTGATACACGTATATTTCAACTACAACATTTGTTCTTTTAAGAAGATAGAGTAAACATTTGATGGTGGTCTACACTTGAAAATTTCATTTGTTACCTATAATATGTCTTCTTGTTTCTTTTTCAACCATGCAATCTCATTATATTTTTCCCTTAGCTGTTTATCCTTTTCTTTCAAATCTTGCTTTGGTGCTTTGGAAGAGTAATTCTTCCTTTTCTCTTTCCCATCTTCTCTGTAGTTTATTACAATAGTTCTCAAACTTCTGCACCCAATATTCTGAATTGGTTTGTGTTTCCATATTGTTACAAGATGGCCTAGTAGGCTTTATGAAGACTTCTTATATGATAACTTGTGGCTGCATGTTGGAAGGTTGAGACATAAGTTATGAGGATATAAGAGTAATTTGGGGGTTATCTATCTGCATTGGCTGACTATATTCTTGAAGAATTTCCTCCTCAATGTTCTGGATAATGTTGTCAATTGTATCTTCTATACCAAATGGTAAACTTTCTTCAGTCTCTATGGCACTGGTTTGAGTTGCATGTATTGTTTTTGATGACACATTCTCATGTTGTTCTTCATCATCTGTAGCTGCAATTGCTACCTCCTCACCTCCCTTAGTTACTAAATCCTCTTCATGTTGTGCATGAACAATTTTTGTTTCCTTGCGCTTATATGATTATTGGTTAAAACTTAAATTTATTCAACTATCACCTCTTATTCATACTGTATATGTATTTCCCAAGCATGAACAACCTCTGTTTGAACCTCAATTGGTTCACTAGGGCACTCAGTGTCAGGTTGTTCACCTAATTCTTCTTTCTTTTCCTTAAATACTTCATTGGTTTGTTCCTCCATGGCTATGTCTGTATCTGTGACTATAGGAACTTCCTGATAAAATTCCATTGGCATGGCTTCCTCAGTATTCTTCATCCTCTCCTCATCATTATCTAGGGAGATTTGAATATTGCATCTAGACTTTGAAGTTTTTAGCTTTTTAGTTTTTAGTCTGTGTGATCTCCTTGATGGGTCGAGGTTTTATTGGAAGACTTCCTCTTGCCTTTGGAGGAAGAAGACTCTGGGGTTGATATATTTATTAATGCCTCAGAAACTAGGACCACTGTCAGAGATATGCATCCGAGACCTTTCTCTGGAAGTGGAGGTTCTTCATTGACGGTTGTAAACACCAAAATTAGGTAATAATACCCTTATAACCCCGTTAATTAAATTAACCATACCTTACCTATTCATATCCCATAGTGCACATGATTAATTGAATTAATTACTTTAATTAATTTAATTAACATCCTCACTTGACCACCTCACCTAGCCAACTCACCTAGCCACCTCACCCCATGACCCACTCAAACCTCATTAATGACCTAAGACCAAGTCTAAGCCTATCCTAACCAACTAGGACTTAGTCTAAACCTAGAATTAACTCTTATTAACAAACCTAAGAAGACTCTTACTCATTATTCTGTGGTCTATCACTCGAGACTCGGAAAAATATTGAAGACCATGCCAAAAATAGCAACAATCAGGCTATTTTTGGCCAATCTAGATATTCCCACCTTAACCGACGCTTGGTTATACCTCAACCAACATCGTTACCTAACCATCGTTGGTTAGGTTAAATATATTTCTAAAATCCTTTTCCTAGGTTGGTCATTTGATTCAAGATCTCATATGAATAGAGAATTGGAGCACTCAAATTTTTGAAGCACTCGGAAAAGTAAAGCACCCGGGAGCACTACCAACAACCATCGACATCCATCACCTTCATCACAATCACGGATTCACATAGAGAACCACAGAGACTCAAAATTATGTGACACATACATGATGTCCCTTCTCTCCGGATCTCTGCCATCATTGTTTTCATCACCTACACTCTCTGGACCCATTCTTCAGTAAGTACCTAATATATCTTAAGTTATCTTTATTTCCTTTCATTAAGATCATCATTCCTCTTAGTAATTATTCTTCTGTACATACATACACCTCCCTTCCTCCCGCAAACTTATCACCCTACCATACTTGGACCTTCTACCTATCTTCCCCTATCCTAATTTTTTTGATTGATAAACGCTTTTGACCAGAGCTATGAACCGGTGGGGAGGGACCCCAACCCTACAACAACAACAAAAAGAAATAAGATGGAAGATGGGCGAAGAGAGTGAAGTAGAAGAGAAAAAGAAGGCGAGGGGAGGAAAGAAAGTGCCGAGACAAGAACAACATCGAGCCTTGAGAAAGGCGAAGGCACCATCCGATTAACCTGAAGATGAGCCAGCCCGCGAAGAAGCCGCGTGCAACAGAAAATGGAAGGCAGACAAAGCACGATCTTTGAGTTCATTCAGTTGATCCACCGCGGAATGAATAGGGAAGAGGGCCGCATCGATGTCGACCACCGGAAGGAAACGCGTTGATCCAAGGTTGGGTGAAAGTTTTGGGCAAATGTCACCAGATCTCTGTATTGACCACAGAGCCAGCGAATGTCGCGACCCGAGCCAATGGCATGTTCGTCAACTTCCTCCACCCACAGTAGAGGATCCGGAGGAGAGAAGTTGACGAGTTGAGCATGTAAACCAACGCGGTGAACAACATATATTTGATCTATGGCAACTGTACAATGTCTCGATGCAGATTTAATGAAGCGGCAGTAGAAGGAGACAAACGCAGAGGCTATATCTGAATCAGTTCGTGGGCGACGAGCATGGAAATGAAATGAGTCTCCAAGGATTGCTTCGATAGCATCGGCCTCTTTAGGCGAGGAGAATTTGAAAACCATCACAAGTTGGCCTTTGTGCCTATAGCCGAGACATCAGCCAATTCACGAAACTGACCTCGGAGAACCACGAAGGGGAAACCGACGAATGACATTACACCAAGAAGAAACACAGAGCAGGGGCCAAAAAGGATAATGCCAGGGAGTGAAGGAATCGGCATAAAAGGAGCAGGGACCATGCGAGAAAGAGGGTGAAACGACCCCAAAAGAATTGGAGGTGACAAGGAGCCCGCAAACGAGACAGAGAAGACCTGAACCGCGTGTGAGGGAACAACTGCAGGAAAGAAGCAGAGAAACACGGCGAGAATGAGAGGAAGGGACAATTCACACAAAAGAACTGCCACACGCAAGAAAGACCCCGCCAGGCTACCCGGAAGTACCATCTCGATCTTGGGAAAGAAGGAAGGGAAAACCTTGCCAATCATGAGCTGCACTAGAGGATATCTTGGGCGGAAGGATTGTTGATCAATGGCGAAGTTAGCTAGAAAGTCTACGGCACGATTGGCTTCTCGATAATTGTGAGAAATATTCCAAAAGTGAATTTTGCCAAGCCAATGAAGGATTTGTGGGATGAAGAGATTCAGCTTCCACGAAGGAGGCACCTCTGGAGACTGCGAAAATTAGGATTTGGGAATCCCCTTCAATAGATAGTTTTGAACAACCAAGATGTGCAGCCATCTTGACCCCTTCAAGAAGAGCATGGGCTTCCGCAGAGTTACATGTGCCCTCTTTGAGAGGGAAGGAGCCTGCTTTGATGAGGTGACCGCGATCATCTCTGAGAATGCAGCCAGCTCCGGATAAACCAGGATTACCTCTAGAAGCCCCGTCGAAATTCAATTTCCAATGACCCTTAGGAGGAGGACGCCACCTGGTTTTCTTCCTTTGAATCAATTTTTCAATTTGAGAGAGCCCTTTTTAACAATTGACCCAGGTCTGGGAGCTTGATTAGGGGCCAAAGATGAAGGATTGAGAGGTCCTTAGAAGAAAAGGTGGAAAAGGTGAGACAGTTGGCACTAACACGCTCCGAAATGGCCACTTCGAGCTTATTGAGAAAGGTAGGAAGATCAACTGCTTGCTCCCTAAAGAGACGGAGGTTTCGTTCCCACCAAATATGCCAGAGCAAAAAGTAAGGGCTGACATGCCAAATAGAGCTGAACAAGCTTTTGATGTTAAAGGACGGCCAAGAAGAAAGATTTGCAACAATGCTTTTGCAAGGGACCCAGGAGAGATTTAATTTGTTGAGAAGCCAGTCCCAGCAATGGGAAGCAAATGGGAAAAACAAGAAGAGGTGATCTAAGTCTTCCTCAGCAGCACCGCACAAAAGGCATTTAGAGGGGCCAGAGTAACCCCACGAATGCCTTTTAGCTTGAGTAAGAACCTTCTTGTTCAAAACTAACCAACCGAAATAAGTGACTTTCGGAGTGATGTTAGGGTGCCAGCAACCAAGAGAGCATAGAGTCCCTTTGCCTGCTTGAGAGGCAAGAATGTTATAACCAGCTTTAACCGAATAGGAACCAGTGGAGTCGCCTACCCAAAGTAAACAGTCATCTCTGTTGAGATACAAGGCATTTCTATCCCGAATTGAATCCAAGAGGAAGGCGGATTCATGAGCGGAGGCTCCAATAGACGAGAGGTCTTTCCAGAGCCAAGAAGGCGAACCATCAGGGTGTTGGCAGCCATAATTTGAGACTAAAGTACCCCAGCACTGTTTGGAAGAATTCATTACTCCATTGAGGGTAGGAAAAAAATTGAGTGGGGGAAAACCATTCCAGCTTTCATCCCAAAAGGACACAAACCGACCGTTGTTTAACTTCCAGGTGACCATCTCAGCGATGAGAGTTTTGGAGTTACACAGGAAATTCCAAATATGTGAGCCTCTCGGTAACTCGGAACAAGAAAGAAAATGATCGTGCCATTGTCCATCGAGATACTTGTGGGAAAGAATCGGAATGGGAGTCTACTGGCATTAGAAATGAAGTTCCACACCAATTTAGCCCCAAGGGCCTTGTTTTGAAGAGCGAGATCTAAGATACCCATACCGCCCAAACTCTTTGGAAGCTTTACCAGATCCCAATTAGCTAGGTGGAATTTGCGCTCAATACTGTGACCTTGCCATAAAAAGGTGCGCACCACTTTTTCAATTTTGAGCAGGATAGATTTCGGAATCTGTAAAATTGATAACATGTAAATTGGTATTGACAGGAGCACCGAGTTGATGAGAAGAACGCGGCCAGCCAGAGAGAGCCATTTTCCTTTCCAAGATAGAAGTTTGGAAGAAAGAGAATTCAGGAGCCCGTTCCAGAGGTGCGCCTTTCCATTGCCATGGAAGAGTGGAATTCCCAAATAAATATGAGGGAAATTGCCCAAAGAGAAGCCGAGAATTGCTTTAATCCTGCCTTGAAGCCTAGGAGCCACGTTGAAGAAGTTCCCCTATCCTAATTATCTATGAACCTTTTAGACCATTCCCCACCATTTTGAGCCATCTGTGCTATCACAGAGAGTCTGAAGACCATTTCTAAGAGATTTTTATTAACTACCCTTACCGATGCCGATTAGCTAACCGACATCGGCCATCTTGCAAAACTGGAATTGGTCACACAACCGACGTCGATTCATCGTAATGCTGAAACATAACTTAGACCAAGAAGCTCATACCCATTCCCCAACAACCCATAATCACTCCTAATCTTGACCAGACCTTATCCAGATCCTGTACCAGACCTGTAACCTAATACCATCCCATCACATGACCCGTTTTGACTTCAATCACCTTTTATCTGACCTTTCTTATTTTTTTTATACGAGATACCTAAATCGTTTCAATTCTAATAAGATTGTTATTTCATGTTTATTTTAGATAAAATTAATATTGTTATTTAAAAATGGATTGACAACCTATTTAGGAAGCATCACGCTTCCCGGATCTAGCTTTTGCTAGGTAGTCCACTCGTTATTTTATTTAATTCTATCTGGTGGTATTGTTTTGCATTTTATAGGTAGTTCCTCCTAGCCAAAAGGGAGTATTCACAATCAACATTGGATCGGAAATCGAACGTGCGCACAACCTTCAACCAACACCACAAACAGTATTCCTCCTTGGCCTATCACCCTCTATCTATTTCATTAATTTATCAAGAATCTGGTGAAACATTTTGGCATGCCCGATGGGACCCATCTGGGTTCCTTGCATTCATTCATTCTTAGGGAAATATTTTTATGTTTGTTTCTTTTAGAAAAGAAGTCAACATTAAATCTTCTCCTTGGGAATCTTCTCTTCTTTCCATTTGTCTAAGTGACATTTATATTCTGGGACTAAAAAGAATCCTTCTTTTTCTTCTTGTTTTACATTAGTGAAAGTCATTCTCTCTCCTGTTCACTCTCTGGTTACATCGAATATCACATTTTGATTTGGGTTCTAAAATACTTGCATTTCATACTTTTATGATTGCATTTTTGCCTCACATTAAAACTGAGGGAAACCTATACGTTGGAATTCATGCCCAACTGATGGTTGACATAATTGAATCATAGAGCACTTTCTCTTCTTTCTCTCTTTTCCAAATTGCACAAATAAAAATTCACACATCTTCATAAACAACACCTTAGAAGAAGTTTTCAACGATCACACAATCAGAGGATTGACAGTGGGCACCCAACTGGTTTCTCTATCTATTCATTATCAGAGAAAGGACCGCCCCCACCAAAACATAACCTAAAACCACCCTTAGAATTTGCCTCTTCATAGGACACCTTCCCAACCAAAAAACGCTGATTCACAAAGTCAGGTCTAAAATATAATAAGCTAAAACATAAAAATTTACTTATAGGATTGTGTGTTCTTCTTGAGTTGTGAGGCTACGTTCTTCATTTTCTTCTTCCTTTCACACTCCACCATCATAGTTGGTGTATTCTGACTATTTCTGAGTGTGTCAGGATCCATTATTATCATACTCAGTTTTCTGGGTTGATATTTCATCTAACTTAATTCACAAAAATCAATTTTTATTCACTTTTCCAAATTTCACAGTGGCCGACAGCATCGACCAAAGAACCGTCATCGGTTTAAATCTAACCAATATCGGTCTACCTAACCGTTGTCGGTTTCCAGTTCTTTTGGTCATTCTACCAAAAATAGCATTCATCACATCTTCTATTCTTTTTAAGTTCTCAGGACATCATCATACCCCCAAAATTCTAAAATCACAGTCAAATACAACTTCTTTATTTCATTTTCATCAGTTTTGCCTCATTTGCAAAGTTATTGATTTCCCACGATGAACCGATATCGGTTTCCCTGACCTTCATCGGTCATCATGTAACCAAATCATCGGTTAACTTAACCATCGTTCATTCCTTTTTTAATATTTTTAATTAGAACACCGACTGTTTCACCTCCCGGAATCTATCCTTTTCCATTTCTACTATTTTTTGTGTCATTTACAGAGTACAATTTACTAGGTCTATGCTAATTCACATGTGATGTGAATCCAAATGCAAAGAGGTCGAAATACCTCCAAAACACACATACAAATATTTGCAAACAAAAACCAGGATTTTCAAATCTTTCTTCTCATTCTAGAATCCACACTAATCTTTTACATCATTACAATCCTCCTTTTATTTCATGTCTACTCTAAAAACCTAAAATGCCAAAAACCCTAAAATGCAAAAAATTACCTACTAGCAAAACAACTCGGATGGGCCCCAAAATTTGTGTGCCAAATATACCTTCATAAATTAAGGCTCACATGAAATTTTGACTTATTCTAACAAGTACAACAAAAGTTATTAAAATTCTAAGACCTAGTCAAAAGTGAAAAAACATTCGGAGCCAATTTTAGGCCACTAGATGAAGGAATCCAGGCCTGAAAATGTGCCGAAATGACCCCCAATTTATAAGAGTAATTAACCTCAACATAGTACTAATGTATATCTACCACCTGTAAAATTTCAAGATGATCCAATGGTCGATCAAAAGTTATGGTCTCTGCAAATTATGCTCCCGCATCAACATGGTTTTGACTTGCAGCCACCAACACCCTTGTGTTTCATGCTAGCCTTTAGCCACTTCCACCTATCCCATCACCACCTTCTATCTTGTCACCTATGGATCCAACTCAGCCCATCACCATTAGTACTGGATGATGAGGAGTTCACAAGACTCCTTGACTAAAATCCCACTGCCCTACAATACTATCTCGCCCACTCATCTACCCGAGACTCCTCGGGACAACTGGTATACGGTATGCCCATGTCTATCCCTCCTGCCCTTACCCCCACTTCCGCATCATCTACCACTAGCTTGACATTACCTTTATCCACCTTACCACCTGTGGTATCTCAACTGGACCCCACATCCGCTATAACCACATTGCACCTACATCATCTATCGCACCCGTGGAGTCAACCATACCTTCACCAACCACCCTTGCATAGCCTCTGTTTTCACTGTCACCTCATATATACCCATTGCATCGCAACCACCCATTGTTTTGGAAACCCACACCCCATTCCAAAACCTCATCCTTTCCATCCTGCAGTCTCTACCCCTAATTACCACAAGAGTCGTTACGACTACCCCACTTGTTTACACGCATCACCAACAACCCCCAATCTCATCTATCACTTATTTGGGATATCTTCCACCCACATCTATCCCCCTTTGCATTTCTCATACTTGGCACCCCCATATACTAGTATGTTTTCCACATCATACATCCATCATCAACCTCCCTTTACTAGTAGGGGCGCCCATTCCTCACAACCCACCAATGACCTCATTAGGATGATGATGGAAAAGATGCAAACATTAGAAGCATCAGTTTCCATCTCTCGCAACTCCTTAACTTATGAAAAATATGTAATGAGCCTATTCATCCATCTATCCCCATTCGCCCATACCCTGTACATTGGGAAATGCCCAAGTTCAACCGTTTCAATAGTAAAGAAGACCCACAACAACACTTGCGGTCATTTAAACATGGGTGCTATCTAATTTCCCATGACGATGCTTTACTCCTACGGACATTCCCCATGTCCTTGACAAGACCCACCTTAGATTGGTATAGTGGTTTACCCAGACATTCCATTTACTCATTTAACCAAGTGGCTCAAGCATTCTTGGACCATTTCTCAATCAATGTCGTCAAAAAAGTCACCATGATTGACCTATACTCGACACGACAATACGATGATGAATCTATTGCAGATTTCATTTCTCATTGGCGAAGCCTTATCAACCAATTAAAATTCCAGTTACCTCATGCTGAGCTTATAGATTGTTCACTAGAGATTTTTCCAGACACATCTCAACTCTATAAGTACAAACCTTCATACCTTTAACGAAGCATTTACCATGGCGCGAAAATTGGAAATTTGTGCCATTGAAGAGAAGAAAATTCAATTGCAAAACAAAAATGTCGCGTTCAAATCAAATGATGCTTCTTCATCTTTAAATCCTTAAAACAATTATTCAAAAGCTAAAGGATCTGCGAACGCGTAGTTCTCAAAGCTGGTCCATCTCATCCATCTAATCAAGCCAAACCTTCCTCCAATCTTTCTCCCATTCAAATGTTTTAGTTCCAATGGGAACAAAAAAGTACACTCCAATTAGAGAACCCTATTCTTGAGTATTAGAAAATCTTGTTAAGGTCATAGCCATTACACTTCCCCCATAAAACCTCATACTAGTTTTATCCCACTCGTCCTATGCCTACATGGTATAAGGAACATGAATATTGTAACTATCATCGCGTCAAAAGCCATAGCGATGGTAATTGCATAACTTTTAAGAACATTGTCCAGGAAATGTTAGATAATGGAGATCCCGTTCTTTAAAAATTTATTTCCTAATTATACACCATCATCTAATCAGAATGGTGAACCTTCAACCAATGACAACAATGTCCATGAAGTCCACACTGTTTTTGATATCATACCAGTCATTCCTCAATTTCCACCTATTTTGTCTATCGAGGAAATTATAGCACGAACTCCTCTACACATAGAGGAGCCTACCTCATCTACTCCTTCACCCACAGAGGATTCCCCTTCGTCTCCCTCTTCACCCACGGAGGGGTCCACAATGTCTACCAATATCGTTCTTCCATCTACCTCGCAATCCACCTCGCAATCAATGGTATTAACTCTCCTAACCATAGGAGAATTGTCATCAATTTCTTCTCCCCAAAAGAAGAATCTACTTTACCCCATCTACCATCACTTTTACCCATAGGCGATCCTTTAGACGTGCACGCTTTGCTGTTGGGGAAAATTCCCCATCAGCATTCCAAGATTCCGTTTATCGTCTCTCATCTCTTTTACCCACAGAGTCTGAGGCTAACTAATTCCCTATCTAACAAACATATTTTATAGGGATTGCCACTAAACCAACTACATCTCCTCTTACAGCAGTTGTCATTTTCACGATTGGCTGATCGCTTGATTCCCAAATGAAAATGTTTCCTAAAAATACCTCCACGATCTATCTGAAGGTATTTCTAACTACCAAATCAACCTTGACCATGGCTGTTGAAACAACTTCTTCTTCGTCACCTTTACCTACATCTGAACCTTTACCCATAAAAAAACCCATTCCTCTACCTAAGAACTTACCTACACCTACATCTCCTCCCACATCCATACCTATCACTACCCTGGTGTCATGCCGACATCAAGCCTTGTCCATCCACCCATTAAATTGGACTTATCCACATTTTCCCAAGCCCACAAAAAAACCATTCCTCCACCTAAAAGGAAGACCCAACCTTCTAGGATGCATAAACCTATTTCACCCACCATGCCTCTGTCACCTTCACCCCTTCTGTTTATCCTCGGACCTCACCCATCTACCCTGGTCAAGCAACCTCCTACCCAAAGAAAAAAAAAAGTGCAACATCCCGCATCTTCCTCATGATCCCTTTATTACATCCAATCAACTCTGCACAAACTTTGTAGTCAGCTACGGATTCCGTGCACGCCTATACCCCCACCAACTACCATAACCCCATCACTACCTATGCAAATTTATTCTCCTCAACCCATACCTTCCACCTAACCTCAACCAATAACCTTTACCGCACCTTCGTTATCACCATGGCTAACCTGTCCTCTGCCATCATATGCTTTCCCTTCTATATCACGTAATCATACCTCACCTTTACCCAAGAAGGTGCAATCCAAGGACAAGAACCCACTACCCTCCAAAAAGGTAGTTAAAACCATGATACCTTCTATTACTAGTTCATCTACCATACCTTCACCCAAGAAAGTACCATCAAAACCGAAGACAGTACCACCTACCAAACTGGTGGTCAAACCTATTCCACCTCCTATAATACCTCTTCCACCACAATCATCTACACCTTTACCCAAACCCACACTCACTTCACACTGCTTTGTCCATGGTTTGCAGTGGTCTTATGCCAATATTTTAGCTAACCTCGTAGAGACCTTGGTCATCACATTACCGCTGCTTAGACCTTACGATCCCCTCAAACACAAACCAAAGGGGTTTGAAAAAACTAAAATTTTTTCCTACCATCATGTGCTAGGACATGATGTAGAGAACCGTAAGGATTTAAAAACTGTTCTTCTCCCGAGACTGCCGGTCTACTTAGGGTGGCGGTCTTGACACTTTCGAACAGAAAAGAAGAATGGAACACGAATGGACATAAATTTGAAGCGCCCAACCATGTCTCTTCCCCTTTCATGACCTTTCACATCCTCTAGTGCACGGGAGGACATGGGAAGGCCTATAAATGCATGAAAGGAGAAAGAGAATGGGAATTTGAAGATCTAGAGAGATTGAGAAGCAGAGTTTAATGAGAGCAGTGAGCAAGATCTTCAATGCTGGAATGGAATTATAGGAGCAAGGTGTAGAAATAGAGAAAGCAAGTAATTGGAGAGAAGGTTTACATTATTGCTTCTTTTCATACTTATTGTAATTTGTAATTATCTATATTAGACCAATAAAAGTGGGAAGAAAGAGCAGCTGCCCTTCTCGACTGGTTTTCCTCCATTGGAGGTTTCCAAGATAAAATTGTTGGTGTTGAAGTGTTGAATTCTTTACTTCTCTGCAGTTTCCTTTCTATAGCACTAGATAATCAGTCATGAAGATCTAATTTTTCAAGAAAATATTTCATTTTCCAAATTTGAAAGTAGAACAACATAATTGTGTGATTCGTAGAGTTCCAAAGTATAAGTTTATAGATCATCCCTCATGAAGAAAATTTTGGCGACAATGATCTTCTCGGATGAGGATCCTGTTTCATCTTTACTGTCACCATACATCCTCACCCACTAACTATTCATCAGCCCACATCACCACCTCTACAACCCTTTTATCTCGCCTCTAAAATTTGAGATCAACATGGTTCGCATAAGAGAGCTTTCCAAAGCCCCACCAAAATGCCAGTGCGCCGTACTCATTTCACAAGGTTATAACCTCGCATTAGGTTTTTTCCATCATGTTGTTATACTACTCATGACATACCTTCTCCATCCACCTCTTTCCCTCAGATTAACATGATCCAAGTTGCCACTCGTGCCCAAAAAGACAAAGGAAAAGAAAAAAAAACCATCCCATCCACCAATCATGTGCCTAACATACCATCTGCACCCGCACCCAAAATTACCATTCGAGGACCCACATACCCTATTTTTGATGGGGTCACCCATCGTACAATGATAAAACAATTACACCAATCCCCTCTAAAAATGTCTTTATATGATCTCGTCCAAACCTCTGAATCTCATCGACAAGCCCTCATGGAGGTTTTGCAATCCATTGAGGTTTTACCTAACGACCCCACACTAGTAGCCTCCATTATCACCCCTCACCACGTGGCCTCTCTTACCAAATCATCTCCTTCTTCTACCCCCGCTTCCACTCATCAAGTGGCTTCCTCCACTTTTTATAATTATAATGGAGATCATACCTCTCCAATCAGATGACCCTGATCCCACCCTTTTCATCTCCATCTATATCGATAATATTTACATTCAACGCATTATGATCAATGATGCAGGTGATAGCATCAACATCATCTCCTCCCACGTGTATAATCAAATGTGCATCCCTTCAAATTACATGCATAATAACCTAGTTATGTTGCGCTCCTTCAATGACGCCATCACTTCCACCCTTGGTACCATTATTCTTCACGTTTGTGTAGGCCCCATACTATGCTAGAATTATTCTACATTTTAGAAGGGGAATTCCAGTATAACTTGTTGCTTGGTTGACCTTGGATCCGTGTCATGGGTTGTGTTCCTTCAAATTTACATCGTTGTGTAAAATTTGAACATGAAGGACATAACTATACCATCCTAGCTAACCCTTCACCATTTAAAACTTGCAACATGTTGTACTGACCTAATGATGTCCTCATACCAGTTAAGGCATCTACCACTTCTGCCACTTCTCCTTCACCCACAACCCCATCAACTGATGTTTCCACTACCTCACCCATGCATACTTATATTTCTACTATTGTCACAGCCTTTGCATTTGACCCATCCGTTAATCCATCTAATTCCCGACCAAATCATCCTTCTTCTTCCTAATCGTCTAGTACTTCATCTATTCCAGCTACACACATATCCACTACCGATCCCTTAGAAGGTGTTTTTCAATGCCTCACTCTGGGGGAATAATGCTTGTACAACATAAACACATTCCTTACTCCACAAGAGTATGGTAACCTACGATAACATCCTCGTTTTGACCATCACATAGTGCAAGGTCTTCCCTTACGGTCCTCCCCACCTTCGCACTAACTTAATGTATGGGGGAATTGACAATTCCACCTATTTACCTCGAGGCCCTTTCCAAAACGTGACCATTTTAATTTGATGTCCAATCTCTCACCAACCACAACTTTTCCCACACTTTCCTTCACTGTTATGCATGGAAAGGCTTTGGCTTTGGGTTCTACAAACATGGCCGTCATACTATCATCTTGTGTACCACACGTAAACAAAAATACCATAGTGGTATTGGCTTTATTGAACCATCTTCCAAGAAGGATCGCATTGGCCTCATCAAGGACGAAAAACCTTCTCCACCCCGTTCACCAATGTCACCACCTTCACCCATAGAGTCTATAGATCCTGAATCTATTCCTCCTAAAAAAATTTCATGAACACCATTTCCCTGGACCTCTGACTTATCAACATGATGGCGAGGTTCCCTCTTCTCTTCCCTTCTGTATCCTGACATGATCAATGACGATACACCATCCATTAACATCATTCAATGTCAAGATGATGAGTCTATTCTCACCTACCTTGGTGTGGAAGATTCTTATATTCATCAAGTCGTTACCTTCTGAGATGCAAACCATGTTAAATGAATCGACCATCGAAATCAATATTAACACTTAGGATGACCCACACATTCTAAAGATTGGTCAATCTTTAGATGCTACTGAACAGGAAGCTTTCACTTCTTTCCTCCAAGATTATAGCAATGCATTTTCTTGGTCCTATGTTGATATGCCTAGTATTGACCCAAACATTGTGGTCCACAATATCATAACTGTTCCTGAAGCCAAACCCATAAAATAAAAGCTGCGAAAAATGCATCCTCACATTTCCCTTCTTGTCAAAGAAGAACTTCAATGCCTTCTCTCGGTTTCCTTCATCCTACCCATTGATTATCCCCAATGGATATCTAACATCATTCCTGTCACAAAAGCAACAGGAGGACTCCGCATTTGTATGGATTTCCATGAACCTAAACTTAGCTTGCCCCAAATATGAATTTCCTCTACCTAGTATTGACTAACTAGTTGATCTTACCGCTGGTCATGAGATGTTATCACTCATGGATGGTTTCTTGGGTTATAACCAAATATTACTCGCCCCAAAAGATCAACACAAAAATACCTTCATCACTCCTTGGGGGACCTTCTGCTATCATGTTATGCCCTTGGCATTAAAAATGTCGATGCTACATATCAGTAGGATATGATCTATATCTTTCATGACATCATGCTTCGTATATTGGAAGATTACGTAAATGATCTTCTTGCCAATTAAAAACAATCGAGCTGAACACCTTACGCTCCTAAAGGTCATTTTTGACCATCTCATCAAATATTGTGTTTTCCTTTAACTAAAGAAGTTTGTCTTTTTGTTCTCTCAGGTAAGATCCTTGGTTTTATCATTTCTTTGCATGGCATAAAATTCAATCCCGCTAAAATCAAGGCTATTCTCGAAATGAATCTGCCTACTAACCTTCGCCAACTTCGTAGTTTGCAAGGTAAGTTGCAATCTATTCATCATTCTTTTTCACATATTTTCGACCACTGCCACCCATTTCATCATCTCCTAAAAAGGAAGTCTCTTTCAAATGGGATAATGAATACCACAAATCCTTTGAGGCCTTAAAAAATACCTTCTCCAACCACCTGTACTCGTTCCTCCTAAGGATAAGTAACCATTTTACCTTTACATTTCTACTATGGATCACTCCTTGGGGGCCATGCTCGCTTATCATGATGATCAACACCAGGAGCAAGCGGTTTATTACATAATCTGCCCTTTTGGACTATTAAACCAGATACACCCATGCCAAAAAAATCTTCTTAGCCTTAGTCTTTGTTGCCACTAAACTTCGTCATTACCTACTCAATCAAAAAACTTTTGTCGTCACCAATACTAACCCCTTACATTACATGTATGCCAAGCCCTACCAACATCAATGTGTTGCACATTGGCTAATGCTTCTCGTAGACCTCGACCTCAAATTCATCCATCAAAAATCTATCAAAGGTAAAACTATTACTGACCAACTTGTAGACACACCCCTCTCTAGAAATCAATCTTCTAACTTCGATTTCCCAGACGAATCCATTACTACCCTCTCTTTGGATGATACCATTTACCAAATGACCTTATTATTTGACGGTTCCAAATGTCAACATGGGGGAGTGTAGGTGTTATCCTCATTCCTCTTGATGGTGAACCTATGCCTTTATCTTTCAAACTAGATTTTGATTGTACTAACACTATCGCCGAATATGAAGAACTCATCTTAGGCCTTTAAACCACCATCACCTTAGACGTCAAATCAATTAATATATTTGGCGACTCTCAACTGGTTGTAAATAAAGTCAATGATATATACCAGTGTCGTAACAAAATACTTCAAAAGTATAAACATCATGTAGACATACTTTTGACTACCTTTGATCATTATGAGCTTCAAACCACTCCACGTTCCACTAAAAATTTATGGATACCATGGCCTGCCTTGCTTCTCAGATTCCCACCTCACCTTTCGACTCAAAAATATTTGTCAAAGTACAAAGGTTGCAATCACCTTCCTATCTATTTTGAGACGTCAACCTCGTCGAACCATTACACCTGACCCACTTGACCTTTAGTATAAGTAGTTTACAGACTACCTTTCCCTGTCGATTCTACCTCTCGACCTTACTTGTAATGGGAAATGAGCATTTCTTAAAGATGTCTCTCACTATGTCATCATGGGTGGAATTATTTATAAACATGGCTTTGACGGTATCCTCTTACAATGCCTTAAAAGTTATGAAATTCCTTACACCATCAAAGAGGTTCACGACAAAATTTGTGGAGGTCATTTCAGTAGCTTAGTTGTCACCAAACGCATCCTTTTCCTAGGATATTATTGGCCCACCCTCAACCGTGATTGTTGTGACTATGTCAAACATTGTGTGAAATTCCAACAACATGCTAATCTTCATCACACACCTAGTCATGCCTTACAGGTCACACGAGATCTTTGGCCTTTCTCTCAATGGGGTTTGGATCTTGTCGGAGAGATCAATCCTCATTCTTCACAATGCCATCAATGGATTATTACCACAACCGAATACTACACTAAATGGGTAGAAGCCATCCCCCTCATCTCTACAAAAGCAGATAATTTTTTTGAATTCATCAACCATCACATTATTTGTCGCTTTGGTGTCCCTCACCGCCTCATCACTGATAATGACAAATAGTTCAAAAACAAAACCCTACGGAAACTTTGTGACACCTTTAGCATTCAACTTAGTTTTTCTTCACCTTACTACCCACAAACAAATGGCCAAGTTGAATCAACCAACAAAACCTTGAAAAATTTCTTATGAAGGTGGTTGACGATACGGGAAAGGATTGGCACACGCACATTCCTTTTGCTTTATGGGCTTACCGTACTAGTATTTGTACCTCAACTACGGCCACACCTTTTTTCTCGGTCTACGGTATAGAGGTTGTCCTTCCTCTCGAAGTCTAGATTCCGTCTCTTTGTATTTAACTCAAAGAGATGCTTAATGATGATGAATTTCGCCAGGACAGTTTGGCACAACTTGAGTTATTAGACGAACATCGTGTTAATGCTCTTGATCACCTCCAAATCTACCAAAAACGTATCAAACATGCCTACGAAAAATGTGTCCATGAGAAAACCTTCTAGGTCAGTGACCTCCTCATGACATAAAATCAACATGTAACTAAAGAGGAGAAAAGTAAATGAGAAAAATTTGATCCTAATTGCCTTGGACCCTATATCGTTACTCATACCTATGGATCAGGTGCTTATCATTTGTCTTCACTCGAAGGTAAACCCAAACCTGAGCCCCTCAATGCCTTGCATCTTAGACCCTTCTACTTTGTTGAATTAATTCTTATATCACCTCTTGTTTATTAAAATCTTATCCCTTGAGCATGATTCACCTTCCATTTTACCTATCTTAAGGATCACCAACTAAACCAGGATCATGTGATTACCCGTCACTTTTTCAGTCCTATCTTCAATATGAGTACCACGGCCCTACTCATGGCATGATTCTCATGGATACTTTTCATATTTTTCAAGATGGAATCCCATGGTCGTTCATAACGTAAATTCTCTCTTCCATAGTTAGCCTCTATGTGTTATGCTTTTGCCTTCAAACCGGGAGCCTATTTTTCTCTATAGTCTTGTCCATGACTTACAAGTCCAAAAATCAAAGCAATGTAAAAATACAAAGGGATTCAACTCCTTGAGTCAAACTTCTAGAAAAATATGATTCCATCAAAAAGGACATCTATTCTCTCTGATCTTGTTGCTATAAATAGACTGCTCCCTCGAAGGACAACTATGCAAAGCTAGCCATATTGTACTTAGTCTCTCATCAAAAGAGGACTATTCTTGCAAAATAAAATATTCAGAAGCTTCCCGCATCGATCAACTTCACGAATACCTCAAGGATATAATATAATCATCCCTCGTAGACTTCTGCATCGATCAATCTATCAAAACAACAACAAAAATAAGAAAATGATAACTTTTTTGTCATGGACTTGTCTATTTTGATCTTAGGTCTCTTGCCAAGTAGGCATGTTGTCTTACACCAGGTGACGCTAAAACCAACCATTTTCACCTCATTTCCATTTTTACCCTAATTTCCTACCTTCTCAAGGGACTTTCCGTAAAAATGACATTTCGTGATCATGTGACTTTCTTAGCATAGTCAATCATGCAATGCCTTTAGGGTCTTACGTTCATAAGCCCACCTTTGGTATGGTAGACTTGTTATGGTTCTTACTAATTAGGTGGCTCTTTTGGTCACCTCTTACCCTTCACCTTCTTCATTACTTGTTGATTCTCCTATATAGGATTAGACCATCGACACCTACATTTTAAGAATTCCTCTTTCACCAACATCACCATGCCTAACTGACCTAAACTCAACCATGCCTACAATCACCTAAACTCAACCATGCCTAAATGACCTAAACTCAACCATGCCTACAATCACCTAAATGCAACCATGCCTAAATGACCTAGACTCAAAACATGCCTAAAACCTACTGACCCATTCATCTATCCTCATCATATTCTTCCCTAGCTTACGGGAGAACTACATTGTCCTGAGGCCCCTTTTCACCAGGGCTATGTAGGCGGCACTCCGAGGGCATGGGTACCTTGAAGGTTAGCTCGACCAATCTCTAACCTAACTAATTCCCCCACTTTTTATTTACATTCTACCATTAGTTAGTTTCCATCTTCTACATTACTTGGAAATTAAACAAACATACAAGTATATAAACATGTATACTTACCTATTTCTTACAACATCATACCATACATATTCATCATCATTTATTTTTTCATGTTACCAATAACTTGGAAATTAAATCAAAACCAAAAACCTAACTCCACCATGTCTAATTGACCTAGAATCCATCATGTATAATTGACCTGAATTAACCATGCCTACATGACCTTGACTCAAACATGCCTAATTTACCTAGTTTCCATCACATACACAATAAAAAAATCATCCATAATATCAAAATCATCATCTATAACAATGAAATTTTGTATATCAATACAAATGTACACCAATACAAATACATACAAGTATCTACAAACTCTCAGATACATCCTCACCATCTTCGGCACACAGCCGATATAGGATCAAAATCTCAAAACCCTCATATACATCCTCACTATCATCAACACGTAGGCTGGTATATACCAAAAATCTACACTGATCATATCTCGGTGACTAATCATCACCCCACTTGATATCCATGCTTGTCTCATCTATCTCCTCCTCCCCTCTACCTCGTCTCGCCACCCTACCAAATCTATCCACCGGTCATAGGTCTCGATCTAGCCTCCGCCCAGCCCTCGGTCCAGTCGGCCTCTGTGAACTCATCGCCACACCCTTACCCTATCTTTGGGCTTGTTAGCCCCTTGTGCTCTCTGAGCTATGAGTGTGGGATCTAGTCCTCTCACTCATTTCATGTTGTGCCTGTACTTAGCATAAGAGGGGACATCTATCCTGTAATTGTCAGATGGTCCTGGTAATACCGTGCCTCATTCAAGGCATCCCTAAACCTCACCATTGGAAAATCTGAGGTGGTTCCATAGGTCTCATAGCAACTTGTGAGCTCTGTCCTATTAGGGATGACACAGGGAACCTGTACATGGGCTCCTATCCTCCTTCCCATGCACTGGGACCCTACCCTGTCATCGTTTCATGTAGTGTGGGACCCTATCCACGAGTCTCGTGGTCGTACCTATGCTATAACTTAGGCTGTAGGGCCAAAACTGAGCATGTGTAATGGTAAAATGGCCTGTAAAACTACTACTACCTGCTGTAAGGTGGAAACTTTTCCTTCATCTCCATCTCCACCCTATGTGAGCACTTGTCCCTATGTAACTTGGTCTTGTAGTACTATTACCATATGGATTTGCACGCATGCAAATGACATGCAACAAAAGTGTGGGAACAGAAGTCCCTCCTCAATGAAGGTGAGGCTGCCTTTATTGAACACCAAAATCGTATTTACATCTGTACATTCAAAATTGTATATGGGGGTGTTTTGAACAACAATGGAAAGAAAAGTGAATGAGGAAATGGAATAGAAAGAAGGAAAGGAGTGGAATGGAATGAACTGAAAGAACATGCAAGAGTTAGGTAAAAACATAGCCTAATATTGCATGAAGAGGAAAGATGAATAACCAACACAAATAAAACGGAGTTTGAGTTAGCCAAACAAGAACATGCAAAAGGGAACACACATGAGCAAGTAGATAGTGAGAACTTGATCACTGTGAACTAGAAAAACTAATTACTAATGTTGACAATAAGATCAAAGATAATATTTGCATGCAAGATTCAAACACCTAACATCTAATGAACATAAGAACACCAAATGTTACAAGAGACAATGAATGAGACACAAAGTTCTTATTCTATTAACTCCAAAATGTTTTTCACAAAGAACACAAAGTTTCTTCTTGAAACAAAGCTTGCACAAAAGTATTTTCTTCTCCTCTCTCAAAGTCACCCTTTACAAATGAGCCCCTCACTTCCTTTTATAACCCAAAAGTTGGTTACAAAGTAGTTAGGGTTTTAAATGCACATTAAATAGGGCACTTAAGTGACTTTGACTTTTTTCAACCAACCTTTAAAAAGTGACTAAAAATAGAAACCACTTAAGTTAAAAGGTCATTTAAGGAAAAATACATAAATAAAAGAAATGGGTACATGTGGACCCCACTTAAATGACTTGTATGCACACGTAGACATCCTAGTCAGTAATGTGCCACCTAGATCAAGACACCTAGGATCAGTGCCTTATCCATTGGGCCAAGAGTCTGCCTATCCCGATCGTACGGGAATGAACTCATTGACTATGCTCTGTAATCCACCAAATGACAAGAGTGCTGAGCTTGAAACTTGAGCAATTCATCCACCCCTCTATTTGAGCAATATCCTGGTGTGAGAAAATTTGTCTTCATTCGTATTCACATTCACAATTCTCCACATGCTCCGAGTACCTTTCCATGGTGAATTATTCATTTGTCACGAGACCATAGTCGTTACGCCACCTTGGTTTATCAGAATCCAGCTTTTGGTCTTTCGCCATTGAGAAGATCTCCAAGAGCCAAAATTGCAATTCACTTCCTAGAGTTATGTCCTTTGTCTTTGTCACCATCCCAAAGTGTTGATCTCTCGAGCAGAATTCATGAGACTTCAGAGTCTTGGAAATCCATCTCCTTTGCCCCATTGTGAACAAGTGGTGTTGAAAAATCATCGAAGTGATTTATGAATTCGTTGACACACACCTTAGCGTAGTATTTGGTCTTTTTTGGAGTGATGGATTCTAACATTTACGCAATCACTTCCAAGTTTATCACTATTGGCTTGATGACCCTCTTTCAATTCTTTAGGATATCATGTAGCCAGGTGGGAACCTCTCCAAGTACCTCATTGTACATGGTTCTCGTGTTCGTTGGGAATTGATCTTCATCACGCTGAAGGGGATCACCTTCGGGTGTTGCTGAAATTGGATCTTCTTGTTGTGAGAAAGATGTTGTCGCCATTTTCTCCATTTGTGGTGATTCTTCAAATGTAGGCGGGGAAAGAACCGGATCATCAACTTTTGGTTGAGAAGTTGTGACTACTTCCACAAGTTGGGCTAGTATATTTTGAGGTACTTCATCAACGAGTTCCACCTCTAGAAATTGTGTGATATAGATTACAGGTGCTTGCGCATGAACCAATGCTCTGAATTATAGTGTTGAGTTGTTGATTAGGTCTGAAGAATTAGGGAAATCATGCAAAGACGAATGATGACTGGAATGAAAAATTCTCGAGATGTGCTCTTTCTTCACTTAGGTGTTTAGACGACTCAACTCACGAATGAGCCCTCAATCATATCGCTCCTAGCTTGATTATGAGCTCATGCATTTTCAACTTGAATTCGGACTCCCATGGCGATCCATGCCCTTTGTGTCATCTTACCTTCTTTCCAGAACCAAACTCCCTGAGTTCTTCTCTGGCTCAACTCACTTGAATACCGAGCTTAACCCAACATTTTTGAAAAGAATGGTTTTACCACAATGCTCACAGTTCTTCCTTATTATATAACACTTGTAGTAAGAATGTTTTGGCTTTGCCATAATAAGCACAATTGTACCTTCCAAATGATGAGAAAATACCTTTACCGATAAAGACCTAATGCTGCCATGATTATGACCCGTTGAAGATGCTCATATAATTGCAAAGCAAATTGTGCTTCATGAATATTCTGATATGAAATAGATCCACCTCTATGATATTCTCTTCCATGAGTTACATCTTAAAACAAGTAAGGTCTCAATAGAGAATCTTTGTAATAAACTTCATCAGTCTCCCGTAACACTCTCACTGTCACTTAATTCATTTTGATAAAAATATCTTGAAGGAAAAACCTCAATTTGAGGATGCATTCGATTATGAGTGGATAACAACATAGTTGGATGACTGCTTGTTGGAAGCGCTAAAAAGCTTCTACTATACTCAACATGCTCTGCTACCCAAATAATTACTTGTAGGCGGTTCTTATGGATACCCGACAAGAACACACCTTGCAGCACCCAATGAAAGTGGAGGTAACACGCCTACTTCACTAGCTCGTAGCTTCATCTATAACCACCATATCAAACCCATGGGCTAGGTGCTGGAATAACTTCCACTACAGCTGCAAGATTTTGCAACAACTAATCACGACTGTGGTCGCGTTTTCTTTTGCGTGGCCTTTCTTTGGCGTGGGAAATTTTAATTCTCTTGTTTTAAAGACTGTTGTCTTTTCTTTGCAGTGTACTTTTTAATACCTACGCATCTTTTGAGAACTTATTCTTATTTCCTTTTCAGGCCGGGAGCGGGTTTCTTCTTTTAATCTTCTTTCTTTAAAAAATCTTGTCTTTTAATGCTCCCAAATGTGGATTCTCCTTTCTTTGCATGCATGGAAAGCTTCGTGTTCTTTCCTCTTATGCGTGGGATGCTTTGTTTGTCCATCCTGGCACCTTGGTCTTCCTTTTTTGTGAAAAATATGTGTTTAATATGTCCTCCCTGGTGCGTGGAAAGGTGTTTGGGGCCGTGCGCCTTGTCTTTCTTCCTCTGGCTTGTGCGTGGGAAGAAATTTTGTCTTCTTTATTTCAAAACAAAACAAATGCCCCCTTTTTTTAATATTAAAAATTGTTCTTTACTAGTGCAATGCGTGGACTCCTCCTAGTTGGGCACAGATTTGTTGTTCTTTCCTTTTTTATATTAAAAACTGTTTTTTGTCAAAGTGCGTGGACTCCTTTGTGTTTGGGCGTGGATTTGTGGCTTTTTGTTTTCTTTTAAGGACTATTTCTCTTTACCTAATACATGTGCCTTCCTTTAAAATGTGGAAACCCTTCTCCCACAGCTGTGTGTGAAATTCTACTTTAGATTTTGATAAAACCTCTTTGATGAATGCGTGGAGCTTGAAAACAAAACCAAAAACCTTCTTGTATTTCTTCTTCACAATGGCGTTAGTTTCTCTTGCATGATGCTGACAAAATATTATGTCTTCCTGAAGAAATAAGAAGCTTCTAACTTTTTCCAATGGGTTTGATGGAGGAAGTTACGAGGATTAATTCAACTTCCTCTCATCCCAGGTAGTGGCTTAAGTGCCAGGGGAAATGGGGAAAGCAACGGACAATTGCCAACGGAATGGCAAAATGGGTTGTAATCCCATCCAATTTCCCCATGTGGGAAATTGGGGAATTTTATGCCCGTTTGCCAATCCATGATTTGGCAATTGGCAGAGAAAAACCCACGTGCGGGAAATTTGAAGGAAATTGCTAGGAAAGTGGAAATCCGGGTTCGGGAAGCCAACCCGGCAGTTGGAAACAAAAGCTTACTTCCCCGGCACTAAAACTTGTCGAATGAACTTTAATTTATATTTATTTAATTAAATACTCCTTAAGTGATTTTTTAAAAATTAATTTAATCAAACAAGGAGCAATTAATTAATTAAATATTAATTAATTATTTTAATGTATTTTAACACGTTTTAAAGCTTGGCGGGAAGAGTTCTCACCCGAAAATCACGAAACGAAGACCGAAACGATCACAAAAATAAGACGATCGCGATGAGTCCAATGAACCACACAAAGTAACACTTTTCAAAATTTTCTAATTTTTCATTTTTAATTATTTTTTAACAATTTTGTGAAGTCAAAATTGGCTGATAACAATACTAACATTGAGGAAAAGGACTTCATGGACCTCAGACCCCGGACCCCATGTAAAATAATTTGTGATGAACATGATCACCGACCCCGAAGTGATCCCTTTGCACAAAAATGGGGCTAAGTCTACTTCCCTAGAGAGGAGACCGAAAAATGGGAAACAAACAAACCAAAATCCTAATTACCATGTTCATACGGGAACAACCCGGATGTGGTTGACATAGGTATCTCCACGTAATATTTGAGATATTGGTGACACGTCCCGTGGGCAAAAGGCAAAATGAGTTCCATCTATAGGTATATCTCATGCCACTAAAGACCAGTACTACCTATCCACCACAAGTAAGTGTCTTATTTCCACCGGTCCTCATATGAGGGATAGCCAACATGAGTCAAACTTCCCTAGCATGCTTTCCATGCATGGCTCCACCATGTCTCCCCATCCCAGAGAAGAACTAAGTCATTGATTTGCCAAACCTTGAACCTCTCTAGTTTTCCTAACAAGTACAACTTCTTTACCTTGGATTGATGTTCCTCGATCCCATTGGCCCACTTGACTTCTTTACAACTCGAGCTTGCTTGAACATGAAAATTTATCTAATGCATATCCCGGAAGCATTCCCATCAATGCACTCAAGCTAATTTACCACCTCGGTAGCTCCAATGTGACGGGAATTTGAGCATCCACCTCCATCATCAAAAGTATCCTGAAATGAGCGGAGACATCCCAAGTTTCCACTTTTGGGAGTTATGGTCACCCATCACCTCTCCAAACAATGCATCGTATAAATTTTTTGTGCCAAGTTCTTTGATTTTCTTCGACTAACTTGCGCACAATGGTAATGAGGTTTTTGTTGTTGGATTCAGCCTGACCGTTTCCCTACGGGTAGTAATCTGATGAATGAGACAAAGATATCCCATATCCATAACAAAAACCTATCATCTCTGCAGAAGAAAAATTTGAGGCATTGTCAATCACGATCTTGTGAGGAATTCCATAACGAACCAATATGTTTTCTTTGATGAAATCACAGATTATTGCAGTAGATGTTTGTTTCACCGGTATAGCTTCTACCCACTTAGTAAAGTAATCAGTGGTGGTGAGCACGTGGGTATGACCAGCGCTAGAATTAGGATTCAAAACCCCGATGAAATCTAAACCCCATTGTTGAAAGGGTTCTTCAATGACAACTGGCTTCAAAGGCAGTGCTGCCAACTTTGGTCTTCCAACAAATTGTTGACAGGCTTCACATTTGGTCACCCATTTCTGAGCATCAGAAAACATAGTGGGCCAGTAATAATGTGCTCTTAGAATTTTATGGGCTGTTACCGGGCCAGAAAAATGACCGCCGCAAGCATGATTGTGGAAGGCTTCCAACAACCTAGGCTGTTGTTCTTTATCAACACATCTGAGGAACATGCCATCAATTCCTTTCTTGAACAACGTGTTATCCCAAATGACGTATCTGGAAGCTCTTAGTTTGATAGCTCATTTCTCTTTAGCTGTAAGATTCTCTCAGACACTCGTTGTATGTGAGGAAGTAGGCAATATCAAAATACCATTCATCCGTGGTACTGACAAAAACTACCATTGGTAAATTTTCTTCAACTAATTCTTCTTCAGTTATCTCGTGGTTCATTCTCTGCAATGAGTTGGCAGAGTCCTCTCCCTCGAACCAACTTGGTAGGCTTGATGTCCAGATCATATTCTTGGATCTTGGAGACCCAATTACCTCTTTTAGATCCCGGTTCCTGTTGTGTCAACATTGATTTCACCGCGGTGTCTGGAACTAAGACTTTGGTGTGAGAATTCAACACGTAATACCTAAAGTGTTTCAGGGCTCTTACCACCGCGTACGCATGTCTCTCAAGAGGAGTGTAATTAAGTTCATGTTTCTTGAATCCCGAACTCATGAATGCGATAGGAGATTCAATCCCCTCTTGATTGTGCTGAGTCAAAATGGCAGAGATTGTGTGTGGTGAAGCATAGCAATAAATTATAAAATCCTTCTTAAAATCGGGACACACCAATGTAGGAGCTTTTGCAATAGCACCCTTGATTTTCTCAAATGCCTCTCTACCTTCTTTTGACCATTTGAAAGATTCTTTTCCTTTCATCATATCAACGATTTCTTTAGTCATCTCAGTGAAATCTGGCACGAACCTTCTCAAAAAGTTCACCTTTCCAAAGAAGGAGTGGACTCCAGGTTTACTTGTAGGCAAGGAAAGATTCTTTATAGCTTGAACGCGTTCAGGATCGATCTTAGTTCCTTCCTTAGAAACAATATGACCTAGGAGTTTACCTTCTGTAACTCCAAACACAGATTTTTTTGGATTCAGAGAAATCTTATGAAGTTTACACCTTTGCAAAATTTTCTCTAAATCTCTTAAGTGATCTTCTCACTTCTTTGAGAACACTGTCAAGTCATCTAGGTATATCACAATGATCTTGTCTTTATAGTCTGCAAATGCCATATCCATGGCCCTTTGAAAAGTTGTGCCGCATTGATCAAACCGAAGGGCATTCTTCTATACGTGAACGTACCCCAGGGGGTAGTGAATGCGGTTTTATGTTGATCTTCTCTAGCCACTTCAATCTGATTATAGCCAGAGAAACCATCTAGCATAGATAGCATTTCCGATCCAGCTACTACCTAGAATATGGTCCATGACTGGTAGTGGGTAGTTATCCTTCAAGGAAGCTTGATTAAGATTGCGAAAATCCACGCAAATCCTAATTTCTCCATTTTTCTTGCGAACCGGTACAATATTAGCTATCCAGGTCGAATGTCGAATAGGAAAAACTATTCGTGCATCTAGCATCTTTTGAACTTCATGAAATATTGTCCCTGCAATCTTGGGATTATATTGTCTTTGCTTCTGCCTGAATGGAACTACGCCAGGCTTCAAGGGTATGGCATGCTCCATTTCCCTGGGTTGGAAAGACTTCAAGTCTTCGTATGAATATGCCAAGACGTCAGAGTATTTGGTAAGGAGATTTATGAATTTCCTGCTCCTCAGGTGAGCAACATTTACCAATATTGATCAAGCAAGGTTTATCCTTGGTGCCGATATTAATTTGCTCATAGTCGGCAGAATTTGCGAGTCCCACTGCTTCTTTCTCTTTAATAAACCTATGGTGTTTGTCAAAAAGTTCTTCAAGTGAAACCAATCCTTTTGGAATTTTATTTCCTTTGAGTTGAATGATGCCATCACCAAGATCTTCGTTCTCAACTCCTTCCTGAATGGGTGAGGTAGTTGATTTATGAAATGCCGAATCACTTCCTTCAAAGTACAACTGTTCAAATTTTTCTCTCTTTTCCAAGAAGGCAATAATTTGTTGATCATCATTAAATACTTGCCAATTTTTTTGCATTGTCGAACACTTGGCCTAAAAACCATTTCAATGGTGTATTTGTCTTGATCAAATTCTAAATGAGGAATCATTAATGACGCTGAGACTGCTAGAGAATCTTCTTTGTCATTCTTTTCACGAGGGACAAATTTAATGGAAAAAGCGTTGAAAACTTCTATTGCATCCCAAACTTTATTTCTGTAGTGTCTCAGACGATCGTTCTTTACCTGGAACTGATTTCTTACTTGTTTCACAATCAATTCCGCATCTCCAAAGACTTCAATTTTTGATCCCTTTCTCTTCTACAACTTGGAGGCCAAGGATTAATGCCTCATACTCTGCAGTGTTATTAGTATTTGAAAATTCGAGTTTATAGGAAAAAGGAAAATTTTACCATTTGGAGATATGAGCACCACTCCTGCACCAGAGCCCGTTGAGCAACAACTTCCATCGAACTCAAGAGTCCAGATCTCATTGGAATCTTGGCAAGTGATCTCAGGGGTATGAACTTCTGTAGTCATCATATAATTACCCATACTTGAGCCTTGGAAAAGGATCTGTGCGCGAGGATCTTCAGTTTTAGTTACCGTGAACTTTTCCTGAGCTTCCGGCATAAGTTTCTTCATTTCTCCATTGATAGGAATCATGGCATGAGACCAGTCCATTTGAATCTCACCACCCAAATCCCTACAAAATTTCCTGCTCAACAACATTCCATACGAGGCGGGAATATCAGCAACTAAAATAGTTACCTTAACTCGCTTTTGAGGGAATTGGGCTAAAACCATTTGGGCGTCCTTAATCTACCTAATCAGAGGAACTTGCTTGGTTTCCATAGAGTAACATGATCCGAATGTTCTCGTACAAGTCAAACCAAGAGCATGTGCTACTTTTTCGGCATCACATTATCCGAGGCTCCAGAGTCTATAATGCAATTACTTAACTTGCATCCGTTGATTAGAAAAGACACAAAGAAAGGTTCGATCTTTTCATTTGAAGGTGTAGTGGCCGCCACAATATTTTGAGTTTTCCCATCTTTGGGAGTTTTTAGAATTCCTTTAGAGGAATGAACAATAGAGTCACCTTTGATAAACTGGACCAACTTCTCGAGCTGATCCTTGTTGGACTTCAAGTACTTTTCCTATGACATGGAAATTTTTGTTTTATTGATATGATCAATGATATCAAATTTAGGCAAAGTAATGGCACTTGAAGTCTCATATATGAGTTCTTTCAAACTTGATGATGGCACACTTTTGACCTTGGTCTCGGGCTTGGTTGATACGGATGTGGAAGAAGAAGTTTTCTTCGTAGTTGGTTTACTAACTGATTGATCTAACAAGGGCTCTCCTTTCTTTAAGATAGTCTTGACCTTTGAAACCTCAGTATCTCTGGACTCTTTAGGAGCCTCCTTTATCTTGGATTCTTTGAGAGTTTCCTTGGAAACCTCTTTATCTCCCACCTTAGTGGTATCTTGGTCCTTTTTCTGAGAGCGTGTGAAAACGGCGAAGGATTGACTATTCATATCTTCTATAATTTCTTCATATTCGTCTTCTTCATCGAACGGTACTCAAAGAAATGATTATTACTTTCTTCTTCAGGATCTTCAACTGCAGGTTCATATGTCTCAAAATCAGGCTCTTCCTCATCAACCTCGATGACCTCAATCTCATCATCACTTTCTTCAATGACATCACATTTGGAATTAGTTGCGGGAGCTGCTTCAATAGCAAGCCTCGTTGGAGCACCTGCAATCCTAGCTTTGTTGGGAACATATCCTTTTCATGGATGTCTTTGTAAGGAGCAGGTTTACTACTTTGAGCAACTTGCTTCTTCAAAGCTAGCACATCATTAGCCAACTTAGTGAGTATAGTTTCTGAAATGTTGGGAGTTTCTTGACTCTTTCCTTTGAGGGAATTTTTCTTGAATTTTCCTACCATGATTAAGTCATCTTCGATTTCTATGGCCAAAGATTGAGCAAGTTCCAAAGTAGCCACCCTAGCCCTTCTTAGCTGATAGCACACTTCTGGTTGTTGTGCGTTAATAAAGAAACATTTTTGTCCATCAAGGTTGGGACGAATCCCGGTGGGAACTTTGTTTACCATCTTGTTGAATTTGGCCACGAAATTCCTCATGGGTTCTGTAGGCTCTTTCTTTGCCTGGGATAGTTGGGAAAGAAGAGCATGTTCATCTTCCGCCATTTTGAATCAATTTTCAAACTTAGTTTTCATATCATCCCAACTTGTAATGCATCCATTGGGTAGATGATGAAACCAATCTGCAGCAATATCATGCAATGTCTCGATGAAGAGACGAATAGCAACATCTTCATATTCTACTGACAAAACAACACATGCAGCAAAGAAGGTAGAGATATGATCATCTGGTGACGTCTTCCCATCTCCGTCAAACTTGGGAAGAATCTTTCTTGATCCTCGTGGGAGTTCATGTCGAGCAGGTAAGGCCAATGGGCCTATGGCATTTCCCCATGGTACATTGGCTGCCATTGGAGAAAAGGTGGTATGCGAAGGTAAAACAATGTGAGCAAGGACAAGTGCTTGACTGGTAGTGATTCCTTCCTTGCTTGCTCTTTCAGGACTTGATGTAAGGCTTGCAGATCTACGAGGTGTGTTCTTCTTGGGAGGAGATAACTTGAAACCAAATTTTCCTTGAAAGTCAAAAGTGGGGTCAGATCGACCTTTAGCTTTTTCTCCTCGCGTAAACCTCTTTCCTTCCAGTTTGGAATATTTATGGTGAAGAGATCACTGGCATGTTCCAACCAGCTCTAGCCTTTTCTCTTTGCTCTCTTTCTTGAGCTATTTGTGCCTGAATAACTCTAACAACTCTCGCACGGCTTTCTCTTCTTCGTTATCTAGTACTGATGTGGCGAGATGAAAATGATGGTTACTTGTGCGCTTTTCCCAAATAGCTTGCCTCAAATCTGATGATATGTCTTCTTGAGTATCTGCAAAAACAAGATTTGGTTGCAAGATAGGTGGGTTACCTGTAATAGTCATACAACTTATTACCTGGGTGGAAGAGGACCGCGTCGGTGAACAACTATCAACACGTGCCCAAGAGGTCTTCTAGCCACAAGTGTGGGTGCTCTTCTTCTAAGGTCTTCGATGTAGATTTCTCTATCAATGGCTCTATCAACAGCCACAAATTTCTGCAAGCTTTCACGGTTTTCCCAAGCTACTATTCAAGGTTGGCAGCAATGTCTCCTTGAAATCTTCGTTGGGCACAAGATTCGGTTGAAGAACTGGAGCTTGTGCAGAGGGGATAGTCATAAAGATTTAACCAAGCACTGGTTAAAGATTTTGAATCCCCAGTAGAGTCACCAAAAACTGTTAGCATATGGATTTTCACGCATGCAAATGACATGCAACAGTGTGGGAATGAAGTCCCTCCTCAATGAAGGTGAGGCTACCTTTATTGAAAACCAAAATTGTATTTACATCTGTACATTCAAAATTGTATGTGGGGGGTGTTTTGGAACATCAATGGAAGAAAAGTGAATGAAGGAAATGGAATAGAAAGAAGGAAAGGAGTGGAATGGAATGAACTGAAAGAACATGCAAGAGTTAGGTAAAAACAGAGCCTAATATTGCATGAAGAGGAAAGATGAATAACCAACACAAATAAAATGGAGTTTGAGTTAGCCAAACAAGAACATGCAAAAGGGAACACACATGAGCAAGTAGATAGTCAGAGCTTGATCACTGTGAACTAGAACAACTGATTACTAATGTTGACAATAAGATCAAAGATAATATTTGCATGCAAGATTCAAACACCTAACATCTAATGAACATAAGAACACCAAATGTTACAAGAGACAATGAATGAGACACAAAGTTCTTATTCTATTAACTCCAAAATGTTTTTCACAAAGAACACAAAGTTTCTTCTTGAAACAAAGCTTGCACAAAAGTATTTTCTTCTCCTCTCTCAAAGTCACCCTTACAAATGAGCCCCTCACTTCCTTTTATAACCCAAAAGTTGGTTACAAAGTAGTTAGGGTTTTAAATGCACATTAAATAGGGCACTTAAGTGACTTTGACTTTTTCAACCAACTTTTAAAAAGTGACTAAAAATAGAAACCACTTAAGTTAAAAGGTCATTTAAGGAAAAATACATAAATAAAAGAAATGGGTACATGTGGACCCCACTTAAATGACTTGTATGCACACGTAGACATCCTAGTCAGCAATGTGCCACCTAGATCAAGACACCTAGGATCAGTGCCTTATCCATTGGGCCAAGAGTCCGCCTATCCCGATCGTACGGGAATGAACTCATTGACCGTGCTCTGTAATCCTCCAAATGACAAGAGTGTTGAGCTTGAAACTTGAGCAATTCATCCACCCCTCTATTTGAGCAATATCCTGGTGTGAGAAGATTTGTCTTCATTCGTATTCATATTCACAATTCTCCACATGCTCCGAGTACCTTTCCATGGTGAATTATTCATTTGTCACGAGACCGTAGTCGTTACGCCACCTTGGTTTATCAGAATCCAACTTCTGGTCTTTCGCCATTGAGAAGATCTCCAAGAGCCAAAATTGTAATTCACTACCTGGAGTTATGTCCTTTGTCTTTGTCACCATCCCAAAGTGTTGATCTCTCGAGAAGAATTCGTGAGACTTCAGAGTCTTGGAAATCCATCTCCTTTGCCCCATTGTGAACAAGTGGTGTTGAAAAATCATCGAAGTGATTTATGAATTCATTGACACACACCTTAGCGTAGTATTTGGTCTTTTTTGGAGTGATGGATTCTAACATTTACGCAATCGCTTCCAAGTTTATCACTATTGGCTTGATGACCCTCTTTCAATTCTTCAAGATATCATGTAGCCAGGTGGGAACCTCTCCAAGTACCTCATTGTACATGGTTCTCGTGTTCGTTGGGAATTGATCTTCATCACGCTGAAGGGGATCACCTTCGGGTGTTGCTGAAATTGGATCTTCTTGTTGTGAGAAAGATGTTGTCGCCATTTTCTCCATTTGTGGTGATTCTTCAAATGTAGGTGGGGAAAAAACTAGATCATCAACTTTTGGTTGAGAAGTTGTGACTACTTCCACAAGTTGGGCTGGTATATTTTGAGGTACTTCATCAACGAGTTCCACCTCTAGAAATTGTGTGATATAGATTATAGGTGCTTGCGCATGAACCAATGCTCTGAATTATAGTGTTGAGTTGTTGATTAGGTCCTGAAGAATTAGGGAAATCATGCAAAGACGAATGATGACTGGAATGAGAAATTCTCGAGATGTGCTCTTTCTTCACTTAGGTGTTTAGACGACTCAACTCACGAATGAGCCCTCAATCGTATCGCTCCTAGCTTGATTATGAGCTCATGCATTTTCAACTTGAATTCAGACTCCCATGGTGATCCATGCCCTTCGTGTCGTCTTACCTTCTTTCCAGAACCAAACTCCCTGAGTTCTTCTCTGGCTCAACTCACTTGAATACCGAGCTTAACCCAACATTTTTGAAAAGAATGGTTTTACCACAATGCTCACGGTTCTTCCTTATTATATAACACTTGTAGTAAGAATGTTTTGGCTTTTCCATAATAAGCACAATTGTACCTTCCAAATGATGAGAAAATACCTTTACCGATAAAGACCTAATGCTGCCATGATTATGACCCGTTGAAGATGCTCATATAATTGCAAAGCAAATTGTGCTTCATGAATATTCGATATGAAATAGATCCACCTCTATGATATTCTCTTCCATGAGTTACATCTTAAAACAAGTAAGGTCTCAATAGAGAATCTTTGTAATAAACTTCATCAGTCTCCCCGTAACACTCTCATTGTCACTTAATTCATTTTGATAAAAATATCTTGAAGGAAAAACCCAAATTTGAGGATGCATTTGATTCTCGAGTGGATAACAACATAGTTGGACAACTCCTTGTTGGAAGCGCTCAAAAAGGCTTCTACTATACTGCAATATGTCTCGCTGCTCGACTAATTACTTTGCAGCAGTTCTTTGTGGATACCCGACAAGAACACACCTTGCAAAGCACCCAATAAAAGTGGAGGTAACACGCCTACTTCACTAGCTCGTAGCTTCATCTATAACCACCATATCAAACCCATGGGCTAGGTCTTTGGAATAACTTCCACTACATTCTACAAGATTTTACAACAACTAATCACGATTTGTGGTCACGTTTTTTTCTTCCTTGGTGGTGCGTGGCCTTTCTTTGGCGTGGGAAATTTTAATTCTCTTGTTTTAAAACTCATGTCTTTTTTCTTTGCAATGTACTTCTTAATACTGCGCATCTTTTGAGAAATTATTCTTATTTCCTTTTCGTGAGGGGCACGGGTTTCTTCTTTTAATCTTCTTTCTTAAAAAAAAAAGCTTTGTCTTTTAATGCTCCCAAATGTGGATTCTCCTTTCTTTGCATGCATGGAAAGCTTCGGTGTTTACTTCTCCTTCGGATGCATGGATCTAGTTTGTCCATCCTCGCCTTCTCTTCCTTTTTGAAAAAATAGTGTTTTATTTGTCTCCACAGTGCGTGGAAAGGTGTTTGGGACCGCGCGCCTTGTCTTTCTTCCTCTCGGCAAAATGGGAAGAAATTTTGTCTTCTTTGTTTTAAAACAAAACAAATGCCCCCTTGTTTAATATTAAAAATTGTTCTTTACTAGTGCAATGTGGGACTTTCCTAGTTGGTATGAAATGTTTTCTTTCCTTTTTATATTAAAAACTGTTGTTTGCTAAAGGCAATACGTTTCCTCCTCATGGGCGCGGATTTGCTGTTTTTGTTTTCTTTTAAAGACTGTTTCTCTTTACCTAATACATGTGCCTTCCTTTAAAATGTGGAAACCCTTCTCCCACAGCTGTGTGTGAAATTCTACTTTAGATTTTGATAAAACCTCTTTGATGAATGCGTGGAGCTTGAAAACAAAACCAAAAACCTTCTTGTATTTCTTCTTCACAATGGCGTTAGTTTCTCTTGCATGATGCTGACAAAATATTATGTCTTCCTGAAGAAATAAGAAGCTTCTGAATTTTTCCAACGGGTTTGATGGAGGAAGTTACGAGGATTAATTCAACTTCCTCTCATCCCGTAGTGGCTTAAGTGCCAGGGGAAATGGGGAAAGCAACGGACAATTGCCAACGGGAATGGAAAAATGGGTTGGCAATCCCCATCTAATTTCCCCATGTGGGAAATTGGGGAATTTTATGCCCGTTTGCCAATCCATGATTTGGCAATTGGCAGAGAAAAACCCACGTGCGGGAAATTTGAAGGAAATTGCCAGGAAAGTGGAAATCCAGGTTCGGGAAGCCAACTCGGCAGTTGGAAACAAAAGCTTACTTCCCCGGCACTAAAACTTGTTGAATGAACTTTAATTTATATTTATTTAATTAAATACTCCTTAAGTGATTTTTTAAAAATTAATTTAATCAAACAAGGAGCAATTAATTAATTAAATATTAATTAATTATTTTAATGTATTTTAACACGTTTTAAAGCCTGGCGGGAAGAGTTATCGCCCGAAAATCATGAAACGAAGACCGAAATGATCACAAAAATAAGACGATCGCGATGAGTCCAATGAACCACACAAAGTAACACTTTTCAAAATTTTCTAATTTTTCATTTTTAATTATTTTTTTAACAATTTTGTGAAGTCATTCCTATATCTATCAATGACCCTAACATCATCAATCCATCTATTTACACTTTGTTCCTCTTACCTGTTAGCACACTTGGATGTGGTGGTGACATAGGTATCTCCACGTCATCTATCATATATTGAGGGAAGGGTGGTGACACGTCCTGTGGCAACCCAAAAATCCGTCTAACCCTATCTATAGGTATCATCTCATGCTCATTGGCACGACAAGCCTTTATCCACCTAAGTAAGTGTAACTCCTCTAACTCCTCCACCGTGTCCTCATATGAGGAATAGCCAACATAGGGCCTCCAAAAAATCCCTCCAAACACCACTGTAATAGGAAACATCGTGCATGGCCCTAGCCACAATGTGCTCCCCACTAACAGGAACCCACCGTCTATAGCTGACTTTGACCAAGCCACCCTTGAACCAATCAAGTCAAGGAAAACCAACTGGATGTACACATACGATGTGCTCATATGCCCAATAATGTAGAAGAAAAGTACAACACAAACTAAAACGCCGCAACCTCCCATAGGCCCATAGCTCCCTATACAACTGTACCAAGAATATCGGTACCCATGTAAAATAAATCTGATCCTCCACCATATCCTGGAGAATTCCCATCAATGCACTCAATAATCTACCACCCTCGGCATCTGGTAGGGAAAAACTACATACCACCTCCATCATCAAAACAACTAACCTTGTCTCCTAAGGATGAGCGGCATACATCTCTCTGTAGTTGAGGCTCACGCTATGGTACCTCAGCTCACCCATCACCTCCCAAAACACAACCACTATAGGCTCCACGGAGGCCTATGAAGAAATAGAATACACTCGCTCACCCACAATCAATAGCCACAGGATCCTATATACATCCTCCAGGGTGACAATAATCTCACCCATCGGTAAATTAAAAGTGTTGGTCATGAATCCAATCTATCAATGAGTGCACCCATCAAAATAGAAGCTCGACCTACATGCCTATAATGTCGATCCTAATCAATCCAATATCTTTCATGTGTTCCCACTCCTCTGTATTCACACTCGACCGCATCTCTACCAACATAGGTGGTACTCTATCTTGCATACGTAGTTGGTACCTAGCCTGTATCCAACAAAACATAGTATTGTTAACACCTCACTACCTCCAATTACGTCTTAACCACCATACCCAATCACACCAATCCTACTTACCCATTTCCCTAATTCACATATCAACCTCCTACCATTTACACTCATGACTCATTACGTTCACAATATTTCACCTAATCACCTAACTCATCGTAGTTGTGCCACCCACCACTGCCTATATCTATCAATGACCCTAGCATCATCAATCCATATGTCTATCACCTGTTCCTCCCACCCTTTCAATACACTCGGTCAAGGTGGAGATATAGGTCTCTCCATGTCATTTATCCTATACTAAGGGAAGGGTTGCGGCATGTCCCGTGGCAACCCAAAATGTCGTCTAACCCTGTCTATAGGTATCATCTCATGCTCATTGGCATGACGCCCCTGTATCCACCTGAGGAACTGTAACTCCTCTAACTCCTCCACCATGTCCCTGTATGAGGGATAGCCAACATAGGGCCTCCAAACAATATCCACACCAGAAAATCCCTCCAACGACTCGCCTGTAATATGAAACATCATGCATGGCCCTAGCCACCCTATGCTCCCCACCAACTGGTACCCACCGTCTATAGCTAACTCTGACCAAGCCACCCCAAACCAATCAAGTCGGGAAAACCAACTGGACATACACATACGATGTGCTCATATGCCTAGTAATGCAGAAGAAAAGTGCAACACAAACTGAACCGCCGCAACCTCCCATAGGCCCATAGCTCCCTATACAATTGCACCAGGAATGTCGGTGCCCATGTAAAAAAAATATTCTCCTCCACCATATCCTAGAGCACTCCCATCAATGCACTCAGGAATCTTCCACCCTCGGTAACTGGTAGGGCGAAACAACATACCACCTCCATCATCAAAACAACCAACTTCATCTCCTAAGGATGGGCGGCATACATCTCTCCATAGTTGAGGATCATGCTATGGTACCTCAGCTTGCCCATCACCTCCCCAAACACAACCATTATAGGCTCCAAAGAGGCCTCTAAAGAAATATAATACACTCACTCACCCACAATTAGTATCCGTAGGATTCTCAGATACATCCTCCAGGGTGACAATAATCTCACCCATCGGTAAGTGAAAAGTGTTGGTCGTTGAATCCCATCTATCAATGAGTGCGCCCATAAAACTAAGAGCTTGAGATATATGCTTGTAGCATCAGATCCCAATCAATCCAACATCTGTCATGTGCTCCCAATCCTCTGTAGTCACACTCGATCACATCTCTACCAATAGAGGTGGTACTGCATCTTGCATATGTAGCTGGTCCAAGCCTCGCATTCAACAAAACACAAGATATTGTTAAGACCTCACTACCTCCAATTACGTCTTAACCCAAAACCATACCCAATCACACCAATCCTACTTACCCATTTCCCTAATTCACATACCAACCTCCTACCCTTTACACTCATGACTCATTACCTTCACCTTACTTCACATACTAACCTAACTCATCTAGCCAATGACTATATGTTACCCTTACCCCTTTGCAATCAACATTACTTTCCCCTTTTTGAATTATTTTTCCTTTGATACATAACACTTCTTACCCATGTCCCTCTTTTACCCTAACCAGTGCCGATATCATGGACCATCACCGGTTCTCCTTGACTGACATTGGTTCCAATAAACTGGTTTCATTCACCTTAGTCTTGACCGCCAGATGTCGACTACAGCCGACCGACGTCGGTCTCTATCGCGACCCCCAAAACTGAAACCCCCTCCTCTATTTCTTAAAAATTGAAAACACTATCCTACAATCCTAATTAATCTCAAAAACTTACACCCCACATTCATTTCTCCCCCTACTTAGCCTATATTTGACCTCATCCCCCGTATTTCATCTATTTTTCACTCATATTTCAAAATTAACATTCCTGCCCAAAATTTCTTCATTATAAAAACACAATTGGAGAAAAACAAAAACAAGCTAGAAAATGCCACCTACCTCATCTCGATGGCATCTACATGGTGGCACGTCTAGCCACCACTTCGATTGTCCACCCAACCCCTCTCCTACCTCTCTGCCATACCAAAATCTACCTCGCACCTCTCCACCAATCACACATCTCCAACTGTGCTAGTGGACCCATCTACTTGGCTCCTCTCAACACTTAGTCACCTCCACCTCATCCTGGTACAATAGCTTGTCTTTTTCCTCCTTGAAAAATGCACAAATCACTCAACTCTACCGTTTTCTCAAATTCAACAACAATGATTCCATAAAATATGAAATTTTTACTTTATAACCCTAACCCACCATGAGATCGACGATTACTACCTTATAACCAACATTAGTCATTTTCCAATACCATTTCCTCCACATTTTTCCTATTTTGACCTAACCTCATTACTTCCACATACCTTTCTATCGGTACCAACACCCATTGTACCCTACCCACAAGCCTAAACTACCCCTACAATTCCTTAATTATGTTTAGGGATTTGTTATTTTACCTATACATTGGCCTTACATCACAACCTATTTACTTAGACCTGACCTAATTTGTGTGACCATTGAACTTGTGTACTCACTATACCTTCTGATGTCGTTAGCTATGCTTTTTTAGCCCAACAACCATACCTTTCCTCTGTCGTGCCATTTATCCCGACCAAACCCGTGGTATCTTAGGATCATACCTAAACATTCCTGCACCTAACCTACATTGTGTGTTCGGACCATATCCTATACCCTGGATACTTGAATCACTTTACCCTTGTCTAGATAAACCAATCGACCTTAGACGATGTAGAGTTTCTGAAGCTCTTCAACTGGGTGATCGTGTTGCGGTCTATACATGTGTGCGCATTCGATTGCCATTACCCATTACCCAATTTCACCCTGGCCCATTACCTATTACCCGATTTGACCATTACCCATTACCCAATTTTACCTTGCCCCATTACTTATTACGATTTGACATTTACCCTTTCCCCAAAGTACTCATACTTTTCCCCATCTACCTTAACTTACACTAATTACACATTTATCAAACCACTCACCGACTTCATATAACACCTCATCAGTTCCTGGTTTGAGGGGGATCACCTTAACCCACACTTGGGGCAACCCCTCTCACCCATGCATGGGGAAATCACTTCATGTTTTTGTCGATCGCTTACCAATATAAGATACGAGACAAAAAGGGAAAAAATGTAGACACCAAAATTCGGTCATACTACCCTTATAACCTTGTTAATTAAATTAACCATACCTTACCTATTCATATCTCATAGTGCACATGATTAATTGAATTAATTACTTTAATTAATTTAATTAACATCCTCACTTGACCACCTCACCCAGCCAACTCACCTAGCCACCTCATTCCATGACCCACTCAAACCCTATTAATGACCTAAGACCAAGTCTAAGCCTATCCTAACCAACTAGGACTTAGTATAAACCTAGACTTAACTCCTATTAACAAACCTAAGAGGAATCTTACTCATTCTTCCATGGTCTATCACTCGAGACTCGGACGAAGATTGAAGACCACGCCAAAATAGCAACAATCAGGCTATTTTTGGCCAACCTAGATATTCCCGCCTTAACCGATGCTGGTTATACCTCAATCAACGTCGATCCCCTAACCATCATCGGTTAGGTTGAATAGATTTCCAAAATCCTTTTCCTAGGTTAGTCATTTGATTCAAGATCTCATACGAACATAGAATTGGAGCACTAAATTTTTTTGAAGCACTCAAGAAAGGAAAGCACCCAGGAGCACTACCATCAACCATCGACATCCATCACCTTCTTCACGATCACAAATTCACACAGAGAAGCACATAGACTCAAACCGTCGTGGCACATACACGACGTCCCTTCTCTCTAGATCTATTTCATCATTTTTTCATGACGTGCACTCTCCGGATCCATTCTTCGATGTAAGTACCTACTATCTCTTGAGTTATCTTTATTTCATGTCATTAAGATCATCATTCCTCTCGGTAATTTTTCTTACGTACATCCGTACACCTCTCTTCTTCCCACCAAATTATCACCCTACCATACCTAAACCTTATACATGTCTTCCCCTATCCTAATCATCTCTGAAACTTTTAGACCATTCCACAACCTAACCCCCATTTCGGGCCATCTATGCTATCACAAAGAGTATGACGACCATTTCTAAGATATTTTTATTAACTGCCACTACCGATGTCGGTCATCTTGCAAAAGTGACATCGGTCACACATCTGACCTTGGTTATTGTGTCTGGCAACATACCTCAGACCAGTAAGCTCATACCCATTCCCTAACAATCCAGAATCACTCCTAATCTTGACCAAACCTTACCCAGAGCCTATACCATACCTGTAACCCAAAACTTGACCCATTTTGACCTAAATCACCTTTTATCTTACCTTTCTTATTTGTTTTTTACGAGATACCTAAATCGTTTCAATTCGAATAAGCTTGTTATATCATGTTTATTTTGGATAGCTTTAATACTATTATTTAAAAAGTGGATTGACAACCCTGTTCAGAAACATCACACTTCTCGGATCTAGCTTCTGATAGGCACTCCACTTGTTGTTTATTTAATTATATCTAGTGGTATTGTTCTTCATTTTATAGTTATTTCCTCCTAGCCAAAATGGATTATTCACAATCATCATTGGATTAGGAAATCGAACACGCACACCACCTTCAACCAACATCACAAACATGTATTCCTCCTTCACCCATCACCCTTTATCTGTTTCATTAATTTATCAAGAATTCAAAGAAACATAGGTTTTTCAAAAGGTATGGAAGCTTCAACAAGAACTCAAGGCGTTTCTAAGGGAATAGGGTTTTCTACAAATAAGTTTTTAGGTGGAGGCATATAAGAACTAGCCGAAATCTTTCTCTTCTTCTTACCCTTCCCCAACAGGTCATCAATATGTTTAGCTCTAGAAAATTCCACCCAATTTATTGTAGGATGCTCAATGGTCAATGCATATTTTACAATTAAGGTGACAAGACAATGGTGTGATAAGGTAGACTTTCCTCTCTATGTTTCCCTACTCATTCTTTTCAAACTCTCATGCAATAAATTTGGCACATTCACATGTCTCATTCTTTAAATGATTTAATAGTTTGAAATGGACAATATTCAAACGTGAATATCGACCCTCACAAGTAAATTATTTTATAATATAATTGGAGACATCTGCCCAAAAGGGTTTTAAGGAAGTTCTTAGAGTACCTTATCTATCTATAACAAAATTGTCATCTTCATCTGCAAACTCGGCTTGAGCTTCCTCTGGATTGGCCTTCGTAGGATACAACTCGCTTTCTTCTTTGGTAATCCAGGTGATCGTAGCTAATATATCATCATCAACCTTAACATGCAATCCCTTCATTGTTTCCTGACCATCCCTGAATGTAGTGGAAAATTCTATAACTATTGACTCATTAAAACCTTGAAACTTATTGATGTAATCCATCTAGCCATTGTCATGAAAGTAATGGAGGATTTGTGGTTGATTCCACAATTGTGAATGATCTATTGGCTCATTACTTATAAAATTTCCCCATTGCAATTTTTTGCAACTTTGTGAAGCAAAAGGTGTTTTTTTATTTTGGCACGAAAAATGCAAAATGCAAATGAACGGAAGAACGAAGTGCTTTGCATTTTCAAAATTTGATTCTAAGTACACACACAACTTGAAAGGGGAAGTATTAATTTGAATTGAAGTAAACCCTCGTGTGAAGCAATGGCATGGGATGACATGGGAGATAGGTCACGAATAAAAAGTTAGCTAGACATTATGGACAATAAAGTTTATTTGACAACTTGGCACATATGTTAATTAAATATAATTATTCTAACGATACTCAATTAAAGGAAATTGAGTGCACTTAACTCGATATGTATACCAAATGATTGTGACATGTTCTGTGTTTGTTATTCGCACCCTTCGATGCATGCATGAGGTTGCATGCTTACGTATTGTGTGGCTGCAAGTAGTATTGTTGTAGGTGGTGTTGCTACATGAGATGCCATATAGAATGAGCTCTATAATTAATCCAATTGATTCTCGAGAGGGAAGATTGAATTATTCCAAAGCTGATTATCTTCATATATTTCATGTTCATACAACTAGATTCTTGAATCTTCATATAATCTCGTCCTATAAAAAATGAAAGCAGAAAAAGACTTCGGTTGCATGCTGCTACAAGTGGACGTTCCAGGCTTTGCACTATCTCCTTTTATTAGAGATTATGCACTACTTGTCTCGAATACACTAAATCCCGCAAAATAGAAATGTTAATAAAATAAAACATGTTAGTGAGTGGTGTTGATCACCATAAAGGCTGATCACATCACTTTTATTCCTCCCCAGGGTATCTAACAAGATGGATAAACCAAGGCAATTAAATATCTCATTCCTCTAAAATATCATAAGATAAACCAACAGTTCAACTTCATCCCTTAATTATGATATTCTCATTTCCATCCTACTTTGGCCTCCTCCGAATCTGTTGGATGAAGGTATTCTTATTAGTTGGATTCTTATATAACTTTAATAAATGAGCATTTACTCGTAGTTTGAATCTTACAGATCAATGGTGGTGACTTTCACACTCCATTGGAAAATATCTTCTCAATTTCATATGTACCTAACCACCTTGTCCCGAGTTTCCTTATGTGGTCCTTGTATTTGGAGTCAAAGAAAAGAGCCCAATCACCTTCTTAAAATTGACTTATTTTAATGAACCTGCCATGCCACTTGATCCTTTTCTTTTGTACTACCTATGTATTACGAATAACTTGCCTCCTCATTTCATCCAACTCATTGATTTGAAGAAACGTTTACCTTTGTGTTTCAGAAAAATCTATGCCTAATTCCAATGCAGTTCTTAATGTCTTATGCTCAAATTCAATAGGGAGGACAACAATCTTACCATACAATAGCTCAAAAGGTGTGAATCCAGTTGTTGTCTTCCATGTGGTATTGAATGCCCAAACTTCCTCTAGAATTCTCTCTAACCAATCCTTTCTATGTAGCACAATAGTCTTTGTCAAGATGGCCTCAATTTCTTTGTTTGTTACTTCAGCTTGGCCATTGGATTGTGGATGATAAGGTGTGGAATTCTTATGCTTGATTTCATATTCTGTAGCTAAATCAACAATAACTTCAGCAGTGAAGTGGGTACCTTGATCTGTGACAATATCTCTTGGCACTCCATATCTTGTAAAGATATGGTCATATAGGAATTTTGCAACTCTTTCACTCTTTTGATTTGGTAATGCCTTCACTTTTGTCCATTTGGTGAGGTATTCTATGCATACCAGGATGTATTCTTTTGTTGGGACTTAGGATCAATGGGACCAATAAATTCCAATCCCCATTTATCAAATGGTTGCAATATTATCTGAGGCTACAATGACATTTCATCTTATTTGGTAGGCCTTCCCATTCTTTGGCACTTATCACATCTTCTTGCATACAATGTTGCATCCTTGTGCAATGTAGGCTAATAATACCATGTTGTTAATATCTTTTGTCCTATTCTTTTTGTAGTGAAGTGTCCTCCACATGGTTCAATATGACAGGCTTTGAGGACATCGTAAATTTCCTCATCATCAATACATCTTCTCATAACATTATCCTTCCCTGTGTGGAATAGGAAACCAGCTATCCAAGAGAAATTCACTTTTCTCTATAATATATTTCTTTTCATAACATAGATAGGGTGGAGGTTTCTAACATGAAACCAAATAATTGGCTATATCAGCATACCAGGGTGTCTTGGTGGAAATGGAAAACAAGTTTTCATCTAGGAAAGAGTCATCCACTCACCGCTTCCGATTGTAGTTTTCCATTTTTGAGAGAAATTCTACTACAACATTGTCTTTCCTAGGCTTATCAACAAATGTTACATCAAACTCCTGTAAGAGTAGCAACCATCTGATTATCTTGCTACTTACAACTGGTTTGTTGATTAAATATTTAATGGCAATATAATTTTTATGGATAAAAATTGGATATCCCGTGATATAGTGCCTAAACTTGTTGATGACATATACAACGGATAATAACTCCTTCTCAGTGACCATGTAGTTAAGCTCAACATATTGCAGTTCTTACTCACATAATAGATGGCATAATTGATTATCTCATCCTTCTATCCTAGAACAACTCCAATTGTGTGATCAGAAGGATCTGTATGTATATGAAATGACAAACTCTATTCTAGCCCTCTCATCACAGTGTAGAGGTCAAAGATTTGTTTCAATGCTTGGAATGCAACTTGACATTTTTCTACCCATAAAAATGTAGCATCCTTCCCTAATAAACCAAACAATGGTGTTGTAATTTGGCTAAAATCCTTGATAAATCTTTGGTAATACCCAACATGGTCCAATAATATCCTTACATCCTTTTGATTTTTGGGTGTTGGAAAATTCATAATTACTGATATTTTTTCTGGATCTACCTAGATCCTAGCAGATGATAGATAATGACCTAACACTATCCCTTCAGACATCATCATATAACATTTTTGTTGCTTAAGGAAAAATTATGCTCCTTGCATATTTTGAGAACTTTAACTAAGTTCTCCATTGAATCATTATAAGTGCTACCATGGACTGTGAAGTCATCCATGTATAGCTCTATGCAATCATTGGTGAGATCTGAGAAAATAATCAGAATTTCCCTTTGAAACACAATCCAAATGGAAGAACAAAGTAAGAAAATGTTCCCCATAGACATGTGAATGTGGTTTTTTCTGATCCTCTGGAGCAATATGTATTTTATTGTAGCCACTATAGCCATCTAGAAAAGAGAAATAATTTTTTCCAACAAGAGTGTCAAGTACCTAATCAATGAAAGGAAGTGGGAAATGATCCTTTTTGTTGTTGCATTCAACTCCCTATAATCCACACAAATCCTCCATTTTCCATTATTTTTGGGTACAATAATGAGGGGTGACACCCATTGACTGTCTGAAATTGGATATATGAATCCAACGTCTAATAGTTTCTTTAATTCCTCCTTCACTATGTCCCTTACTATTGGGTTCATTCTCCTTTGTGGCTGCCTTATTGGCTTGCAGCTGTCCTTGATGTATATCTTATGAGTATAGAGTTTAGGATGGATTCCATGCATGTCTCCATAATCCCATGCAAATGTTGTCCTATGCTTTTTGAGAAGTGAAACTAACAACTGCTCTTGTTGCATGCTTAATGTTTTGTTCACATTGAGTGGCTTGTCAGTGTAATATCCACTTGATTTGAAAGATCAGTCATGGAGCATATGCTACTACTTACAAAGTTTAAGATACAATCATGTGGAAGAAGCTGGTGTAGGATGCAGTTCTTACCTAGAACATTCTTAGTACTTTGTTGAGGCAAGATTTGATTTTCAGGGCAGCTTATGCATTACAACTTGTCATCTTCTTCTTTACTCTTGCCATAGTTATTATGTAGAATGTTTGAAAGAAAAACATCCTCCTCCTATCCTTCTATTATGCATGAATTCTCCAACATCATGAGTTGCTGAACTGAACTCTAGTCTTCTTCTGGTTCCTCCACCCAAATAGTTTGGTCTTCTTCATTAAATGGTTGTGCAGGGGGTAGAGCATAAGATTTTTGGTACCACTTCCTTGGGAGATGATATTGCCAGATATCCATCCAATGAATGCATCGAAGTTGCTAACCATGGTCTTCTAAGGATAATAGGATATCCTCCTAAGCTTTCTTTTGGCTGCAGAACAATGAAGTCAATAGGGTACTCCTAGGAGTCTACCACTACTACCACATCCTCCAAAAATCCTTCAGGATTTCTTTGTGGATCTATCTGTAAGCTGCAAGACTGTGGTTGTTGGTATTAATCCTTCTAATTTCAAATCATCCATGATTTGTTTTGTCATTACATTTATTATCGCTCCCGGATCAATCAACGTGTTTTTTCATCATCAGTAGCATTGATTGTGAAATTCACTAGAGGGATTCATGGATCAATATACCTGGAAAACTAAGTTCCCAAGCATAATATCAGCTAATTTTCCAATGACCTATATAGTAGATGGGTCTTTCCTTTTCTTTCCTGGCTTCTTAATTCATAGGTCCTTAACTAGCTTATTATAAATAGGCATGTCCTTGATAGCTTATATCAATGGTATCTTGACCAAAATTTATTTAAGATGATTGAAAAATTGATAATCAGATTCTGATCTGAGGTCAATATTTTTCTCTTTTAATCTTTCAAGAAATGGTGGCTCATTATCCTATGTTTTACGCTTACTAGAGTTCTCCACATGTTGTTGTGGATCAACCTACAACGTCTTCTATCCTTACTATGGGTCATCATGCAACAATTTTGGTTCCTCTGTAATTTCGGTAATGGTTGGTCCAATTAGTGAAGGAAGTGATCTTCCTAAGCGAAGATGGATATTGTTGATATCAACAATAAGTAGGGTATTGAGTGGTTCAGTGGAGTAGGTTGGCTGAGCAACTTTATTGTTAGGATTAGGTGTTAGTTAAGCGGGTAGTTTTGTATCTTTTAGTTGATAGCCTAATTAGGGATTAGGCATAAAATATTTTCACCGATATTTAGAAGGTTGTTGATAATTTTGTTGGTAGTTAAGAGGTGGGTTATACCATTGTTGTCCCCTCCATTGTTGTTTCCATGATTGGGAAGGTTATTGCCATTGTTGATTTGGTTGGCCTTGGTATGGAGGTTTCCATTGCTTTTGGTATTGGTTAGGATATAGGGACCATCCTTGAGGGTTAGCCCAAGGTGGGGGCTACATATATGAATTATTAGACCAATTTTGAAATGAATGCATAGGGTCTTGTGTCATACCTCCTTACCTTGGTGGCCATGGTTTCCTACAAGAAACATAGAAAACTTGGCCATATTTTGTCTCCAACATTTTGAAATCAAGTGAAGCCTCTCTTTCTTGAGAAATGATGGCTAATTCTCTGCATCTACAATCTGATTTCTTCCTTCTACATAAATGGAAATACTCTTGTGAGTGTTACTTCGCATCTTCTTTCTTCTTTTTGGCATGTAGAGCCTCGATTGATTAGCCATGTCATTGACAATCTCTTGCATAATATTTTTGAACATGTAAAAATCTTAGACTTAGAGATGCCCCCATTGTTTTAGTAGAAATGCCACATCTTGATCTTACATTCTTTAATCTCTTCATGGTAGCTCTTGAATAGTTTTAACAGCATCATGAGATATCTCCAAAACTAGCATTTGAAATGTCTCCCTGCTCCTATCGTGTACATAACATCCATGTATTAATCACTCGAGCCCCTTTAAAAATAGAAATTTGAGGGATTCATGTAGTATATCGGTGGTATGTTTTGACTTCGAACACGAAACAAGAACCGTTCCAAATAATCCCTCTAATGATTCATCCTCTTTTTGTTGCATTTTGTAGATTTCATCTCCTCCTCTACTACTTGGTCTGTAATAGTCTTGATACTTATTGAGGAATTTCTCCTTTATTTGTGCCCATGTAGTAACAACATTCCTTCCCAATCCCATGAACCACCTTAAAGAAACATCTTTGAGTGTTGCAGAATTTTTTTAACTTATGTGCATTAGTGGTATAATCATAGCTTCTACACAAAACATCAAACTCAAAGAGAAAGGTTTCTGGATCTTCTGACATAGCTCCATGGAAATTTGGCAAGGATGATGGGGAGATATTCTTCATTCCAACAGCTACATTATTTTCAAGTGATGGGGAAATCAAAAGTGGTTGCCCCATTTCGAGCATTCGATCTACTTCTTCTATTATTCCTAGTTGTTTAGGAGCAACTACAAAACTTTCACTTGGAGGATTGTCTTCAAAAGCAAACCGAGTGTAGAGGTTTCTTCTTCAGAATATTTAGAGGTAAATGAAGAGATTTGTGCTACCTGTGGATTAGGTAAAAATATACCATGGACATCCCTTGGACGGTGCATGCATCAACTACTCAACTCATTCAACAATAATTAGTTGGGGGTTTTAAATCGAGGTAAATTACTAAAACCTAGACTGCATCTTAAGATTATTAAACCCTCTTTTACGAAATTATAACTTGGCACTGGTCCCCAACAATGACGCCAAAAATGGTGGTGCAAATTAACTTGCAACAATTAGTATGTTTTTCACTAATCCATAGTCATTTATTCATCAAACCTAGGGACGTAGACTTTAAACAATGTCGGTGTTGTATACACGATTATAAGTTTTCAAGAGATATAACTAAATGATTTTTGTCACAATAATCGGAAAATATAATGCTCGAACTAAACTAGGTTGCGAGATAAAAATAGATACTACAAATAATGAATAAAACAGTAAACATGACTCATAAGTAAAGAAATGATTTGTTGCAACTCTAATCTACATATGCATAAAACTTAAAACAAAAATAAAAAGGAAATGGATTTAGCGAACCAAAAGTGGGCCCCGACTGGGTGCTATCCCTTCCTAAGGCTTGTGTCTACATCAAGAGAATAGAACCCAAATTTTTATTCACCAACATGAAGATTACGAGTAATACAACTTACAACAATTTCCTCCTTATGGTTCAATATCTACTACGAGTCTTATCATTCTCTTTATATTCAACAAAAACATGAAGAGAATCCTTCAACTAGTAGTTACATTTTGATTAATTACCGATCACTCCCAAGAAATCTACAAATTCTTATGCATGTAATCATAACAGAAGAAAAGTGTTCTAATACATCAACATAACTAACTGTTCATTCAAATAACCTATTGTAAAATTAAATCAACTAGTTCCAAGTTATAGTTGCGAGAAAATAATTAGGAATTGGCATGAGATTTTCTCTTATTGTCATAACTACTTCTTTACTAGCAGGTGCGAGCTCATGTGAAGCATCCTTGTTGATCAATTTTCCCATAATCATGGTTTTGTATATGCACGTTCTTCTTTGACTGTAGGTGCCTTGTTACAGATGAGTCCCAGTTGTTGCATGATAGTTGATGCGGATGATTCCCCTTGCATTGTGATAGAGTTTCCTTATTTGCATGTTAGATACAACATATAACATCTTCTTGCAAACAAGTATGACATTCAGATAAAACATTAATAATCATTCATTGCATCAAAGAGTTTAACATGCACATTCAAAATCAATGAAATAGAGTAACTTAATAATAGTTATACTAATTAATATATAAGTGCCATAAAATTAAGTTTAGGTGAGAATATCTGATAGGATAACAGAGATAACAAGTACGAGGGTATACAAAATACAACATATGAGACAATTAAAATGGTAATTAGAGGGTCTCATCAATACTAGTAGTAAACATATATGGTATACACAGGGTGTCATTTTTTTGCGTATTTGACAAACGACACAAACACCCTATTATGATACTAGCAATGAAATTATGTGGTATACACAGGGTGTCACTTTTGTGCATATTTTACAAATGACACAAAAAACCTATTACAATACTAGCGGTGAAATTATGTGGTATACACATGTTGTGATTTTTGTGCATATGTGACAAATGACACAAACAATGTAATATGATACTAGCAATGAAATTTTAGGGTATACACATGATGTCATTTTTTTGCGTATGTGACAAATGATGCAAACACCGTAACATGATACTAGTAGTAAAAATCTGTGGTATACACATACTATCATTTTTGTGCATATGTGACAAACAACAAAAACACCCTATTACGATACTAGTAGTTAAATTATGTGGTATAAAAAGGCTGTCATTTTTGTACGTAGGTGACAACTGACGATTTAAATAACATAATAAGATACTAGTAGTGAAATTAAGTGGTATACACAGCTATCATTTTTGTGCGTATCGATAAACGAATCAAACACCGTAATATGATACTAGTAGTGAAATTTTGTGGTATACCAAGGATGTCATTTTTTTGCATATGTGACAAATGATGTAAATACCGTAATAGAATACTAGTAGTTAAATTCTATGGTGTATATATATATATATATATATATATATATATATATATATATATATGCTATCATTTTTGTGCGTATGTGACAAACGATGCAAACACCGTAATAGGATACTAGTAGTAAAAATTTGTGGTATACATAGGCTATCATTTTTATGTGTATTTGAAAAATGACACAAACACCCTATTATGATACTAACAATGAAATTTTTGGTATACACAGAAATTTCATTTTTGTGCGTATTTGACAAACAACACAAACAACCTATTATGATACTAGGAGATAAATTGATGTAGGAGCATCACTCTATCTATCTAAATAAACTATGAAGACATCAATTAGAGGTTTTTAGGTGTGTTCATGATTCCTAGGAGTCATTAGGTGTTAGGAAGTAGTCTATATTGGTGTCTCAGTGCCTTTCAAAATTCAAATAAAGCATTTTCCTTCCAAAATACTAATTCAAATTATAAGGTCAATTTTGGTGTGATTTGAGAATTTTGGGTGTATTCTTGAATCTCATAAGCTTTGTAAGGGGGAATGAGACAATATGTGTGTAATTAGATCCTTTCTAAGGTCACATGCTAAGTCATGCTAAACTGAAGGCATTGTTAGGTAAAAGTAACTCCCTTGAAGGGAATCTCATGATAGTTCATGTTGTAACTAACAAAATGTGGAAGAATCTCGAGTAGGAGTGATGGAGAGGATATAAGAAGCTCAATTTAACTGAAAATATCCATTCTATCCGGATATGAAACAATTGTAAAGTTTCAAGAAGAGTAGAATAGGATAAAAATCAATTTGTGTTGATTTCTTGCATGATTTATGTGTCAAATCAGTAATGTGATAGTCTCTTACATAATTTTTGTGTTTGTTAGCATACATTCTTGATCTCAAAGTTTCCATGTAAGTTGATCTTAAGCTGCAGGGATGAGTGTTGAGCTCTTGGGAGTTGATTTTGGTGGTTCTTATGCATTATTTACTTTGTTATTGTTTTAAGCATCCATGCGTGATTCGGAATGTATGATTAATGAATCATAGTGAGCATGTTGTGTTGATCCTCATGCAAGGTAGACATCATGTTGTTCAAGGCTTGAAGATGTTCCCATGAATGATAAATGTCATTGCATGTTGGAACCCTTAGTGGGCTATAAATCTGTAAGTGAATAGTGAGGAAACCTTGTGATTGATTTGACCTGTGAGAACGTGCATGAGACTCTTAAATAACCAAGTTAGTTTTTTATGGTATTGAAAATCCAATACAATGAGTGGAATACGTATACTTGTTACCTCTTCTTACATGTTAGGGTTTATTTGAAAACCCTAAATTGAAAATGTGTTTTACTAGTTGAATAAAACTAAAGTTCTTCTTAGCACTACATTCAATAATAAAGGGCTTAGTATCATTGTGATGAGTATAGGAGTGAGTGGTTCAAGAAAACTCAAAATATTTCTTTCCTTGTAAGTTCCTAACTTTGCAAACCGTGAAGTAACATTGTTTCTAACGTGCATCGTAGAATGGTTTTGCTTGGCTGAAGATAATATGCTTGTTATTATGAACCACTAATAAGATAAAACTATGTGAGAGGGTGTAACATACCTTGGTGTCAAGTTTGAGGTCTTAAATCCAACAAGGAAGAAAGTTATAAGCATTCTACTCCTTTCAGTTTGGATCAGTAACCTACAAGTAAGATACAGCTAGGGCTTGCAAGATGATGGCCCAAATGAAGGAATTAGAGCATGCAATCTTATGGAAATGATCACGAGGAAGTCCCTAAGGATATTTAAAAAAATTGGAGTTTCATTGGCGGATTTTGAAGGAAAAATTGACAGTCTCCCTCTAGGACAATCGCATCCATAAGACCTAGTTTAGAGGGCTAGCTTACAAAGGAAGACACCTTTATCTATTGAATACAAACTTGAAGCTTTGGAGGAAGTACAAACAGCCTAATGGGTACCTAGATATATATTAATTCTAGCTTGAATCTATCTATAATAAAAATTATGCATGTCAATCATCTTTCTTAAGACCTAGTTGAGGGTTTGTGAGTTTGAGAAGAGAAAGTGGGATACAAAGAGAAGGTGGAAGATTTGGATCCTCAAATTTTGGGTATAGCTTAAGGTTTACAAAATAATACTAAGGAAGTTTAAATGATCTTCTGGGTATCTATAGTTTCTTTTGTCCATGAATGTAGCAACTTCCCTATCTTAAGGGTACTTAAGGGCGCTTTGACAAAGGGGATAAATGTGGGCATTTTGATTTCTTAGATGCATTTATATGATTTATATAACATTTTTTTTAGTATTGTAAAAGGTATAATCCTTAAGAATCCTTATTAATACCTAAAACACAAGGTGCATGTTTGATCAAGGAGCTAGTTGTTGGGGTTAGCACAAGGTTATACAAATAATATATCGATCTAAGCATACATGCAATAAAATAAGATATTATACCAAAAGAAATATACAAAACAAGAGATATAAATCAACACTATATTTAATGTGGTTCACCCAATGTGGGCTACATCCACCAAGAAACAAGCCAATCTATTATCCAAAGCTTTCAAAAGATATACAATTGAAGATCTACAATCTTCCACACCTCTCACGATGTACAATACTTTCTTTCTCTCAAGATTCTCCTTCTTCTCCAAGAATTATCTCTCTCACAATTATTCTCACAATAATCATCAATTCTTACAATCCTCTACTTCTAAACCCTAGCTTTCATGCTTATATAGGCATATACAAACTTAGGGAACTTAGCCATGCAATTACAATCAATAGATATGCTTTAATACTAAATTTAGATCTAATTCCCGAGAGTTAAATAAAACAATCTCGCACATGTAACCAACACCGATTAGCCCTAATCGATGTCAATTCCAATTTTCCAGACCAATGTTGGTCATAGGTGACCGATGTCACCCCTCCATAACTAATGCCAATTCTGTGGTTTCCTGAAAATTTAATATAACATGTTAATCTAAAGTAATTGAGCTCCACAACTCAACAATATCCCACTTGGAGATAAATTACTGCACTATACTTGTACAATGTCATTCTTGGATCCTTTCCTTAGCTTTGTTTCTTCCTCTTCAAGTCTCAAACTCGAAGACCAATAAAAGTGGAGTGTAGCTCCAACTTCTCTTTTGTTAATGGCTTCGTTAGCATATCCACAGGGTTTTCACTCATATGAATCTTCTCTAGTTTCAGCTTCCCATCCTCCAATACCTGTCGTATGAAGTGATACCTCAATTGAATGTGTTTCGTTCTAGAATGAAACATTGAGTTCTTTTCCAAATGAATTGCACTCATTGTCATTCAAAAAATTTCAATCATCTTGTTCCTTTCCCAAATCTTCTATGATCCTGCTCATCCATATCATCTATTTGTTAGCCTATGTAGCTACAACATATTCCACCTTTGTAGTAGAAAAATATACAACCTTATGCAATCTTGATATCCAACTAACTATCGTCCCACCTCATCGTGAAAATATATCCAGTGAGTACTCCTTCTACCATCCAGATCTCCAGCCATATCCGAATCAACATAGCCACATAAAGAAATATCAAAACCTCTATAGCATAACTGCATGCTAGATGTCCCTCTCAAATACCTAAGTATCCATTGGACTACTTTCCAATGCTCTTTACCTTGATTAGCCATAAATCTACTCACAACTCCCACTTGTATGTGTAATGTCCGTCCGTGCAGTAAAACCATAACATACATGAGACTCCCAACTATTGAAGCATATGGTACTTGTGTCATGTGTTTGACCTCCTCATGTGATGAATAACACCGATCTTTACTCAATCTGAAGTGTCTAGCCATGGGTGTACTCACTGGTTTTTAATATTGCATGTTAAACCTTTCCAACACCTTATTGATATAAGCCTCATGAGAAAAATAAAATTTCTTGTTCTTACTATCTCTATGTATTTGCATGCCAAGGATTATTTTTGCAGATCCTAAATCCTTCATAGAAAATGTGTAAGCTAGTTTTCCCTTAACCTCACCAATGTCCCGCATACTAGATCCCGTAATAAGAATATCATCAACATACAGTAAACAAAATAATATAGCTCTCATTTTCAAGCTTCTTGAAATAAACACAATGGTCAAATTCACATCTCAAGTAACCATACTCATGCATGAAACTATCAAACCTCATGTATCATTTCCTTGTAGCTTTCTCAAGCCCACATAGGATATTTTTCAACCTGCACACTAATTTCTCCCTACCCTTAACTTCGTACCCAAGCGGATGTTGCATATAAATCTCTTCATCGAAATCACCACGAAGGAAAGTTATCTTCACATCTAGTTACTCTACATGCAAATCATGTACTGCAACTATACTCAATACAATACGTATGGAATTCATTTTAATAACAAGAGAAAATATTTCACCAAAGTCAATACCTACTTTTTGTGCAAATATCTTTACTACAAGTCTTTCCTTGTATCTTTTTTTCCACCCTCTTCTTCCTTGATCATGTAAACCCACTTGTTTTGCAATGTCCTCTTACATGCTAGACAACTTAACCAAATCCCAAGTTTGGTTTTGTTCCAAGGAGTCCATCTCCTCATCCATGTCATGCTCCCATTGTATGTGGGTCTTATCCTGTATTTCTTCTTCAAAACTTTCTTGTTCACCATTATCACCAATAATAAATAAGATAGAGAAGATGTAAATCTTTCGGATGTTTACTTACCCTTTGTGACCTTCTCACAGAAGTTTTGGGTACCAGAGGCTCATTCTCAACCTCTTGGACATTTTTTCCAATTCATACAGAGATCGACGCCGATTCTGCTAACCGATTTGGCTATTACTATTAATCAATATTGGTTCGGTTGACCGACGTCATTCAGGGGTCAATCGACACCTAAGCCATTGTGTAACCATGTCAATATTATTTTTAAATATGAGAGTTCATTTTCATTCACAAACTTCTCAACCGGTTCATCCTTAGGTATCAAAATTTGATCCATGTACATTCTCTTTTCATTCCATTCAATGTCATGACTCCTAATAATTTTAGAATTCTCTAAATCCCAAAAACGGAATCTAAAATCACTAGATCCATAACCAATGAAAGTGCATCTCTTAGATTTTTCATCCAACTTTTTCTATTTTCCTTATCAATATGCAAAAATATTCTAAACAAAAACTTTAAGAAAAGAAAGATATATATCTTTTCTAGTCCAAGCTTCCTATGGTATTCCTCCATCTAGTGAACTTAAAGGCCCACAGTTAATCAAATAAACCATTGTATCAATCAAGCTTCGCCTAGAATTGCAAGGGAAATCCAACATGTATCCTCATACTTCTAACATGTTCCATGATTGTCCTGTTCATTCTTTCTGCAACACCATTCTCTTGAGGTGTTCTTAGAAGCGTCCTTTCTCTATGTATTCCATTCACTGAACAATAATCATTGAAAGCCTTGCTACAATATTCACCACCATTTTCAGATATAAGGCACTTTAATTTTGAATTTGATTCATTCTCAACAAGGGCTTTCCATCTTTTAAAAGTCTCAAAAACATCATATTTATGTTTAATACAATAAACACATACCTTTCTTCTAACATCATCAATGAAAGTAACATAATATCGGGATCCTCCATAAGAAGCTACCTGGGCAAGTCCCCACACATCTGAGTGTACAAGATCCAATTTCTGCTCCTTCTAAGTTGCCCCAACTTTGATAAATCTCACTCTCTTTTTCTTTCCAAATATACAATGCTCACAGAAATCAATATCTAAATATTTCAAATCTGATAACTTACCCTTATCCTTTAAGATCTGCATTCCTTTTTGACTCATATGGCCCAACCGATTATGCCACATGTATGCATCTAAATACGAAATAGCTAACAAAGAAAAGAAATCTTCCTACCTTCTTGCCTCTTGCCACAACAAAGGAACCCTTGGTGACTTTACAAAATTTTGATGTGAATGTAACCATGCAACTAGCTTCACCTAGTTTCCCTACAGAAATAAGATTCCTCTTGAGGCTTGACACATGCCTCACATCTTTCAATATCCATGTATTTTTATTCTGCAATTTTAGATGAACTTCCCCTTTACCAGTAATACTACAAGGTTCATCATCACCCAAATAAACATGCCCAAAATTGTCTTGGACATAATTTTTGAAATAACCCTTATTAGGGGTTACATGGAAAGAAGATCCTGAATCTAAAACCCATGATTCTATTCTATTATCCAAAGAAATAATAAGAGCATCTTGCATTACCTTTGTTGTAATATTTTCCTCCTTATTTGACTCTTTACCTTTGTCTAGGTGTTGGTTTTCTTTATCCTTTAACCAAAAATCTTTCTTTTCATGTCTTTTCTTTCCACATTTCCAATAAGTAATTCCCTTACCTCTAGATTTAGATCTGCCATCCCTTGAATTTGATTTCCCATTATTCTTACTTTTGGATCTCTCCTTCTGACCACCTCTTCTTTCTAAATTTAAATCATTCCTAGATGATGATTTTTCTGTACTTTTCCTACGAATTTATTCATTCAATATTATACTAATGACATCATCAAGCTTCAAAATATTATTAGCAAATGTTGTATTACTAACAACCATTACCAAGTTATACCAACTATCAGGCAAATAACATAAGCATAAAAGTTCTTTCACTTCATCATCAAATGGAATATCAACCGATTTTAACAGATTTACAATAGATTAGAAATCATTCAAATGACTAGATGCATATCCACCTTCATGCATCTTAGAAATAAATAGTTTCTTAATCAAATAAACTTTATTTGAAGCACTAAGTTTTTCATATAAATTAGCAAGATATTTCATTAACTCTATCATAGATGTCACTTCTGTAATATTAGAAGCCACAGATGTTGTCAGGATCAATCTTATAGATCCCAAAGCCTTTCTACCAAGAATCTTCCATTCTTCATCAGTCATCTTCGTAGGTCTAGAATTTTCATCTAATAGTCAAGTAAAATCTCTTTGATACAAATAATCCTCAATCTGCATCTTCCATAATTGATCATTTCGGTTGTCAAACTTCTCTACCTTGTATTTGTTTTCTTTTACCATTTTTGTAGCTCCCACCCAATCAAAAACTCTCTCAGTGAGTAAATATGTCAACACATAAAACCCTCAAACAAATATTTGATACCAAGTGTTGGGGTTAACAAAAGGTTGTATAAATAATATATCAAATCTAAGCATACATGCAATAAAAGTGGATATTCTACCTGAAGAAATATAAAAAACAAGAGATATAAATCAACACCGTTTTTATTTAACGTGGTTCACCCAAAGGTGGGCTACATCCACCAAGAAAAAAATTCAATCTATTATCCAAAGCTTTGATATAAAATTGAAGATCTATAATCTTCCACACCTCTCACTATGTACAATACTTTCTTTCTCTCAAGCTTCTCCTTCTTCTCCAAGAATTCTCTCTCTCATAATTATTCTCACAATAATCATCAATTCTTATAATCCTCTTCTTCTAAACCCTATATTTCATGCTTATATAGGCATATACAAACTTAGGTCACTTAACCATGTAATTACAATTTATAAATTGCTTTAAAACTAAATTTAGATCTAATTCTCATGAGTTAAATAAAACACTCTCGCACATGTAACCAACACCGGTTAGCCTAAGCAATGTCGGTTTCAACTTCCTGACCGATGTTGGTCCCTCCATAATCGATGTCGGTTACCATGCTTTCTAGCAAGTTTAATAAAGCATGTTAATCTGAAGTAATTGAGCTCCACAAATCAACACTAGTGGAGGTAAAAGAAGGAAAAAATTGAGGAATAGGAGTAATTTAATCATCTCTTGAGTTATGAACTATTATGAAAGTTACATTTGAGTTGGGTCGATGCTTAAGAGTCAAGATAAAGGACTTACTAAGCCATTGAAGGTGGATTTTTTCAGTTACAACAAGAAGTGAGCCATTCTAGGCTTGGTTTGGATCCTCCTTTATAGAGTAAGGGTGAAGTTTGTTGCTTAAACCTTCTTGGTTGTTGAATATATGAATGATATTATTTTTTTATTATTATTATTTGGTATCGAGCATGGATATTAGTTGTTTCATAGTTAAATACATGCTTTTTTGTCTAACAGTGTGTGGAAGTGTGTGTGTAGTGAATGAAGGGACAAGTGAAGATGAGTGAAGAGAATAGGTTGAAATCAATCATAGACCATGGTTACCGAATGCCACAATGGATGAAAAAATTAGTAGCAGAGAGAGAAGAGACCAAGTCAAAAAAATGCATGAGAATATAAGAGAGAAAATTTAACATAGAATATTGCCAAGGATGGTGTCAAAAAGAATAAATTTTATGGAAGCGAGGGTTGTTATGCCTTAGAAATCATATTACACAAATTATGAAGATGAAGGAGAACCAATAGAAAATATGGCTAAAAGGTTGCTAGAGCTATTGAATCACAACAAGAGGGAACAAGAAGAGAGAGAGAGAGAGAGAGAGAGAGAGAGAGAGAGAGAGAGAGAGAGAGAGAGAAGAGAGAGAGAAAAGAAAAGAGGAAAGGAAGAAGCAGTTGATAAGAGAGAGAGAGAGAGAGATGAGGATGCAAGAAGAGATACACGAGTTGAAGAGAGATGTAGGATAATTGTTGGAGATGGTGGAAAGATAGAGAGAAGTAGAGGAACCAGTTGGAATAGTGATCAAGAAGAGAGCTAAGTGGCCATTAGAGCTACTTATGAGGAAGAGAAAGAGAGAGAAGTTGAAGGAAGAGATAAGAAAAGAAGAAAAGAAGCTGAAGAAAGAAGAGAAGAGGCTGAGAAAGCAAGAAAAATAAGTTGACAAAGAGATAGTGTATGAAGAAGAAAGTGATGAAGTGAAGCAACAAAATGATGAAGAGGAAGAGCTCATTGATGGAGCTTCTCAAGGGGCTAAAGAGCCTCAAATTTTTAAATTTGACTATGTATTTGAATGTGTGAATGCAAGTACACAAGAGAAGAAGAAGAGGAAATAAATGATGCCTTAAATGAAGAAACAAAGAACAAGAGTGAAGACAAGATAGAAGAAGAAGATTGTGGGCAAGCTCAAGCTCACTGTGGATCAGCTAAGGGTGACAATACAGAAGTTAGTGTGATGAAGAGATCATGGAGATCTCTCACAAGCATGTGGAGTTGGATTAGTGGAGAATATGAGGTCAAAGTTAAGATGAGTGCTAGAGAAGCCTTGGAAAATGAAGAAGACAATGACAATGAAGGTATAGACCAAGAAATGGAGGTGAAAATTGAAGAAAATCATGATATGTATGGGAAAAGGAAATTGAATGATGAGAAAGAAGAAAAATATCATGGAGAATCATATGTAATCATGGAAGAGCACCTTAAACATGTTCAAGAGGTAGATACGATGATTGAAGGGGATAATGATGAATAAGAAACCTATGGAGAAGCATACTTCCTTTATGAAGATTACATGTAGGATGAAGACCAAGAAATGCACATGAATGAAGACAAAGAGGATGAACACAATGAAGGAGAAAACTAGGTTATAATGAAGATGAAGAATCAAAGAAATTGGAAAAAGAAGAAGAAAACAAAGATATGAGGTCTAATATTTTCCTACCCCTAGAGTATGATGTAGGAGCATCACTTTATCTATCTAAATAAACCATGAAGACATGAATTAGAGAATTTATATGTGTCTTAATGATTCCCGGAGTCATTATGTTTCGTAGTAGTATATGTTGGTGTTTGAGCCTTTCAAAATTCAAATGAGGCATTTTACCTCCAAAATCCTAATTCAAATTATAAGGTCAATTTTGGTGTGATTTTGAGAATTTTTAGTGTATTATTGAAGCTCATAAGATTTATAAGGTTGGAATGAGAAAATAAGTGTGTAATTAGATCCTTTCTAAGGTCACATAATAATTCATGCTAAACTGAAGGCTTTGTTAGGTGTTGTCATGAGTTTTTACAAGGACAAAATTGACACCTAAAAGCATGACAACCATACCCTACAGTGAAATTTTTCGCTTAAAGGTCATCTTGAGCCCTCCTCCAGATCACCCTCACCCATGTGTCATTCCTATCCCATCCTTATGAGTTTTCCCATGTGTCATGTTATCATTTCCATAGGTGATCTAGGGATTTCAATTCTATTCAAGCTCTGCCAAGATAAGATTCTTCAAGACAGGCTCTCGAGGAGCTTAAGGAAAGGCTATTCTCTGGTCTTCCTAAGGCTAGTACACACCCCCAGTGGAATGAAAGACTAAAAATCATGAGGGAGTTTCATAAGAGAGATAATAATGTATTTCAATTTTTTTGGAATAATTTGGGAAGTTTAAGAGGTTTTGGAGCAGTTTCAACAAAAGTGGGTCTTGGAGGGCAAAGTAGTGCACAGTGCAAAAACAACTCCTGAGCTTCAAGAAGTGATTTGGGAGCTCTGTAAGGAGTTAAGAGCCAAAAATATATCATAAAAATATAATTCAAAGCTATAGAGGATGGTGCTCTCACATTTTTCACAAGTCTTAGGTGTGTTTGTCCACAACCTGCTTTCAACATGCACAACCTTTGATCCTATAGAAAAAGCCTATTTTTAGGGGGTTGCAGGACAAATCAAGGTATGAGACCATCATCATTATGTTTAATAATTTTCCAGTCAAATTAATTTAAATAAGTGTAGAAAACTTCATCTGTGAGCTCAAGATATGCGTCCAACAAGTTACTCCACAAGGTAAAGGAGTTAGCCATTTTTGGTGAAAAAATGGACCAATACAAAGTTGGTGCACTTTTATGCACCAATCCTCCCAAAATTTTGGTATGGTTGGGAAAATAAAGTTCTACCAACCTCAGTTTAGGCCCCAGGACCCTCATACGACCTCCGTTGAGCCTAACTAAGCCACTTTAGCCCCCATGCTTTGTTTTCAAGCCCCCTATGTCTAGTCATGCAACGCCATGTGGACCAATGGGAAAGGGGCATAATTTTATGCACCAACCATCCCAAATGTTTGGGAATGTTGGGAAAATAAATTTTTCTCCTTCCTAACTAGTGCAAATATTCATATTTTTCATTTAAGTTTTTCTTTCAGCTTCTTTTGCTTCTTCCCACACGCACGTATAGGAAGATTTTTCAATGTCGGATTTCTTCCTCTCCTCCATTTCTGCTTCTACCACTCCTTTTATATAAAATAAATCATTCATTTTCCATCCTTCCTCACTGTTACAACACAAAAAAGAAGATTTTTGAACCCAAACCATGCTCGCATGCTGTCAGAAAACCCTTATAGGCCAAAAATGAAGAATCACTCATAAGTTGCAAACTGATGAGCGGAATCCAAAATTTTTTTGGCAACATATCTTCCTCCAAAACACATTCAAGTGGAAAAAAATAGAAATTTCAAAAGTTCCTCTGATCATTAATGGCAGCATTTTCAAAATTTATGCCCTAAACCCTTCTTCTGCAATTTGTCGTTGATCCAGAAAGTAGGTGAAGCCAAGATTCTGAATGAAACATCTAGAGAAAAAACCCATCATAGAGAAGTTAATTTTTTTTATCAATCAGAGGTAGGGAAGAAAACCTTAAAAATCTCAAGACTCCATTAATGGCTTCCTAGTAGCACTGTGTGCCTAAATCTCTCACCAAGAAAAAAATTCATTTTTTATTTCGACCTCTCAATGAGTGAATCACAAAGTGAAAGTTAGAGCACAAGATCACGACAAAAAGATGAATCCAAAAATGTTGTTCCTATAAAAACGAGGCCATTTTCTCCACTTACTAAAAATATCATATTTTATGCTTCCCCACATGCTAAAAATAGTAAGTCCCCGAGTTGCAAGTTTGATCATTCGGGAAGCTCAGAAATATTGCAATATGAGAAGCAAGACAAAAATGACAATTTTTCCAAAATAGCAGGTCCCCAAAAACAATCGATAAAAATAGAAATGTATTAAAAATAACAATGCATCAGTAATATAAGAGGATGGAATGTGCCAGAAGGTTCAGAAAGGTAAAATGAGAGAAAACTAGGTGATATATCCCAAAACGACAGGTTATGATCTCATATTATAAAAATAGAAAGTTTCAGTGTTAAGTGCAGAAATTTGCAGATGGTTTCATTCTCACTCATCTTTCCACTTTTGGACTCTTCACGGGGTTGTAAGATGGTTTCATGGGTCAAATGTAGGAACAATAACTTCACAAAGGTCTTGGAAGCACCATCCTAAGTTTAGAGGGAAAATGAAGCATCGCAAGGCACAGTGGGTGGATCCATCTTCATCACACAAGGAGTTGGTGATTTGAAATAGGTTGGTTGAGGTAAGCCCGATGAGATAAGGAAATTCATCAATCAAGTGTCAAGGAGGATCACCATGAGCATCACCTGTGATCATCATCAGTGGGAAAATTGTTCAAAGTGAAATCCATTGGAACTTCACATTAGCTTAATAGTGTTGCAGACGTCATTCAAAGGAAAGATCGTCATCTTCAACTTCTTCAAGGTGGGTCTTCATCAATCTTTGGGAGCATTTATTCTTTCCCCTCTTTCTTCTATCCCCTTTCTAATTCTTCATTGGGTGTAATCATTATGTTTCATCTCATTCACTTAAGTGACTTTATAAAGTAACATTGTAAAAGTCCCTTTAATTTATAAAAGGGAACTTATTTCTCACTTCCTAGGAAGGTGAAAAGTCACAAGTTGAATGAGAAAATGAAGAGTCATGTGGGGGTAGGTGAAGAGCCAATTCACATTGCTATAAATTGGGATGGCTTCTCCATTCCAAAGGATCCTAAAAAATTGTACTTTGTGACAATAGTGGATTGTGTTTTTGGACTTTGTGTCATCAATATACATGAAATAAAGATACAATTTCTTCCACTTTCTTCTTTTCCTTTTCTTTGTACAACTTGTGTAAATGTCAATCAAGGAATAGAGTTTTTACTTTCCAAGATGTATGAATGTGTGTAGATTTTTATGCATGGTTTCCTCTCATCGTTGACATAATAAGCATAGTTGTTATAAGCATCTTGTGTTTCTTCCACTTCTCTCTTTTATACACTTTGCAAGTATAGTAATGCAAGGGATTTGTATCTTCGGTAGATGAATATGAGAACTTGGTGTCTGGGTTTGTCCATCTCACTAGATAACTTCATTGTGCTTTCCTCTATATTGAATGTTGAACTATTCTAGTTATTGGGTGTGAGCTCTGCAATTTTCCTACTAACAGTAGTAATATTCCTTTCCTAATTTCTCTCCTTCCCCTCATCATTGTAATTTCCTCCCTTGTACCTATACAAGAACTTTTCCATAGGTTCATTAGAGTGTCCCTATGTGATCCCCGCCAATTTGAACACCCACAACATTTAGATAGGATTAATATTAGTTTAATTTCAATAATGGGATTTGTACCATTCAATACGAGGGGACGTAGAACGGTGAATTTTGATCGAGACAACTAATTTTCCATATAGACAATTTTCTCACCAACAATTTTTGGCGACTTCATTGGGAGATATTTTCCCAAGTACACCCAAAAAGGATCTTTATAAAAAAAATACAAAAAAGTATATTTTCAAAAAAATATATCATATTTCAAAGAAGAATCATTTTTTAACGTGACTCCCATCAAGGAATGAATCCCTATCACATTTTTTTCCCATGTATAATGAAGAAATTTACATATTAGAGTGAAGTGCCAATGAGTGATAAAAAATAAGAAGAAGTAGATGGTTTATGAGAAATGAAGATTGTTGATCAACCATGGTTTTAGACTAGTTCTTGCAAAGAAGGAAACTTGAGAATGCCGAAGGGGATATTTTTTCAAGTAGTTACATGTCTCTAAAATCAAAGAAGGATAAGGTAGAATAAGGAAAATTTCCACTTGCGAAGAACCTGTCATCAAATAATAATGGATACAATTCAAAAGGAGCTTAGTTGAAGGAAAGAAAATGGGAATTGTTGTGGCCGACAATCAAGAATCCAAGATACTGATGAAAAATATGCAAAGGAGGTATAAGATGTTGTATGAAGTCCATGAAGATGAAGGATTTGCTGAAGGTAATACTTTCAATCTCACACAATTAAATGAAAAGCTTGGAGCCATGTATTTCATTAGCCTCCCTTGGGATTATTTCCTTACATATAGAAATGATGAGATGATAGCCTTGAAAATTGAGTACGTGCAAAGAGTCATGAGCATTGTACAAGGAGATTTTGATTCCCAAATATACCTCAAAATTATGAAATATGCCAAATCCTTGTAAGAGAGATACAAACAACTTGAAGCACTCTGTAGTGAGGAAGAGGAAGAAAATATTTTTCTTATGGAGGAATACCTGATCAGAATCAAATCAGTCCTATGGAATATGATGAAGGAAAGGATGGTATACGATCCAATGAAGAAGATTTTTGCAACCTCACACATCTCACCATAAAATTGAGAACATTTTCCTTCTTTTTCTCTAGATGACTTCCTTACATACGGTGATGAAGAAATGGGAATTTTGAAAAGATAATATGTGAAAAGGATCCAGAGCATAATAGAAGGAAATTTTGACCCCGAATCCTATCATGAAATTTAGAGGTATGCTTTATCTTTGCAAAGAAGGTATGAACACCTTGAATCACTTTGTATTGTCAACAATGAAGAAAATCAAGAGGATCCTAATAATTGTCCACACTACAAGGTGTTCATCCTGAATGATTTTTTGATTCTTATGATAAATGTATTCTTCTTGAACCCTCCATTGAAAATCAAAGAAACACATTTGAAGATGATGAAAAGGACATGGAGATGGAACCACCATTCATCAAATTTATTTTTCTCAAGGCACAACCCATTGGAGGAGAAATAGATTCAAGAAAGGAAGATTCTTGTTGTATGATGGATGATTCAATGCTTTCAAAGTCTCCACCAACAATGAAGAAGTACAAAATGACGAGTTTGAGGTAATCACGGATAATATCCTTTCAAATTTTGATATTTCGATTAATGATGGAATGGATATATGTGAAGAAGTGCAAGAGATCCATCATGCATCCCAAACTCAAGAGGATGAATTCAAAATGATCATGGACAATCTGCCTTCCTATTTTGATTTTGTAAGTGAGGTAGAAATGTTGAATGAAGAAATGGATATAGTTGAAAATCAAATTCCTTTCCCGATTCAATCATGGAAGAGGTTCACTTCCTTTTGAATCTAAGGAGAATGAACAAATTGAACACAAACTCTTCTCACCCAAGGAGAAAAATGATCATCACATGTGAGTATGAAGTCTTTCATTTTTCATATGAGCAAGAGGATTCAATAATGGATGATCAAGATGTAGCTGAAAATTCTTCCCATACTGCTGCCCCAACATGGTTCTCTGCTTCCTACCAAGAGGAGGATGATATGGATTTTGAACTTGAAGGAGTGCCCTTCCCATAAAGCATGGACCTCTTATCCTTGTCATAAGGTGTCATGAATCAAGTATGCCCGTGCTTGCAAGGAAGTGAATCTTGGGAAATAGAAAGCATGGAAGAAGTGAATGAGGATGTTTCAAATGAATCATGGGCATGTTGGACCAGATTTTCAAATGTATCTTGAGGCATAACATAAGAATAAAGATGAGCCTATGGTGAACTTGGAAGAGACATATGTAAAGACATCTTGAAGGCTACGGAATATACTGAAGACCCTCAACTTAGTCTTAAGTTCCTAATCCGGGCTATGGAAATGCAAGATAGATATGAATCAATTTGTGTTTCTCACTTTGATATGCCAATGTTTGATGTTGAGATGTAATAGATGGATGATTTTGATTACATGCCAAATGCCTTGGTTGATGGGAGGGAATGTGAAAACATGTCTTTTTCTTTCACATTGTGCAAATAAGTTCATGAGTGTAAAAAGAAGGAAGGTTAATGAATCTCCTTTGAAGGTCCTCAATCTTAAAGAAACCATCTCTGCACCATGGAGGAAGATAGTAGGGAAAATGTGTGTCCAATCTGCACTATAGTGAGTTGTTCGAGAAAATGAAAAGTTACATGAGCCTTGTGAATGTATTCAATATCAACTTACCATTGTTGGAAGCTCCAGCAATGCAGAACAAGAATTCATGTTGCCAAGTTCACTCAAGAATGAAGAATTCCTCAATGATCAAATCAAATATTATAGTTGTGAAAATAATGCCAAAACCAATGTTGAGTGGATGGGTATGGGAGAAATTCATTTCAAGAAACAAGGCGAGAGTGCACATGAATCTTGTAAGAAAATTCAAAATCAGATTACACTCACCATTCCCCAAACTCCAATTGGCTCCGAACATGTTTCCATGTTATAAAAATTTATGAAGGATGATGAAGACCTTCGCCCAATGATGTGAACTTTATTCTTGAAAGAATTTTTTTGAAGCAACACTATGAGAGGTTCAAAGAAGTCAAAATGGGAAGAAAATTAGGTTTCTATCACTCTTGAGTAATTTTCTTATTCAATATATGTCTCCACATTGCATTTCCAAAACTAAATATGCTTCCATGACAATATCAATTTTTCCGCTCTTGAGGACATGAAAGAATGGTGTCTCACGACCACATAACATCAAGTGGAATCCACGAGATGCAAGAGTTTCAAGAAGGTAACGAAGTATTCATCAAATGTAAGAAAATTCTTGGTGCAATATGAGTATGAAGATGGATTCTTGGTGTGTATTATTCTTCTCAAGCCATGCAAAGTCATCACAGGAACATGGTATGGTCATATAATGAATTTTGTGCTACAAAGGTTAGACTTCACTCGTTGTTCCACGATGGCATGTACTTTTCTCAACCAATTTCTGGGTATGTGTATATGATTTCCCCACCTTTGTAAATATCCCTCCCTTGTAATGTAGTTTCCCTTTTTTCCTTTGTGTATTGTTTCCCCATTTCGTGTGTTTCCCTTTTGTTTGTGTGTTTTTGTGTGTGTGTTCAATAAATCAAGTTGTGTATATCTTTCTAGTGACTCTAAAGCCCAACAAATAAGGCATTGATATGTAAACTAAAATTGAGATTCTAGAGTTCTCATGTCATGTCCTTGTTGCGCTTGATCCATAACATGTCCCCAAGTCAGAGCTAGTTGTTTTCATGAAGTTTTTCAAGGGAAAAATTCACACTTGAAAGCATGACAACGATACCCTACAGTGAAATTTTTCGCTTAAAGGTCATCTTGAGCCCTCCTCCAAATTACCCTAACCATCGTTTCAGTCCTAGCCCATCCTTTTGAGTGGTCCAATGTGTCATTTTTTCATGTCCATAGGTGATTTATGGATGTCAAGTCTATTCAAGTTCTGCTAAGATAAGATTCTTCAAGACAAGTTCTCTGAGGAGCTTAAGGAAGGGCTATTCTTCTAAGGTCTTAAGGAAAGATAGACTAAAAATAATAAGGGAGGTGTATTAGAGAGATATTAATTTTTTGATTTTTTTGGAATAATCTGGGAAGTTTCAGAGGTTTTGGAGTAGTTTCAACAAAAGTGGGTCCTAGAGGGCAAAGTAATACACAGTGCAAAAACAACTTCGAGCTTCGAAGCAATTCCAAGAGTTGTGTAAGGAGTTAGGATCCAAAAAAATATATTCATAAATATATTTTAGATATATAGAGGATGGTGGTCTCACATTTTTCACAAGACTCAAGTGGTTTTGTCCACAACCTATTTTTAGCATGCACAACCTTTGATCTCGGAGAAAAAACCTATTTTAAGGGGATTTAGGCCAAATCAAGGTATGATACCATCACCATTGTGTTTAAAAATCATTTTACAGTAAAATTCATATAAACAAGTGTAGAAAAATTTGTCCAGGAGCTCAAGATATGCGCCCGACAAGTTGCTCCACAAGGTAAAGGAGTTAGCCATTTTTTGGTGAAAAAATGGACCAATCAGAAGGTGGCACAATTTTGTGCACAAAATGTCCCAAATATTTGGGATGGTTGGGACAAAAAAGTGTTCCCAACCTCATTTTAGGCCCCTGGACCCTCATATGACCTTCGTTGAGCCTAACTAAGCCAGTTTAGTCCCCCATGATCCGTTTTCAAACACCCACTCTGTCCATCACCACGCAACACCACGTGGACCAATGGGAAAGGGGTGAAATTTTGTGCACAAACCATTGGGATGGTTAAGAAAAGAAAGTTCACTCCTTCCCAACTTGTGAAAAAAATGCATACTTTTCATTTAAGTGTTGCTTACAACTTCTTCGCTTCTTCTCGCACACACGCACGTAAAACATTTTCACCGCCATATTTCTTCCTCTCTCCTCCATTGTTGTTTTCGCCACTCATTTGATATCACATATATCATTAAATTTCCATCCTAAATAACTAATGAAACACAAAAAAATATATTTCTAAGCCCAAACCATGCATGTATGCTACCGAAAACCCTCATAGGCCAAAAACAAAGAATCGCGCATAACTTGTAAACCTGGTGGGTGGAATCCAACAAAATTTTGGCCACATATCTTCCTCCCAAACACCTTAAAGCTGAAAAAATATAAATTTCAAAGGTTCCTCTAATAATTAATGGTATTTTTTTCAAATTTTATTCCCTAGACCCTTCTTCTACAGTTTTTCGTTGATCTGGAAAACGAATGAAGCCAAGATTTTGAATGAAGCATCTCTAGAAAAAAACCCATCACGAGAGAAGTTAATTTTTTTATCAATCGAGATGGGGATGAATACCTTCAAACATCTAAAGAATTCATTGATGGATTCCATGGTAGATCCATTCCCAAAGCTCTCACTAGGAAAAAAATTCATTTTTTATTTCTGAGCTTTCTAGCAAGTTTATCACGGTGAAAATTAGAGCACAAGATTATGAAGAAGAGACGAATCCAAAAATGTTGTTCCTGCATGCAAACCGAGGCCGTTTTATCCACTTACTAAAAATAGCATTTACTATGCTTCCTACATGCTAAAAATAGTAACTCCCCTGATTTGCAAGTTTGATCATTTAGGACAGTCAAGAAAGATTGCAAAATGAGAAGAAGGAAAAAAATGACAATTTTCCAAAATAACGAGTCCCCAAAAAGTAACCTACTAAAAATTAAAAATGTTTTAAAAATAATAATGCATTAGTAATAGAAGAGGATGAAATGTGCTAAAAGGTTCAAAAGGTGAAATGAGAGAAAAAAAGTGATATGTCCCAAAACGGCAAGTTATGATCTCATATTCTAAAAATAGAAAGTTTCAGTGTTGAGTGTAGAAAGTTGCAGATGGCCTCATTCTCACTCATATTTCCACTTTTTGACTCTTTACAGGTTGCAATATGGTTTTAGGGTTCAAATTTAGGACTGATATCTTCACGGATGTCCCGGAAACACCATCCTAAGTTCGGAGGTGAAATAGAGCATCACAAGGTGAAACGGAGCATCGCAAGGTGCAACAGGTGGATCCATCTTCATCACTCGGGAGTTGGTTATTTTAAAAGGTTGTTCAAGGTACACCCAATGAGATAAGAAAATTAATCAATCAAGTGTCAAGGAGGATCACCATGAGCATCACCTCGTAATCATCATCGCAGGGAAAATTGTTCAAAGTGAAACCCATTGGAACTTCACATTAATGTAAGCGGTGTTGCAAAGGTCATCGAGAAGGAAAGATCATCATATTCATCTTCTTCAAGGTGGGTCTTCATCAATCCTTGGGATCATTTATTCTTTCCCTCTTTCTTCTATCCCATTTCTAATTCTTCATTGGGTATAATATTTTTATTTCGTCTCATTCACTTAAGTGAATTTATAAAGTAACATTGTAAAAGTCCCTTTAATTTATAAAAAGGAACTTATTTCTCACTTCCTAGGAAGGTGAAAAGTCATGAGTTGAATGAGAAAATGAAGATTCATGTGGGGGTAGGCAAAGAGTCAATTCACATTTCTATAAATTGGGATGGATTATTCATTCCAAAGGATCCTGAAAATTTTGTACTTTGTGGAAATAGTGGATTATGTTTGTTGGACTTTGTGTCATCAATATACATGAAATAAAGCTACAATTTCTTCCACTTTCTTCTTTTCCTTTACTTTTTACAACTTGTGTAAATGTCAATCAAGGAATAAAGTTTCTTCTTTCCAAGATGTATGAATGTGTGCAACTTTGTATGCATGGTTTCCTCTCATCGTTGACATAATAAGCATAGTTGTTATAAACATCTTTTGTTTCTTCCACTTCTCTCTTTTATGCACTTTGCAAGCATAGTGATGCAAGGGATTTGTATCTTCGGTAGATGAATATGAGAACATAATGTCTGGATTTTCTATCTCACTAGATATCTTCATTTTTTTCCTCTATATTGAATGTTGAACTATTATGGTTACTAGGTGTGAGCTCTAAAATTGTCCTGCTCCCAAAAATTATCTTCCTTTCCTAATTTATCTCCTTCCCCCTCATCGTTGTAATTTCCTCCCATGTACTCCATATAAACCTTTTCCACATGTTAATTAGAGTGTCACTGTGTGATCCCCACCAATTTGGCCACACACATCATTTAGATAGGATTAGGATTGGTTTACTTTCAATAATGGGAGTTGTACAATTCAATACAAAGGGGCATAGCCCCGTGAACGTTGGTGGAGACACCTAATTTTCCATATCGATAATTTTTCTCACCAAAATTAGGTAAAATCAACTCTCTTAAAGGGAATCTCATGATAGATCATGATGTAACTAACCAAATGTGGAAGAATCTCAAGTAGGAGTGATGAAGAGGATATAATAAGCACAATATAACTGAAAATATCCATTCTACCTGGATATGAATCAATTATGAAGTTTCAAGAAGAGTAGAAAAGGAGAAAACTATATTTTTGTTGTTTTCTTGAATGATTGATGTGCTAACTCAGTGTTGTGATAGTTTCTTTCATGATTTTTATGTTTGTTAGCATGCATTCTTGATCTCAGAGTCACCATGTAAGATGATCTTAAGTTGTAGGATGAGTATTGATCTCTTAGGAGTTGGGTTTTGGTGGTTATTGTGCATTATATACTTTGTGATCATTGTAAGCATCTATGCATGATTTAGAGTGCATGATTTATGAATTTTATTGATCATGTTGTGTTGATCCTCGAGCAAGGTAGACTATCATTTTGTTTAAGGCTTGAAAATATTCCCCTAAATGTTAAATGTCATTGTATGTTGGAACTCGAGTGGGATGCAACTATAAGTTAACAATGTGGAAACCTTGTGATTGATTTGACTTGTGAGAATGGGTATGAGACTCCTAAATAACCAAGTGAGTGTTTGATGGTGTTGAAAATCCAATACAATGAGTGGAATAATTATACTTGTTACCTCTTCTTACATGTTAGGGTTTCTTTGAAAACCCTAAACCTAAAACGATATTTTGTTAGTTAAATAAAAGTGAAGTTCTTCTTGGAACTACATTCAATAAGCAAGGGCTTGGAATCATTTTGATGAACATAGGAGTGAATAGCTCGAGCAAACACATAATATTTCTTTCCTTGCAAGTTCCTAACTTTGCAAACTGCTGAAGTAACATTGTTTCTAACTAGCACCATAGAATGGTTTTGATTAGTTGAAGAGAATATGCTTATTGTTATGAACCACTAATAAGATATAACTATGTAATAGGGTGTAACATACCTTGGGTTCAAGTTTTATGTTTTTAATCCAACAAGGAATAAATTTATAAGCATTCTAGTCCTCTCGAGCTGACCGTAACCTACAAGTAAGACACAACTAGGGCTTGCAAGATGATGGCCCAAATGAAGGAATTAGAGCGTGAAATATTATGGAAATGATATTGAGGAAGTCCCCAAGGAGATTTAAATATAATTTTGGAGTTTCTTTGGTGTATTTTGAAGGAAAAATTGATAGTCTCCCCTAGGACAATTGTACAATCCTAAGACCTAGTTTAGAGGGTTAGCTTACAAAGGAAGACACCTTTATCTATTGAATACAAACCTGGAAACTTTGGAGGAAGTAAAAAAATCCTAATGGGTGCCTAGATATCTATTCATTCTAGCTTGAATCCATCTACAATAAAAATTATGCATGACAGTTGTCTATCTAAGACCTAGTTGAGGGTTTGTGAGCTTGAGAAGAGAAAGTGGGATAAGGAGAGAAGGTGGAAGATTTAGATCCTAAAATTTGGGGTAAAATTTAGGGTTGAAAAAAGAATACTAAGGAATTTTAAAGGATTTTCTAGGTACCTTTAGTTTCTTCTATCCATGAATGTAGCAACTTACCTGTCTTAAGGGTACTTAAGGGCGCTTTGACAAAGGGGATAAATTTGGGCATTTTGATTGCTTGGATGCATTTATATGATTGATATAACATTTTTATGAGTGGTGTAAAAGGAGATAAGTCTTAAAAAGCCTCAGTAAGACCTAAAACACAAGGTGCATGTTTGATCAAGGATCTAGTGGAGGTAAAAGAAGGACAAAATTGGGGAATAGAATTAAGTTAATCATCTCTTGAGTTATGAATTGTTGTGAAAGTTACATTTGAGTTGGGTTGATGCTTAAGGTTCAAGATAAAGGACTTAGTAAGCCATTGAAGGTGTATTTTTTTAGTTACAACAAGAAGTGAGCCATGTTAGGCTTGGTTTGGAACCTCCTTTGCAGAGTAAGGGTGAGGTTTGTTGTTTGAACCTTCTTGGTTGTTGAATATATGAATGATATTATTTTTCTCTACATCAAAAATGTTGTGGTATACACAGTGTCATTTTTGTGCATATGTAAAAAATGATGTAAACAACGTAATAGGATACTAGTAGTGAAATTATATGGTATACACATGTTTTCATTTTTGTGTGTATGTGACAAATGACACAAACACCATAATAGGATACTAGTAGTAAAAATTGTGGTTTAAGCGGGCATTCATTTTTGTGGGTATGTGACGAATGACGCAAACACTATAATAGGGTATTAGTAGTGAAATTTTGTGTATACATAGGCTATCATTTTTGTGCGTATGTGAAAAATGACACAAACACCTTATTATGATACTAGCAATCAAATTTTGTGGTATACACAAGCTGTCATTTTTGTGTGTATTTGAAAAGTGACACAAACAACCTATTTTGATACTAGGAGTGAAATTTTGTGGTATACATAGGTTTTCATTTTTGTGCATATGTGAAAAATGATGCAAACACCGTAATATGATACTATTAGTAAAAATATGTGGTATACATAGGCTATCATTTTTGTGTGTATGTGACAAACAACGCAAACAACGTAATAAGATATTAGTAGTAAAATATTATGGTATACACAAGCTATCATTTTTGTGTGTATGTGATAAACGAAGCAAACCCCCTATTACGATACTAGCAGTGAAATTGTGGTATACACATGCTTTGTCATTTTTGTGTGTATTTGAAAAATGACACAAACACCGTAATAGGATACTCAAAGTGAATTTTTGTGGTATACACAGACTATATTTTTTTGTGCGTATTTGACTATATATATACACTTACTCGGCATATGTACATCTACTATATGTAATCTTTATTCTATCATGGGGTAGAGATGTCATATGTCTATGTAAAATCGTGGTTTTCTTATCAGAAAATTTAAAGCAAAATTTGGATATGATAGAATATGTACATTGCCTAACAATACTCCTAAAGAAATTTTGATTAATTTTTCTTACATAAGGATAAACATTCCAAGCTAGGTTCATAATAAATTTTGAAGATCTTGAATGACATGTATAATTTCTGAAACTAATAGGTCTTTTACACTTTCTATTATTTTGGTTCATGTTGGGTTTAACAACAAGAGTGTGAGGGTTGTCCACTAGTTCATGAATTTTTGAAACAATTTCCAAAACCTTCAAATAAGACAGATAAAAATGAAATTTCAAGTGCATAACAAGATTGAAATAAGGAATCAAATCAATAAAGGTTGCATGTCAATTTTGAATGTTTTTCATGGCCAAGATTAGCCTTCTAACAATATATTCAGGTAATCAATCGATTTTGACTACTAGAATGCATGTGAGATGATTGTAAAGTCTCTGCCAAGTGTGAAACTTTGCCACAACTCTCATATGATGTTAAAAACTAAGGAATCCTATCAAATATACACCTTGGAAGCTTTGCAACTCTTCTCCCTCCTAATTCTCCGGTGTTGGTACCTGTGCAGGGACCTTGTTTTGGTAGAAATGGTGTTTCTGACTTCACGAAAAAAAATCCAAGTATTTTGGAACTTAAGCTTACTCACATGAGTAATGGAGATTTTAGAAGTTGCATGAGGAAATGAAAACCGAAGACATCACTTAAATGCACACCACCTATTGTTTTCCTTTCCTCCACCTTTCTCTACTTTGATATTTGCATTAGGATCGGGCATGTCTTGGCGGGCGAGTCAGCGACACGAGGATGTGATGGGGCTGTGATAACTGGATGCCACATCCGTAGAATAGGGTCCCACACAAGGGTGTTGCATGTATGTCATCTTCTATGTTATCTTATGGTCTACCGCACGGGGTCATGTGATCCTATTTCCAAGATAAACGGCTCCTGTAAGAAATGGCTTCAATGTAATAAATATATGAATTATTTCATTTCTTTGCCTCTTACTTTATGATTTATTTCTACATGGTTGGACTCTGTGCTAAAAAAAAATACTTATGGTCTAGTTTTCCCTTAGCTAAAAATATGATGCAAATAAACTAGCTTGCAGAATCAAAGAAATCATTGAGACTCGACCATTTTATAATTGAATGGCTTTTATGCAAGTGAATGTTATGGACCCAATATAGCAAAAGGTAATTAAATGCTTGGAAATGGATTGAATATAGAAAAGGTAAACCAATTACTTTTTTATAGATCAAATATAAAAAAGAATTAGTTGCTTGGTCCAAGCCGAAAGGTGAGTGGTTCCATGTTACGTTCCCCATATTTTAGTCTTCCCATACTCTATTTTCCCAGTCTTTCTTATGTTATGCATTTTTCCCTCGACTATCTACTAATGGAGTTAATAAAATAAAGAAAGTATTTTTATAAGTCCAAAAGAGGCCTTTTCCATGTATTAATGAAATCCTAGTTTGGCCTCTACCATCGTGATCAATCCTAGGGTGATGTATAATCGATCGAACACTTGCAAAAAAATATCATGGGATTTAATCTATAATGAAGCTTTTTGCATTTTTATTTTATTAGCCTATAGGCTATTTGCGAGAGAATCCAAATTGTGGTCGGGAAATTCACATGACACCAATATTGCCAATGCCGAGAAAATAGACTAATTCTAGATTTTGAGACCTTGAAATTTTGTCCCCAAGAAATTGCTACTGGCATTGGCTAAATATAACGGCCCTTTACATGGTTAGCCAAGTTGATTATGCCAAAACTCGTTAGCGTTATCCACTTCGTGCTCAAGGCTATCTCTTGTGTGAGATAATACTTGGCAAAACTGGGGTGGTTTGGAATATGAGTTGCCTAAGGCCTTGATCAATGTTGGTCAATTGTGTAATGATGTTTGGTTGTGGTACTCTTGGGTCACACACTCTTTGTCTAGGTTGTCTGAGGGCCTTGGATGGTCATGTGGACATGCAAACAAAGAATCTAAGGAAACAAACAAAGCACACAAAGAAACCAAAGGAAACTAAGGTCAAGTTCAGGTAACCTAAGCCTCTAAGGTAATGTGGGGAGCTTGTGTTAATTCCCATCTAATTAAATCTATGTTCCTAAATTAACCAAAGAATGCAAACAGATTTAAATCAAACAAATTCAATTACTCTCCTTTAATTTAATTAAATATATGTGCAACTAATTAATTAAAAGAAATGAATCCAATTAACTGAAACAATGAATTAAATATAGTCTATTTGTTTTACGTATTTTCAAGGATTTTAAATTAGAAGGAGCAAGAAAAAAAACAAATCTAATTAATCTAATTTATATTTTTGAGGATTTTATGGTTTACTGGAATTAAATAAATTAATGCTACACAAACAATACAATTGCTTCTAATTAAATGGAAACTACTTCTACTCTAAAATAAAATAAACTAAATAGTGAAATAGCCGGATGTGGCTATTTCCCTGTTGCAGAATGGATTTAATCTATTCTAATTAAAATAAAGGATTTTCCTAATTTGTAATTGTGGATCTAATTTCTTTTGGTTCTACCTCGAATCACAAGAACATTGAAATGCTTCTCGAAGAAATTATTCCTTGAAACCTCCCCAAAAATTATAAATTCATAAAGAAGCTTTTTGTGAAGAAACTCAATGAAATGCATAGAAACATAAGCTTCTTCAAACTTACTTCCCTTGCAAATCCATGGGGATAAGCAAGGAGGAATATCTCAAGATAAAATTTTCTCATATGCACGTACAAACTAATTAATAAACAAAATAAAGTTGCATATGCTTTTAAATGACTAAATGAAGAAATGCAAAGCACTGTGCACATGAACTTCCTCCAAAACCTTTCCAAGTAAATCCAAAGAGATGAGAGATGAGAAGTATTTTTCAACAAAAACTACTTATAGGTGATGAAACTAGTGTAGAAATTTTTCTTCTCTTAAAACAAATGTTTGAATTGATTACAAATTAAAATCTAAACTAAAACAAAGAAAGCTTCAAAAGAATTCAATTACACCCCCAACCTGGAAGTGTAGAAATGAGACAATTTCTAGTGCTGGCTATGCTTTTTTTCCCCTTAACTTCTTTTCCAATGGTGAATCCAATATTTTCTAGGGAACTATGTTGGTTGGTATGTAAGAAGAAGATGTAGAAGTGCTAGAGTTAGTTGGTTTGTAGGAAGTCTGATAGCAATGCAAACAAGAGAGTAACAAGTAAAATGATCTGTGTTTACCTTTGTGCTTCTTGAAAAGATTCTGAAGCATAAAAATAAAATTCCAAATCAAAATACTCCAACCAATGCTTTGGGAAAAAGCTTGGTTTTTATAGAAAGTTGGCAGGGAAATGGTGCAACACACTTGACAACCAAGAAGTTTCAAATCACCATGGGAAGGGGTAGTTAACTTACTAATAATAGTAAGTAAAGGAGAAGAATTCTATACACATCTAACAAGCTCAATGGAAGTTGATTTAGTCAAGAAACATGCAAGATATCAACTTGGGAAGAAGCAACATGTGTTTAGAACACGTTGGAAAAGTCTCGGGTAAATGCACATGAAACCACCGGTCATTGTGCGTGAGACCGACGATTCTACGTAACCATTGTGGTAGTTGTGTCACCACTGCTTGCTGAGACCAGCGCTTGCGTAACCACTGGAGCGGTTCCGTAACATAAGGTTAAAATGTTAGGAAAAGGGCTGAAAAAGAAACTAGGAAAGTGGGAAAAACTAGGAAAAGATAAGGAAAACTAAACTACAAGAACATTCTCTAAAAGAGAAAGTTAGACTTGGATACACCATTTTAATTTGGAAACAAAATTATCATCATTGGGGATTTGAATTGTCCTAATAATGTTGCACCATGAAAATTTGGGTGCGTACATATTACCCCCTCGAAGAAGCATTTTAGCCATGAAGAGGTGTAAAACATGAAGTCCGAGTATGAAGCTCCCAAACGAGAAAGTTAGAAATTATACCTTGACACGTCTATGTGTTGATACTACGCCAATCCAAGATTCCTGCTATTGTAAGAAGAAAACGAGAATCAAGTGGAAATATAATGTATAATTGACAAAACACTAAAACTAAAATGACAAGACTACTTACCATATCCGTGGGGATAGAGATATACATGTGCCAATGCTCCCACCCTACAAGACACACACTCAAAACAATGTTAAATATGTTATATATTGAAATTGATATTTATAGAAAATCATTTACACATACCCACTTAGTAAAATTTGAGCTTTGGATTATTTGTGACAGTTTCTTAGAGTATAATCGAAACAAAAAGATCTCAAGATGATGGTAACAACCAAGAGGAGCAAGGAGTTAAGAACAAGTTAGTTATTTGCATTTGTTTGTTTTCACTCTAAAATGTGAAAAACTTGATGTAAAGGGGGTTATTTTTGATAATTTTGTAGTCAAAATGATCATAAGGGGGGACACCTAGGATTTGTATTTTTTTTATTCAAAATGGTCACTTTTGTATTTTTCAAATTTTTAGGACCTTAGGGCATGACCCAAGATTTATAGGTGAAACCACCACGGCGATTGTGCAACCGTCGCTCTACTCTACGCAGAGTGGAAGTTACGCAACTACCATGGTGGTTACGTAATTACCATCTTGAGCAAGTAAAAATTTCTGACTACCATGGAGGTTACACAACCACTAGTATGCACAAAGCGGTGGTTGCATAAGTGTTGGGACAATTTTCTAAATTTGACTATGGAAAAATTTGGGTTTTGAATTTTTTTATGATGTTTTTGATGAGCTTATTATGCATCTAAATGGTTCTAACTTGCTCTTTTTCACCATTTTAAATGTAGGGATAGTACATTAGGTGGAGCAGGGCCTATGAGTGTGACTGGTGAGCTCCAATTTTGGATGGATAGACTCAAGCTTAGAGGGATTTGCTGCAGAGGGCTAGGATATGGAGGATTTCTTAGACACGATTGGTTCCACCCACTAGCACTTATTGTGTGACTTACTATCCTATTGGGATGCAGGATGGAACACTTTTTGGCTTCCTGAAGTTAGGGGGAGTGGATGATCACTTTGGATTTTGGGGTTCTTGTCACTAGGCGAAAGTTGGTTTTGGATAGCACAGATTCGGTGGCACAGCTCACAATGCGCCACATATATGGGAGATGCACAAACACCTAACACTAGTGCCAAGCATGGGATGAGATTACTATCGCTTCCTCCACTCCTATCCCCCTACCTTGTCTTCATAGGCCATTATTGGTATCTTGGATTCGCACTTAGTGGGAGATAAGGGTGGAGACAAGTTGTTTTATTGTTGGGAACCTATTATATAGGGTACCAAGCAAAGATGGCATGGCTGAATTTTTGCATGGGGTTCCAACATTATGGGTTCTACATACCATGATTTATACAAATTTGTTAGGCGAAGGAGGGAAATACCTCGGTCATCATACCTTTGTCATGAGATGCATCTATGAGTGCATGATTCTCTATCGAGAGGGGAATTAGGATAGAAAATTTCGGGCGGTTAGAGTGGTGAAATGGGTCGATATGGATTAGCTTAGAGGCCACATCGATTAGTTTCTACACTCACTACCAATGACATGATCACATATCCATATCGGACATGGATGGCATATGGAGTGGGAGATTGTCACCTTGCTTATGTGTAGTTTTACAACACAGTTAGTGGATAATAGTGGGAGAGTAGAGACCCATCCCATCCTTAGGGTGCCTCAACATTTTGGGTTCCCTTACATAGATTCCCTCCCAACAGTGGCCATGGTATATACGGGAATTTGAGAGGCGAGAGATGGCCTGAGGGGAAAGATAGATTGGACCATCGTCACTCCCAAAGTTTCGATTGGCACACAACATGTTGTTCTGAGATCCTATCGATGGGGAGCTATTAGCCCGGGAAGGTCCTTCGATAAAGGCATAACCTACACACAACGCTGAGAGGAGGAGAGAGGAGGTTGAGATAGAGGTGGAGGAGGAACCGGAGGACGAGGGTGACCCCGAGTGGGAGGCCACCAAGAGGCCTCTATAGCCATTAGAGTAGAGGCGAGGAGGGTAGAGACACCAGGACACCTAGGATCCTTTGAATTCAAGAGGTGGAGATGAGGAGTCAATCCATCCTCGGAGATGAGATAGGATGTGATATTAGAGGAACAACCCATGAGGGCTCTGCACTACCACTAGTACCAGTTGATGATCCAACTTGGATGCCCAGAGATCTAAGTAAGATACATACTCTTCTCTCAACTTTACTTTCTATAATATTGTTACTATTAACTAGATATATACTATATTATTATATTTTTTGTTTTTGAAAATCTTCTAACTCATCATTGATTGAATTACATTTACACTACTATCGCATATGGTTGGCGAGACTTTATTCGTTAGATTTTATTGAAAACCTTCACACTCGCTATGGGGAAGACACATGAGTAGTTACTAACAGATTTTGGAAATCTAGTGATGGCTAAATGTCACACAGATGTGTTTCGCTTCAGCATGACATGATGCGAGTCATGATCCATATGAGGACTGACTTGGAATCACATGTTCTAGCTGAGAGGAGACAAAGGTGAAACCATTCTCGCAGTGGAGCCACTACTACCAAGAGATCACCTGCCCCATCTCATGGGCCATCTCATGGACACTCCCACTGATCAATGCATGGAGGCTCTCAGTCTCACAATAGGAGCAGCAACAATATTCCTCATCATGTTCCTTCACAGGGATCCCGTAGAGAGGGATAGGATTCATGCCTTTATTGCTTTGAGAATATTTTTGGTTGTATATCGATTTTTTTGGATTTTTGGCTCATAGATGAGCGTTTTGACCACACTTGTTAGAGTGTGATGGCATTGACAAGTAATTTTATTTTATTGATATATACATATATAAATTTATTTTTGGTTTGGCTATTCTCATGTATGTAGTTGAATTGACTCGTTTTTATTTGTCCCATCATGTACTCTTAGATAGCTAGAATTTATGATGATTTTTATATGCTTTTATGGATGCATGTTATGGATGATGATGATGCAAATGTGTAAATAGAATGATTTCTCTTATATATATATATATATACATATATATATATACACATATATATATACACATATATATATATATGTATATATATATATATATGTATATATATATATGTATGTGTATATATATATGTATATATATATATGTATATATATATGTGTATATATATATATGTGTATATATATATATATATATATATATGTATATATATATATATGTATGTATATATATATGTATGTATATATGATGCACATGAGAAAAAATTGTAATTAGATACTTTGGTTTTCAAGAAATATTTAGCACTTCTGTTTTATTGGAAAAATGTGATATAATAAGAAGATGAACCCACTCCACACAACTAGTAAGATGTGAGGTCTCATCACCGAGATCTAAGAAGGACGCAAGTTGTATGATTTTGATGAATGGAGATGGTGACAAGAAGACAAGATTTTGACAAAGATCTAATTAGGAACCTACAACTCAACCCTAAGAAAGGTCAACTAACCAATTTAGAATGTAATTTTCTTGCAATTTTATCTAGACTTAGATCCGTAGATGGCCTTTTGATTAAAAAATATGGTTTTAGGGATTGAATCTCTTGTAACATACACATCTAACTCACTTTCTTAGGATTTTTAATATTTCAAAGCACTTTTTATTCATTGAATTATTTACAACTTATTGATTTATTTGATGGGACCCCATATGTCTTGCCCCATGCTACTAGTAAGGATCATGGTCTCATCACCGATGATAAGACATAGGTGAGTAAGGGCACTCCCCTCCTTTTCACACCACTAGTAGGAAGCATGGGCTCATCACCAAATATTGGTAGGGTAAGGGAATGTAGTATTATTTGCAAAAGAAATATTTTCTTATTTATTATTGATTTATTTTTTTTTTTTTGACTTTGACTTGTGCTTTTGGGAAGGAAAAATTTCCCCTAGCCTCAACCCCATGTAACTAATAGGATGTGAGGGCTCACCACCAAGGGTTGAGATAGGCGGACAAGAGCTCTAGGTGAAATGTTTAGATTTCTTCTGTTATCATAGATATTTTTAGGGAAAGATGTGACATCAAGAAGCTTCTAGAACAGACTATGGGAAAATACACACTGAGCTAGAAGAAACCATGAATAAAACTAAGTGTGCAAGTCTTGGTAGGACCAATGTAAAAATTCCATCTTAAATGCTGAAATGATGAAGATATTAGAACAATTTGGTGATGATATGATGGATACTTGAAGAGGTATGATTAAATTTTTTTGCCAACATTTGGAAGTTTAAAAATTTTCTTGAAAATTAATTTTCTTGATTTAAAATTTCACAATATGATAATGCAAATGATATACAGTATGGATGCAATAATGTACAAGTGGAGATGTAAATGAACTATGCATAAAAGCATTTGAGGTGAAGTGAATTAACTAATTTACTGAATTCTTCACCTTCTAAAGTACACAAGCAAGGTACACATTATTAAAGTCTTCTATTACTTGGTACATGCCTAACCATTTGGGTCTAAACTTCCTTCATGTTCTAATCTTTTTTCAATCCATTTGGCTCAAGTATCAACACTAAGTATCCTACATGTATTTCACATTCATATAATTTCTTGTTATATTGATGAAACATCCTATCAACATAAACACAGTGATGTTATTCAGCTCTAAGTTGAGATTCATCAAGGGTTTCTAGTTCAACCAACTATGCTTCTTGATATTTGTCTTCATCTAAAATGCCTTGTAGAGATATACGAAGACTAGGTAACTCTACTTCTAATGGTAAAACCGCTTCAAATCCGAAGACTAAATAATAAGGGGTTTCCCTCATGGGTGTTCTTACTAATGTCCTATAGGCCCACAAGGATGGAAATAACTTTAGATGTCAATCTCTTTTTTTTTCCTTAACCGTCTTAAGGAGAATGGAATTTAGGGTTTTGTTTGTAGCCTCAACTTGTCCATTAGCTTAAGGATAGTAAAAAGAGGTTGTGTGATGGGATATTTTGAATTACGCACAAAATTCTTGCACCTCTTCATTTTTGAAAGGCATGCCATTATTTGAAATAATGACTTGTGGGACTCCATACCTACAAATGATCTGTTTTAAATAAACTTGGCAATTACGGATCCAGGTACAGTAGTAAGAGGCATGGCCTCAATCCACTTTGTAAAATACTTAGTGGCCGTGATAATAAAGTTGTGGCCATCCATGATGAGGGATAATTTCCCTATCAAATCAAGACCATAAGTAGAGCTAAGGTGTAATAATGGGTTGTAGAGCCCGAAGCGAATATGTATCTTATTTGAAAAATCTTGACATTTTTGACACCTGTGTACATACTCTACTAAATATCGTGTTCTAAAAAGGGCCAAAAATATTCCATGCAATGAATCTTACGAGCGGTTGCATGCCTTTCGAAGTGGCCACCAAATACTTTTCCATGGGCTTTAAAGATTATTTTCTCTAAATCTTCTTCATCAACACATCTTAACAACATACCATCAAAGGCTCTGTGATAGAGAAATTCTTCCACAATTACGTACTTAGCAGCTATGATATGTAACCGTCGTCGTTGCTTTACTACAAATTTTCTCCTTGGGATATGTTTGGTCCATAATGTGATTGACAATATCAATGTACCATGGACTCAAAGCAACAAAGGACTTTTCTTCTATGAGGAACACACATTCATCAGGAAAATATAAATCTACTAGTTCCCCACAGTCTATAGGATTGTCTACTAACCAATCAACGATAATTTGTCCCTTTATGGACTTTTGGTTAACAAAGGTGAGTTCAAACTCACCCATCAACGTATAATGAAATGGCCAACCTTCTTGGATAAGGCATCCTGAGTTAAGAATGTTCACAACTGTTTAGATTTAACTATCACTCACATCTCTTGGTTAAGCATGTAGTTCCTTAACCTCTTTGTTGCAAAAACAATAGCCAAGCACTCCTCCACTTGTGTGTATCGTGTATCACCTCGTAATTGAGAAGAGTATGGATAATGAAATAAATGGCCCACTCATGACCATCATCATCCTCTTGTGCCAACATGCATGCAATCGAGACATCAGTGGCTCAAGAATATAAAATAAAAGGATGGTCAACTTTTGGTGGCATGAGCATAGGTGGTAACATAAGGAATCACTTCACTAACTCAAACGCTTTGTGACACTCGGTTGTCCAAATTTTTAAAATCATTCTTTAAAAACCATTGATAGGGTGAATCAATGGCATACGTTAAGTCAAGGATAAACCTACAAATTTCCCCAAGCTTACCTAAGAAAGACTTGATGCTTGACTCATATGTGGGGTGGGGACATCTCCAAAACTTCTTGAATCTTTGTTGGATCAACATCAATTCCTCAAGAAGAAATGATGTATCCTAAAAACTTGCCTCATGTTACTCCAAACACACATTTCTTAAGATTTAGTGTTACTCCATACTTAATTAGGCATGAGAGAATGACATGAAGCACCTCGGGGTGATCACCACATTTCTTTGCTTTCTCCAGTAGGTCATCAATATGATTTCTTAATGGTATTATGAATAAGATCATGAAAAATGTATGTCATTTCCCATTGGTAAGTGGCTCTAACATTCTTCAGGTCAAAAGGCATGACTTCATAATAAAAAGGTTCCCAAGGATTTGTGAAGGTATTTTTTGTTTGATCTTCCTCGAAAATCCTTATCTAGTTGTAACCAAAAAAACCATCCATAAGAGACAACAACTCATACCCAGTTATTGCGTTAATGATGACATCAATTGAAGGCAGTGGAAAATCATCTTTAGGATAAGCCTTGTTAATGTCCCTAAAATCAATACAGATGCATATATTTTCCATTCTTTTTTAGAACTGGGACGATGTTTGACACCCACATGGAATAATCTACCGCTTGATAAACCCTACTTGCAGGAGTTTCATTACCTCCTCTTTAACCATTAAATCCACTTTTGGCTTCATGGGTCTCATTTTTGTTTCATGTTTAGCATTTAGTTCATCAACTAGATTCATGACATCGTGGATTGATACCCATCATTTCCTTATAGCTAAAGGAGAAGGATTTTGAATTCTCTTTAAGCACCTTTATGTGTGCTTCTATTTCTTCTAGAGACAACAAAGAACCAAGTTTCAAGATTTTGGGTTCCTCTTCCATCCCTATGTTTATGTCTATTGTTCCTTTGATCAAAGAGGCATTACCCTCTTCAAAATCAGGTGGGGCTGGAGGTAATTCCAACTCTTCTTCCTCAACTTCATAGATCTCAAAATATTTCGATGAGGAAGATTTCATCGTGTCGATCCCCAAATTAGGAGGAAGGGTGAGTATAAAGGAAAATCCCTTCTTATGGTGTGTGGAATGGAGGTCGGTGTAAGCATTGAGGTATCCTAAGATTTCCTCATCATTTTCCATGAAATCCAATGTGATGGGATCATTCTCACCTCGACGTATGCCAAAATTGCATTGGTTGGCATCCTTTGAACCAAAGGTTTAGCTCAGAATGAAATGGTGAATTTAGTTTCCTTTAAAGTCCTCACTCAAACAAAAATGTGAAGAGGAAGTAGCCATAGAATCAGCCAATAGGTTTTGTTCTCATGGAATAGCTTCTATGGAGATAAATTCAAAACCCTTGCAAAGCTCAAGAATGACGGACTTGTAGAGTTGTAGGTGCTCTTCCGCTCTAGTCTCATAGACTTTTGAGACTTGATTAGCAATGAGTTGAGAGTCACCCAAGACTCGACGTTGTTCACACCCATCCTCTTGGCCACGATAAGACTAATAAGTAGAGATTCATACTCAGCTCCATTTTTGTGCATCAAAGTTTATCTTGAAGGAAAAAGGCATGAATCTCCCCTCGGGGAAGTGAGGATCACCCCTACCCCTAACACCAAAGAAGAACTTTGCACCATCATAGTTGAGAGTCCAATAGTCATCGGGGAAGATAGAATTTTGATTATTCTTGGAGTCTTCTTCCTTAACTTCGAGACCTCAACCATATAAACCTCATCAAAGACATTGGATGGAAGAGAGGTAATTCCAAGAGCATGACCTATGCCCAAAGAATCAAATGGGAGAACAATAGGAAAATCATTCTCTAAAATCTTAAAAATTTCAATTAGTCGTGTTTTTAATTAACATAGTTTCTACTACACACAACAAATTTACTTTCACTAACATTCACCCCTTCTATTGCCTAAGGGGATTCCAACTCAGTCGTAGGAATAAGCTTAGATGTGGAGAATTGATCCTTATGGCTTGTTTAACTGATTGGATGGGAACTTCAATTCGTATGAACCCCAAATTTCTTATTTAAATTAGCCAAATGGATATCAAATGGCTTTGGGTCACCTTGAGCCACAAAGACCTTCCTAGATGTAAGAATCTAACTTCTTGGAATAACGTAGAAGGAATTTCCTTCATTATATGAATCTAGGGTTGACCAAGAATCATATTATAGTTAGTTTCCCAATCTATAATATAAAATTCATTCAACATGGTCTTGGGTCCAAGAGTGACTGGAAGCACTATGGTTCCAATAGAGTTACTTTAAGGATATACTATGATGGTGCAAATTTCTCTCAGGGGTGATCATGTTTCGGTGGAGGAACAATTTGTTTTCTCCATAGCCTAACTTTTACAAAAATGAAAAAGGGACTATATTAACAAAAGCCCCATCATCTATCATATCTCATTTAACGTAATTGTTGTAAATCCAAACTGAAAGATATAATGTGGGATCACCTCTCTACGCTAGCTCGGCATCGTAGGCATCTTAACTGATATCAAACACAAATATGAAATCTCTCTTAGGCTGCCCTAGGGGATAGACATCAAATTCTATGTGATTTATTTAGGCCTCTCAGAGGAGGGGTGACGTGATTAGATGGCCAAGACCTAGCACTTCTAATAAATCAGATCGATGCGTAGGGGAATTCTTTAACAAATCCAAAAAGGAAATGTGGGAAAGTCTTAGTCAGATATGTGATCAAATCATAGGCTCCTACTAGCTTAGGAGATATTGGTGTATCATTTGACATTGAGGGATAAATGGGAAGAGGTTTCAAAGAATAATCACGTGTGTAATTCGAGTCACCGCAAGGACTTCTGGTTTCGGTTTAACTCAACTAGGCCTACAATATTAGGTTGATTTTGGTTATCCAAAGGAGGAGCTACTTGAGGATCCGTAGATAGAGGATTTATGATCATTGTTTCCTATAGGATCCCCTTTGTTGGTACCATGAGGATTAAGCTTTCCATTTTCAAGACATGGTGGGAAGGGGTCTTTATAGATCCCGAGAGTAGCATTTTGTGGAAAAACAAGCCCCATGTGAGTGTTTTGTGTAGGTGTCATGGGATTAGCCAAGAAAATCTCAATGAAGAGTTGTCTTGGTCTTCTAGAATTTGTTGTATGAATTTATTACAATCATGGCACGTCCAGCATCATGTCCTATAACCCTATGGAAACCACATTATAAGTTTGGATCATAGTCATCAAGTTATTTGGTTCTGATTTTGTTGCGGCCCATAGTTCTTGTTTTTATTTTGTTGTTTATTATTATAGTTGAATTTTGGAGGCCTTTGGCCTTGGTTCTGATACTAGATTTGAAATTGGTTCGGATATTGGTTTGGGTATTGAACCAAGCCTTGGGCTGAACCTATTGAGGAGGAAGGGGAGGATGACTAAAATCAACTACATTAATAGGAGTAAAGTTTTTACTCTTTGGTTTTTCACATTTTCATTGTTATTGTCGTTATTTACATTAATAGTGTTAACAATGTTCGACTTCTTAGGTTAATCAGTTACACCAAATTTTGTAGCACCATGGTTCTTGTTGAGGACCTTGGGTCCTTGATTATTATTGTTTGAACCATTTGGGTAATTTGAATTACCTTGAGAGGGAGTGACTAATTTCCCATTTGACCATAAGTCTTTCATCCATTGATTTCAATTTTTTCTTGGTCAATGCGGAGAGCACCCTCTAAAACCTCCTCATAGCTCCTAAGAGGAAAATTTTGTACCTCCTCCTTAGTTTCTCAATTGAGGGAGTGGAGAATAGATCAAAAATATTCATTTGATCCATGTTTGGAGCACTTGACAGAGGAGTAGAGGACTTTCCACCACCTCTGGATGAAATGGGAAGTGAATTCATTATGTTCTTATTTGATGTGTAGGAATTCTCTTATTCCTATTCTTAAGATCTTGTTCATGTCAAAATCCTTTATGAACTCGGATACAAGTTGCTTGAAAGAGTGAATTGAGGCTTCTAGTATTATATAGTACCAATCAAGAGCAATCCCCTCAAGGGTCTTGGGGAATATTTTCACTACAACCGCATCCCATGGAGTAGCTCTCTAATGGTGGTCACATACACTTTGATGTGTGCATTTGATCCCCCCCCTTTGAATTTTGGAAGATCCAATAATGGTCATGGGAGAATTACACTCTATATGGTGAAGTCAAGAGGCTCCTTGAGATACTCGAATATGTGCCTACTTGCATAGGACTCAACCATTGACAATCCTTGATGGGGAGGTGGAGGTGGAATAGGATCTTGGTATGATGCAACATAGGCATTGGTTGGGGCATAAGGACCCCCTTGTTGCTAAGTGTATGGACCAGATAAGAAAACATATCCCCTTGTGGTGATTTTGAATACATGTGAAGATATGGGGGAACATTGTTTTGATATGGATTGTAGGCACAAAACTAGGGAATGTTGCATTTCCAGTTTAGAATGGCATTTGAGAATGCACTTCCAGTTGGCCCTATGTGTGGGTATCCATATGAAGAATAAGGGGGCATACCTAATGTGCCCGATCCAGTAAGAAGGTCTCCAGGGCTAGGAACACCCATGTGGACTTGAGAAGGTGATGGTGTAGAGGGAACATAATTATGGTTCTAAACATGTGGTGGGGAACTTTGCCTTGCCCTGTGAATGGTGTAGAATGTGAAGGTTGGGAAACTCTAATTCTCTAATTCTATCCACCAACATTGAAATCACATCACCTAATGAAGGTGTTACATTTTTCTTAGGTGTGTGTTGAGCCTTGTTAGGGAAAAGGCATGTGATGTCCTACTATGAATTGATCCTTAGTAGGCCACCCCTCTTTAGATGTATTTTTATTGTTGTAGGAGGAGGGGTAGTAACGTTGTTTTGAGAAAAAACATCAGTATACCCTTGCATCCTATCCAAGGATTGATCTATAGCATTGAGATGCTTGTCACTTTAGTTGAGCCATGCTAGGAACTCATCATTTGGTAATAGATAGGAAGGGAAAAATTAGTTTGCATATTGATTTGAGGCCTAGACAAGACCCGAGGATAGAACCTTTGTTCTCCCGTAAATGTCATGTTATTTGAGTTGGAGAACTCGGGTTGCACATTGTAATTGGGTTGATCTATCTCCTCAATTCTAACCATGAACCAATATTATACCCTTGAGGAGGGGGTGAGGAGATAAGATATTTTTTGAGTAATTATTATCCCACCCTACAAAGAAGGTGACTATTGCATACTCATTTGAGCGTAATAAGATTCAAGACCAAGAATGGGCTATCGTATTCCTAACCCAACATATTTGAGGGTGTAAAAACACCCACAGAATAATGGGAGAGGAGAAGGATGGATGAAAGAAAGGAAATAAAAGAGGAAACAAAAGGAACTAGTCCTTCACATTAGGTTCACCAATTTTGTATGTCCAAGAATCAACACATGACTCTAAGGTGCACTCGACCTCTCGAGGTCATGTTGGGACAACCGATATGAGATGGAAAGATGGATATGGAATGGATAAATAGGGTGAATAGGTAGAATATGCAAAAATAGGTGAAAATGGCTAAAATATAGATCAAGGAAAATGAATTTCTTCTACATGAACTAAGGGAATCTACTCATTTAAGGAAATGAACGCTTTTCTAACTTGTTCGGGTGAAATGGAATGGTCAAGGATAATGGTTGCATGAAGGTTTTGATCAATGTCGAATCACCAAATATACCTCGAATGGGTTATGGAATACATGGGAATTATCGTCTGCTACATAAAATATCCAGACAAGTCATGGAGGTGTGAGAAGAGACGTGTGGGAAGGAAAAATCTATGGATTACAAAATCTAATCTCAACCAGGATGATTGTGCCAAACTCGTTAGCTTTATACACTTTGTCGTTCAAGGTTATCATCTATGAGATAATGCTTGGTGGAATTGGGGTGGTTTGGAATATGAGAAGCCTAAAGCCTTGATCAATGTCATTCAATTATGTAATGGTGTTTGGTTGTGGTACTCTTGGGTCACACACTCTTTGTCTAGGTTGTCTGGGCCTTGGATGGTCATGTGGACATGAAAATAAAGAATCTAAGGAAACAAACAAAAACAAAGAAACTAAAGGAAACTAAGGTCAAGTTCAGGTAACCTAAGCCTCTAAGGTAACATGGGGAGCTTGTGTTAATTCTTGTCTAATTAAATATATGTTCCTAAATTAACAAAGAATGCAAACAAATTTAAATCAAACAAATTTGATTACTCTCCTTTAATTTAATTAAATCTACGTGTAACTAATTAATTAAAATAAATAAAACTAATTAATGAAACAATGAATTAAATCTAATCTACTTGTTTTTGTATTTTCAATGATTTTAAATGAAAGGGAATAAGACAAATAAACAAATCTAATTAATCTAATCTATGTTTTTGAGGATTTTCTTGGTTTTCTAGAATTAAATAAATGAAAGCTACACAGACAATACAATTACTTCTAATTAAATGGAAATTACTTCTACTCTAAAATAAAATAAACTAAACAGTGAAATAGCCGGATGTGGTTATTTCCTATTACGAATGGATTTAATCTATTCTAATTAAAACAAAGGATTTTCCTAATTTGTAATTGTGGATCTAATTTCTTTTGGTTCTACCTCAAAATCACGGGAAGATTGAAAAGCTTCTCAAAATAAATTCTTCCTTGAAACTCCTCAAGTAAAATTTTAAATTCCTACAAAATCTTTTTGTGAAGAAACTCAATGAAATGCACAAAAACAAAGCTTCTTCAAACTTACTTCCCTTGTAGATCCACAAGGATATCCAAGAGAAGATGTTAAGATAAAATTTTCTCGTGTGCATGTACATACTAATTAATAAACAAAAGAAAGCTACATGTGCTTCTAAATGAATAAATGCAAAGCATTGTGCACATGAACTTCCTCTAAAACCTTCCTAGAAAAATCCACAGGGATGAGATGAGGAGTTATCAACGAAAACTACTTACGGTGATGAAACTAGTGTATAAATTCTACTTCTCTTAAAACAAATGTTTGAATTGATTACAGATTAAAATATAAACTAAAACAAAGAAAGCTTTAAAAGAATTCAATTACACCCCCAACCTAGAAGTGTAGAACTAAGACAATTTCCAGTGTTGGTTGTGATTTTGTTGATCCCCTCAACTTATTTTCCAATGGTGAATCCAATATTGTCTAGGAAATGTGTTGATTGGTATGCAAGAAGAATATGTAGAAGTGTTGGAGCTAGCTTGGTTTGCAGGCAGTCTGGTAGTAATGTAGGAAAGAGAGTAACAAGGAAAAATATGTGTTTTCTTGTGTGCTTCTTGGCAAGATTTTGAAGCATAACAATGTAATTCCAAATCAAAAGACTCCAACCAATGCTTTGGAAAAATCTTGGTTTTTATAAAAATTTGGCAGAAATGGTGCAACACACTTGGCAACCAAGAAGTTCCAAATCACCATGGGAAGGGGCATTTAACTTACTAATAATAGTAAGTGAAGGAGAAGAAGTCTATACGCATCTAACAAGCTCAATGATAGCTGATTTAGTCAAGAAATGTGTGAGATATCAATTTGGGAAGAAGAAACACGTGTTCATACCACATTTACAGAGTCTCGGTAAATGCACACTTTGAACTACTAGTTTACGTAGACCGGTGGTTACGCAACCGTCGCACAAGGAAGACTGGCGGTTGTGCAAATTTTGGCATGGTTCTGTAACTTAAGGTTAAAATGTTAGGAAAAATGCTGAAAAAGAAATTAGGAAAGCGGGAAAAAGTTAGTAAAAATATAAGTAAGGAAAAATAAACTACAAGAACATGCTACAAACAAGAAAGTTGGACTTGGATACACCATTTTAATCTAGAAACAAAATTATCATCATTGGGGATTTGAACTATTCCAACAATGTTGCACTGTGTAAATTTGGGTGCGTACAATTCCGTATAGCCCTAAGGTGGGTTTAAATATCTATGGCCTCAATTTCACTTTCAAATACTATGCCAAGATCAACGTGGCTCCTTGGAAAAAAATTCCCCTTCGGCACCCAAAATTTGTGAAACTAATGATGGGTGGGGGTTGTTTCTCACTTGGGTGTATCCTTCCTAACATGTGTCTGTGTAGAATAAAATATTGGCATTAGGTTTTCTCATAATGAAAAAATTCATGTCAAATGCTTTTGCCCACGAATGTTTAAAAAGGCTTTTGCGAGATGGGCACCAAGCATTTTTCCAAATGACAAAATGATATATTTGCATGGTATCTTGTAATTTTAACTTATATAAGACATGTTTATCCCAAGAGGCATTGAGATTGTTTCATGGAATGTAATGAACAGATGTCAAAACCCGCTTAGCTCACCTTTTTCTCGCATACTCCTAGCCCTTGGCAAAATAAGAGCTTTGCAATAGGGTATGAAAATACAAAGAAAGAATTAAAAATGTTTTTTTATGTTGTAGTTTCAAGTCCATATTTTATATGTATGAAAAATGTGGAAGTATATACAAGAAATGTTAATGATTTGACGTAATGTCTCGGAGAGATGTCATCTCATCGAATGGAATGATTTCAAGATATTCATAAAATGAGGTTGTTGAAAATGCCTTGGAAATTTTTAAGTGAATACATTTGGTAGGTTTAAATCCAAACCCAACAAACTTTTTTCAACATCCTCTTAACCTCTTTCAAATGGAAAAATTACTTGACGGATGTTGTTGCGAGTTGGGAATGTCATGGTGGATATGTATGAAAAATGTGAAAACATAAACATGGAACCTTTCCCATTAAATCAATCAAGTCATCTAAATGCCAACCTTGCATCAAAATGACGGCTTCAAAATAGGGCAAGGGGCATCCATCAAAATTTAATGCAAGGTCTCTCCTTTTCTCTTGTAATAGCAATTTTTATTTGTTAGACCCCAAAATAAAAGAGGGTCATCGGATCTTTTTGATGTATTACAGAGCCTTGAAAGATAGAATGTTGTAGAGAATTATGAAGGCTTTGGGAAGATAGAATGTTGTAGAGAGACATGATTTAAAACATTGACATTCATTTCTATATGTTGTGGAAGTGGTATAAATTTATTGTGTGGCACATTTATTCGATAACTAAATTATTTCAAAGACAATATAGGGGAGAGGATTATATAGTCATGAACCCTAACTTTAGGGGCACGTAGATATATGTAGGTATCTCATGAGCGTAAAAAAATTATATCATCGTGTAGCGTATGATTGTGCCATATCATAATTTTCAATTCGCGTGTTTATTTGGAGGGAAAAATAGTTTTTGAATTGATTTAATATGAATAAAATTAATATAAAGCATTTGAAAGAGGGACCAATGACCGAGTTCCCTATGTGTCACATTTTCATTCACAGCTTAAAAATTGTCTTTAATAAAAAAATTGAACAACTATTGGTACTTTTTTCAACCTATAGTGAAAAGAGATGTACATGTTTTGGTGCATGGACAACTATAGGGTCCTTTCCCCTAGTTAGAGCCAACATTGACACATTTTACATTTTTAGTCATGGTCATTAGTTCTCTTGTGCAGTCAAGGGGTAGAAGCCCCTTGCCATGTTTAGGAATAGTGCTCTTGTTGAGTCCTTTGGACTAAAGAGAGATATGAACTCTAAATATCTTCTCTAAAATGTATGTATATAAATTTATTTTTCTCTACACTTTGATTATTTTTTACATTTTCCTCCACTAACATTGACTATGATGTTTTAAAGTGGTAATATGAACTTGCTTATCCAAAGGTTATGCCTTGGTGTTTTAAAGTGGTAATACGAGTTGCATACCCTTGATCTTATGTTGTTGCATGCATCTAAAGAATGAGAGTCATGTCTTGGACATATGGAGGATCACTCAAGATAAATTATAATCACGGATTGATATGTTTATGCACTTTTATGATTGGAGTGCTGGAAAAAAGATCAAAATTGATATTTATAACTCTTAGGTCTTTAGAATAATAAACACTGATTACTGAGTATCTCTTAACATATGGGAGAAATTTAATTCTATGATTGGAGTGCTGGTAGGAAGATAAAAATGATCCTAAAGTACTTTTGAGAGTACCAAAGAAGGTGCCAACACTTACCCTATGGATTTGCAATTGAAAAACCTTGGATTTTAGAAATCGAAAGATGTTGAAAAATGAAATTATTGCATGCTTTTGGTTTCTCTTTTGTGATTTTTTCAGTTTATAAGATGGTTTCCTTGATTCTACATGAGTGTAGACAATCATTTTGGTAATTCATGTCTTGCAACAACTAGCCCACACTTTCTCTTACACTAGCCCACACTAGCCCACACTTTCTCAATTTGACAAATTATGCTATCCCTAGTTATATCTCACTCATTATTTCTTGCACACACAACCTATTTGTTCGCATAACGGTCACATTAATTCATCAATTGGTATATATCCTCGCATGTTACAATCTGAAATTTTAGATTACTCGCACATGCATCTGGGACCATAGTGCACATAAAGGTCCATAACATCCATACGCTATGGGCCAACCTAACCGCTTTGGTCCTTCCAACGATATTTTTCTTAATTTAAATCCCTTTGGTACACTTCTAGTTATCTTGATTCGAGTTTTCTAGATCCAGAAAACATATAAGCAATTTATTCATCTCTCATTAGAGGGAGGGCATTCTATCTACTTGACTCCTAACATTCCAATGAGAAAACACTAAGAGAAATCACAAGAAAAGCTACTCCAAGACTCCCTTGAGCCTCACATACTCTACATACTCATTCTAGGGTAGTCATCCACTTAGATTTGCAAGTACAAAAGGCACATTATCAAAGTCAAGTTAAATTAGGTAAAGGTCAAGTACAATCACATTGTTACAAGGTCATGATTATTAATATGGTTGCATACATTATAGATATCACATGTTAGGTGAGAACAACATGCGGTTTGAGCCCTCTTCAAAGTAGTGAAAACATCGGTGGTGCACAGGGGTGTCCACAACCCAACTAATATTTTTCCTGTAAGACTCCTTCACCATCCAAGGTTTTGAAGATTCTATCAACAACAAAACAAACAACACACAAGGTTGAAGATCCAAATTGCGGAGACATGAGAAAACCAGAAGCAATGCACATACCTTGAAAGTTTCGGGATCTTAAAGTGCAAAGGGACAAGGACGTATTAAATGGCCATAGCGGGGTACATTTTGGGATGTACCATACATTTTGTTTTAGGTAGTTTTTCACGACACGCTTTTAGTAGCGAAGCTCTATCATATTATTTCCATCCTTTTTCGAATCGGGTCAACCTGATTAGCACAAAAGTCAAAATATTAGTTGTCTTCTTCTCCTTTTCATTGCTAGTGATTTGTTACATTTTCTATCATTATTTGTCTTTGTTCAATTATTATTCATAATATTGTTGTAATTATTTTTGGAAAGTAATTGATTAGTATAATCTACCATCGACTACTACCTCCTAAATATGAAACCACTCAATGAGCCTCTTACTACCTATGATATTCCTACACATGGAGTCCTTTCTCTATTTTATGTTCAAGGAGACTTGCAAAATTAGGTTCATAGGATTCTCTTGATTTGTAAACCTCTAGCTTTGGAAATTTATGAGACCACAAAAATTACTATTCTACTTCTAATTCTTTGAAAATGATAGTTCTTAATGCTAGTGAATGAAATATGAACTTAGAACTATTTTGCATAAAAAGGAAAGATGGTAATTTAGCACACAAACACAATATTTTTATCCTGGAAACCCCCAATTTGAGGGAAAACTAGTCGGGAAGGGAAATTTCTCTTTCTTCCCACTTATATATTGGCCAAATTAAAAGGAAATATAAATTACAATAAGATGAAGGAAGATAAACAATGTCAACACCTCCCTTCTGTACTTTCTTTCTCTGTTCTCACACCTTGCTTCTACAAAACAATTCCAGCTTCAATGGTTTCTTTCTCACTTTTCTTCATTCCAACTTCAATACCCAATTCCACTTGTTCTCTTGCTTAAATAGCTTGTTCCCCATGTCCTCCCATGCACTAGAGAATGGGAAGAGACATTCCAAGGAAGAGACATGGCCAAATGTTTGAAATCCATGATCGTTCGTGGATTTATTTATTTTTGTTTCATTAGTGATATGACCGCTGGTGTATGCAGACTAAAGGTTACACAACCACCGTGGTGGTTACATAACCTTCATTCTCATGCAAAGGGACGGTTACACAACCACTACTCTGCACAAAGTGGTGGTTTTGTAACTTAACAGTTTGCTTCTCTTTCTAATTGATTTTTCTTCTTGTTCTAGTTGTTCTGATGAAGTGGTGTTTATTTACATCCCTATGGATTGCACCTCCCATGATTAGGAGGATTTTGGTCCCACAAAATCTTAGTGGGGAGTAGATGAGGAAACAATTCCCTCACTTTCTCCTTTGAGTACCATCGGGCATGCCTTGGTGTCTTCCCCTTGATTCCAACTTGCCAAGACTCTTGTGGACCTCTCCTTATCTCTATGATCTTGTGTTGTAACACTATGTTCTCCTTTGATTCATCTCGTGAGTCCAAGACGCAATCTTCTATGGAAGGTAGTAACTGAAATTCTTCTTCTTCGTCAAACATGGATGGCTCATATAGGTGCAAGTTATCACAATTTACTACTGAGTACATCCACATGAAATGTGGAAAATAAAGCCTGAAGGCATTTTCTCAAACTGCTCCAAGATAGTGAAGGGTCAATATCGTAGTGGCTTGAATTTCCTTTCTTGGCCTTATAATCTCTCCTTTCTTAATTAAATCCAAACCTTGTCTCTAACATGAATTTTTGCTCTCTATGATGTTGATCGTGTCTAGCCTTATACTTGGCTTGATATTTCTCCAATTTTTCTTTTACCTTGAGATGGATTTTTCAGATCCTATCAATGAACTTCATTGTTCTAGTCACCTTTGAATCATGTATATCCCCTTCTTCCTACTACCCACCATAATATCCAGGTAGATTAGTAAGTAGATATCTTAATCATGCTTCAAATGGTGACTACATAATCGATGTGTGTACTTGCCCTATTGTAGAAATGTTAAACATAGGATAAGGACTCATCCTAAGTCTATGGATACTTATTGTTGTATCCTCTAATTAGTTATAACAAAGTCTTTTCCACCACCTCTGCTTTTCCATATATCTTTGGATGGAAGGTCATGCTCCTCTCAGTAACTCCGGAGTCCATCTTGCCCCAAAAATTAGTGCAAAATTCCCCAAGAACCTGAATCTCTCTTAGAAACAATAGATTTTGGAAAACCAAGATTCACCCATACCGTAGACACCTAAAATTGATTATCCAATTTAGTGTCCCTCGTGCGCGTTTTCTCTCTCTGGTAACCTGGGGCACGTTTATGTCACCACTATCCCCTTGGGATATTATTCGATTTGTGATTTAAACACCTATCCTAAGTTTAATTCACCCCTTTATGTTTTACCCATGAGTAATTAAATATTAACTATTTAATTACACCTTTTCACATGTATCCTAACCACTTATTTACCCCATATCTATCCTATCCATGTGTCCCTCCTATTTCTCCTCCTCACAATCAAGCGGCGGGATATTTCCCGTATTTGAGGTGGAGGGATAACTCTTATCTTTCTAGAAATCATTCATTTTGGCCATCTCGGAGTTCATTCCGCGATCGGCGCCGATCGCCGTCACGACGCGCCGATTTTTAGGAGCGGCGCCGATTATAAATAGAAGCCCAGAACTCAGTTCTGGGACAGACGAAGAAAAAACACACGCACGAACACGAAGGACAGACAGAGACAGATCGCGAAAGAAACACAGACCGTGAAAGAGAGAGAACGAGAGATCTTTGCGCATCTAGTGTCAACATTATCTATCAAATGAGAACGGATCTTGTCCAAATCAATCCCTGAGAGGAGCACCGTTACTCTGTTCTTATCACATCAACATCGCACGTATCCATTGATCTTCTGGTGACTCTGTTCCAGTATCTCACCGGCTTCGGCATATCCAATAGACGTTGATGATCTGGCCTTCACTTTCCGATTTCCAAATCTTCTCGCACTGTCCCCGATCGACCGATCTACTTTTAGTCAACGCCGATCTTATTCGATCGCCGACGCCGATTCTTCATAACCGATGCCAATCACATCGATTATCTTATTCGATCAACGCCGATTCTTCATAACCGACGCCGATCACATCAGTCGACGCCGATTCTACATAATCGACGCCGATCATCCTGCAGACAGGTAAAAGGACACAGGTAACACAAATCTAGCTTTGTTTTCACAGTTCCCTATCTTCTGTTGCTTTCTGCCTGCTGTTTAGATTCTGTTTATTACCTTGATCAGAAAATCTAGTCTTGTACGTACATCTTTTATCATGTATGCTTCTTTACTTAATTGAAACGTGGGCTGACATCCGCCGAGGGAGCTCATCGCTTCCCGGACCCGCTTCTCGGGCAGTCCACCTAAATATCTTTTAACGTGGTCTTTTTCTGTCAAGCATCGGTGTCTCGCAGGTTACTTGGATCTATTGTGCAGAATTGCTCGTGTGCGCCCGTCTTATCTACATCGGCTTCCTCATCCGTCTACATCTTCGGATCTTATCCATCAGGTATCAATTTCATTGGAGTTTTTCAGGGTTTTTGTGTTTAGTTTGGTGCATTAACTTGGACAGGTAACAAGTGCAAAATTCTTGATCTACATTCTGGCACGCCCGGTGGGACCCAACCAAAGTCCCTTATTGGTAAGTTCATTTCTTTTCTAGTTTTGAGCTTTGTTCTTTTTCTTCACTGATTTCTATCAGTTCTGTTTGAGCATTTCCTATCATCGTTTTAATCTTGCTCTTTATGTGAAATTGTTATTTCCTTGAAATTTTTCTAGTTCCTTGAAATAGAAATTTCTGTTTCACCATTATCTGGATATATCTTTCTGGATTTTGTTTGGTGTTTGCTTAACCTCTTCTTGCGGAGCACTTTGCTTGTTCGTGGGATTGTTCGAGGGGAAGAGCTCAACAACACGCTTTTTGAAGTCCACACACCTTGGAGAGCTAAGTCTACAAGTATTTCTCTTTTACGGTGTTTTCTCCTTTTTAGAAAAAAAAAAAAAAAAAGTCTTTGTTTGTTGTCCATCACATTCGAACATTTCAATTTTTGGTGCTTAAAAAGAATTTAATCGCATTTGGGAAAGAATCTGTTTGACTTGTCTTCATCGAAATCAAACACTTCGTTTTTAAGTGCTTAAAAATAAAAAAATAAAAAAAATTAAAAAAAATAAAAAAAATTAAAAAAAAGAACTCTTTCTTTGTCATTTTTGTTGTATGTTTTTCATCTAGTTTTAATTAGGCTGGAAAATCGATCAAAATCGGTAGTGACACTATTTGATTTTTATTTTTCACCCTTGCACACAAAGCCAAAATCATTAGGTGTAAAGCATTTAAACAAAAATTCTTTCCCTAGCCTCGCCTACTTGGAAGTGACATCTAAGAGGAAGAGCCTACATGGTACTCGGGCCGCGCTATAAATTCATGGAAGTTCTGGTATATATTGGCAAAGCACCCGACTCCCTTATCGCAGCGGTGTGTGAAGTGTGGGGGTAGGCCCCTATATCAAGCCACGTACTGGTCTTTTACTGAAGTGCCTTCGGGACTCCTCACCAAAACATCCCCCAAACCATCCTTAGTTTGGCTATCTGAGTAGTTCCTGTTCTAAAGGCCTTCCCTAATATTTTCTTTCTTAAAAGCATAAAAACTTAAAAGAGATAATCACCTACGCTGCTTGAATTGTCTGTGCATTAGTTAGGTCAATCTTGTTTTCTACTTGTTTATGACGGTCATCACTCGGTTACAATCTAGAAGAATGGCTCAATTAGCCCCTTCTTCCTCCGAGATCACCACTAGTGTGGAGGTTTCGGCACCCCCCAGGTCTTCCTCGGGACCACTGTTAATGGGTTCCCCATCTTGGTCATATAATCCTTTTTATCAGGCCAAAACAACCCCATCACGTCCAGCTTCCCCTAGTCCTTCAGAAATATCATCTGCTTCTGACTCAGAGTATGTTCCTCGCGGGGATCCTAAATTTCAGGCGCTCCTCGATCGCAATCCGGTAGCCCTCATGGACTACATAGTACACAAGTCTATTCAAATATCTGATCAGGGACCACCAATCCAGCAAGTGTACGATTATCCTCGTGAACCACCCCAGGCTTTTGTAGAACAGCTAGCATCATCTTTCTCGCCTCGAGCCACGGAGGAGGGCGGCACACCTGTGCCTCCTTTTTCTCTTCCACCGACCATATCGACTAGTTCTCAAATAGTCTTACCTATTCCTAACGCCGCAGTTACCTCGACTATTCCACAACCTACTTCTGAGAGGTCCTCTTCTCTGGCTATAATGAGTGCATCTGCGCACCCGCATATTGCTGTTAACTCATCTATGTCGTCCATTGTATCCCAGGGTCAGTACCCCTTTATGAGTCAACCCCCTTCGACTAGTCACTTGGTTCCTGCTTCTCGTCCTCCAGTGGGTTTTTCTTCCAATGTTCCAGCAACAGTGACCTTCGCCCATCCTCTAGTATCGGCGCCCTTAATAACTAATCCGGCAGTAAAAAGCCTCTTTCAGGTCTTGTTCCCCACCATGTCCAATCAAATCGGCACCCATGATCCTCAATCTGCTTTCCACCAATCACGAGGCTCCGATTCGGCACCCATGTTCCTCTCTGTATTCGGTCAGCAAGCATAGAGTCCACCAATCACAGGCTCCGTCCATCATCCAACCTTCATTTTCTCAACCACTTATTATCCCACAACCTGCCTATACACAGGCTCCTTCACAACAAATACCCCACCAGGCGTCACCCAGAACACTGGTTACTCCTCTTATCATCCTATCAATCAACAGATGAATCCCCCATTGACACCTCAACAGCATCCACCATTTACTTCTTATGTAGGACATGCCAGTCTGCCTCCTCCTCAATCCGACGTGGTTCAAATTCTTTTCAAGAAAATCGCAGACTTGGAAGCCTCCACCAAAGGGGCTCGTCCTTCATACTCTTTTGAAGAAGTGTGTAATGAACCCATTCACCCCTCAGTGGCTTTTAAGCCTTATCCTCCCCAATGGGAACTTCCTAAATTTTCAAAATTTCATAGTCGGGAGGACCCTCAACAGCATTTGCGAGCATTCAAACATGCTTGCTACCTCATAGTCCAGGATCAGGAGCTTATGCTCCGTACTTTTCCTATGTCTCTAGCAAGTCCTGCTTTAGACTGGTACAATAACATTCCTCAACATTCCTTGTTTTCTTTCTCTCAATTGGCCTAGATGTTTGTTGAAAACTTTTCAATAAATATCGCGCATAAGATCTCGATTATAGATCTTTATAACATTAAATCGAATTCGATGATGAGTCTATTGCAGAGACTTTGTCGCTCGTTGGAGAGGGATAATCAACCAATTGTCTTTCTCCCTTCCTCAATCCCAACAGATCGAGTTGTTTACTCGATCTTGTGCTAATCATATTTCTTCCACTTTAAGGATCCAAACCTTTCATACATTTGAAGAAGCCTTTACGATGGCACGCAAACTTGAATCTCACGCCATTGAACAAGGGAAGTTAAAACTTCGCTCTAAATCTAAACCGGATTTTTCTCGGTTTACCAAATCAAATCCTTCCACTTCTAAAGACAAGAATCAGGGATCCACCAACGCTATCGTATTAAAAACATCACGAGCCGATAACACTTCTAATCAAACACCACGAAGAGACTCCTCATCTTCTCGAAAAGGGTCCTCGTCATCTCGATCTTACACTTCGTTGGGGGAATCATATGCTTCTATCCTGAAAAAAATGTTGGAAGTCCACATGATCGAACTTCCTCCCATTAGGAATATTGATGAAAGCCAAGAACGTCCATTCTGGTATAGAAAATGATTTCTGTCATTATCATAGAACCAAAGGTCATGACATCGAGCGATGTCAGACCTTCAAAAATCTTGTCCAGAAATTCATTGATAAAGGCGAGCTCATTCTGGATAACCCAAATGCTCCCCCAAATCAAGCGTTGGATGTCTTTAAACAACCTTTTCCTAATCATTCCCCGAACCATGACGCTTCAGAGTCTCAAAAACCAAACACTCATACTATCAGCTTCATCTCTATTGAAGAATCTTCTTCTAAAACTAAGCCATCTGTAAACACATCGACCGAATCAGAACCTCCTTCCGCCTCGTTAATCGTTGGGATTCCACCATCTTCAGATAGTCCGTCTTTGAATATTCCAACATTGTTAGATACGGATTCACCTCTCTCTGCTTCTTTGCCTGATCTTCCGTCCATACCCAAGACAGTGTCATCATCATCATCTGTCTCATCATCGACATTCTTTCAATGCTCGAGGTAATTACATCCCTTCGAGTTTCCACCACGGATACATCTACTTCTATTTCTCCCATTTTTGCTGCGACTATGCCATTGGTGAACGTACCTATAGTTGTGCCGACTTCGACGGAAGCGTCTTCGATTTTGACTCTTCCTGTTTCCTTTCCTACAGTAGTTTCACCCACAATTACTGTACCAGAAGAAGTTCCCTCGCAAGGAACTGCTTCTTCATCACTCACTTCTTCCATCACAAATGCTACTTTGCCTATTAAGGGGAAATATAAAGAAGTAGCACCAACACCTATACGCTCGGTTCCTGAACTTAGACCGAGACAACCGAAATCTAACGTTGCGTCATCAGTACCACCCCATTTGCTTTCCCCAAAAAGGTTGCAATCACCTTATGCGGTTGAAATTATCACCATCCCTGAAAAAGGAAAGCCCATATTTCGAACCATCAAGACTCTTGGTGCTTTTCCGCAAAAATCTCTCTCTGCGCCTCATAAAAGATTGGATTTGTCCGCTGAGAAGGCGTCTTCTTCTACACACTTATCAAAACCATCATCTTCTTCTACAACACATTCTTCACCAGCACCTCGAAAAGTGGACTTACCTACTAAAGAGACGTCACCTCTTTCATCAGAATCATCATCTTCATTACCAAAAACCAGGGCACCCTCTGTCCCTCCAATTATACCTACTTTGGAAGCTTCTCCTTCATCTAAATCGACATCATCTAAATCGTCATTAGTTTCGACCAAACAGCCTCCCTTATCTCTGAAGACCACAACACTTGTCACATCTCCATCATCTTCAAAATCTATTTTAGGGGCTCCTCCTCCACCAAAATCAATCATGTCTCACTTACTTCCATCTCAAGTGCCCAAGGCTGCTCATCCAGATGTCCAAAAAAATAAGATGATCCCTAAAAAGACTGTCAAACCAAACATGCAGGTTCTTTTACCTCGGCAGTCTCTTAAAGTGAAAGAGACGCCTTCATCATCTCTGTCCCCATCCTTGTCTACCGGGTTCTATACTGAAATCCTTCGCCAACTTATTCAATCTTCATCCATATCTCTTCCTCCGATTAAACCCTATAACCCTAAAGGAGTTAAACCTACCTGGTTTAACTCTGATTTGATTTGTGCTTACCACCGTACCCCGGGTCATGATACTGAGGGATGTAAAGCTCTTCAATCTGTCGTCAACAACCTTTTGGAAGAAAGTGATCTTTTGCTGGAGGAGGAGAAACAAGCACCTCCTGTCATCTTAGCTCCATCTGAACCCCAACGATCTACTCAGGCCTCTACTTCTAGTGATTACACTCCAAATGATCTTCCACCTTCTCAAATCGACACAATCCATATCGCCACTAGAACCCAACAGTATGATAATCCATCCTCATCTACAGCATCTCGACCACAGGTTGTCATTTCTGCAGCCCCCGAAGGAGTTCCTCCTTCCTCATTAGCCCCACGACCTCGGGTCTCTATTCGTGCTGCACCTCGGGCTCAAATTCCCGTGTCAGTTGAGAGTGTTATGAAACAACTTACCCGGGATCCAGTCAAAATGTCTCTTTTTGACCTCATTCAATCCTCTCATAACATCGCCAGATCTGATTGATAATCTGCGTTGCATCGCAGTGAATTCGGATGAGCCCCAGCCTTTCGAGATGGTTGTTGGATTGAATAGACCATCAACCACCATTTCTTTTGAAGATTCGGAAATTCCCCTCTTTCTTCAGAGGATTTGGAGGCTCCCCTCTTTATCACAGTCCAAATCGACAACACTACCTTAAAACGCATTATGATCGACAGTGGAGCTGCACTCAACGTCATCTCCTCGCACACATTCGAGCAACTTAAGTTACCAAAGAACGTAGTGTCACCCCCGCCTTTCGCTCTTCGATCATTTAACGATCAGCTAGCAGTTACTTTAGGAACTGTGGTCCTACCCATTCGAGTAGGTAAGAAGTTGCTTCACGAACTCTTTTACATTGTTGAAGGGAAATTCCACTATAATATGATCCTCGGACGCTCCTGGATTCGTGCAATGCATTGTGTCCCATCCACCCTCCATCGATGCTTAAAATATCAATATGAGGGCAAAATATATACTCATCCAGGAGATCCTTTGCCTTCCGCGCAATGCGACATGACCACAGGGTCTGCCCCTCTAAAGGAAAATGCCTGTTCTCCTGACGGGGCCTCATCTTCTTCCATACCTGCAACCAAACTACTAGATGTACAAAATCTAGTAGAAACATTGTAGCGTTTCTCACTAGGAGAGCTTCCTCTCCTTTCTTTTGACACCCATTTCAAACCTAGTGAGTATGGTAGACCAGACAAACAACCTGAATATCAGCCAGGTCTTGGTCGCATCGTCACCATTGGTCTGCCCAATCAACAGACTAACTTCATTTACGGTGGTCTTGATACACCTCACTATCGCCCGGATTCTCCTCCTAGGGCCAAACCTTATCTAACAGGGTTTGATTGTCTACAGAATCCCACGTTTGCAAAAACTTATTTATATCGATGCGCATGGAAGGGCTTTGGCTTAGGTAAATATGAACAAGGTGTGCATGACCTCGCGTCCATTCCAACTCTCAAGCCACATCAAAAATTTGGTTTAGGATTTAAACCTCTTTCAAAAGCCACCGTCACTGTTCTCAATGAGCCTCTTCCTATCGAAGAACCATCTTCTCCCGCTAAGTCAGAAGCATCACTCGATGTGGACGACGACATTTCCATCCCGTCTAACTTTTTTTTTAATCAATACCATTTCCTTAGGGCCACTAGCCTATAAGACTAATGACAAGTCCACTTCCATACCATTAATTTTCCCTGAAATAGTTGGAGATGACTCTCCTACTATCAACACTATCCACTGTGCGGATGATGATTCTGTCCTCACCTATCTAGGGGCAGAGGATTCCTATCTTCCCAAAACTATTCCTTCTGACACGTCTATGCTTCTCAACGAAGCCACTGTCGACCTTAATATAGGGACTTCTAAAGACCCTCGCATCATTAAGGTCGGCCAATCCCTTAATCCACAGGAATTAGGAGACTTTACCACTTTTCTTTCCAACCATCGTCAAGCTTTTGCTTGGGCATATGAGGATATGCCAGGACTCGATCCCGATATTGTGGTCCACAATATCGTTACTCTTCCCGACATCAAACCAGTTAAACAAAAATTACGTAAAATGCACCCTAGAGTAGCCCTTCTAAAAGAAGAATTGCAGCGCTTGCTCTCGGCTAACTTCATCCAACCCATCGATTATCCACAATGGGTTTCCAATGTAGTACCAGTAACTAAAGCTACTGGGAAAATTTGAATTTGTACCGACTTCCGGGATCTTAATCTTGCTTGTCCAAAAGATGATTTTCCTCTACCTAATATCGACCAACTCGTTTATTTAAGCTGCGGTCATGAGATGCTTTCGCTTATGGATGGTTTCTCTAGATATAATCAAATTCTCATCGCACCAGAAGACCAACATAAGACTTCTTTCATAACTCCTTGGGGGACCTTTTGTTATCGTGTCATGCCTTTCGGTCTTAAGAATGCAGGAGCGACCTATCAGCGAGAAATGACCTACATCTTCCATGATCTCTTACACAAAACTATGGAAGATTACGTCGACGATCTCCTCGGTAAATCCAAGCGTCGGCAGGATCATCTTTTCATCCTTACACCTCTCTTTGAGAGGCTTATCCGCTTTTGTCTTCGTCTAAATCCATCTAAGTGCATGTTTGGCGTTCTCACTGGTAAACTTTTAGGTTTTATCATTTCCATTAGGGGTATTAAAGTAGACCCCGCAAAAATAAAAGCTATCCTTGAGATGCCTCCCCCTTCTAACTTAAAGCAACTCCGCGAGTCTCCAGGGCGTCTTGATCGGTCGTCGTTTTATCTCTCACAATTGTCGGACCGTTGTCAACCTTTTCATCATCTCCTCCGTAAGAATGTTCATTTTGAATGGGATGAGCATTGCCAAAAGGCCTTTGATGATCTCAAATCTTATCTTCTTTCTCCACCTGTGCTTACACCTCCACGCGAGGGGGAGCCTTTCTATCTTTATATCTCTGTGACTGACCATGCTCTGGGAGCCATGATCTCGCATCGGGACGCTTGCGGTAAAGAACAAGCTGTCTATTACATCAGTCGCACCCTCCATGAGTATGAAACATGTTATTCCGAAGCTGAAAAGCTGTGTTGTGCTCTCTTCTTCGCAACTTCTAAACTTCATCATTATCTTCTTAATCACAAAACTTACATTGTCACAAGTGTCAATCCACTCAAGACAATTCATGCGAAGCCTTATCACAATGATCGTATCACTCGTTGGCTCATGCTTATGACTGAATTTGATCTCGAGTTTATCCCGCAAAAGTCTATCAAGGGTCAGGTCATTGCAGATCAATTAGCTGATGCTCCTCTTCCGGACACTCAAGTCCCCCTTGCTCAATTCCCCGATGAATATATCCAACAAATTGATTTAGGTCTATCTCCATTTAAAGTAAAGCTCTTCTTTGATGGATCCAAATGCCAACAAGGGGGAGGTGCGGGTTTCATGATGATTCCTCCTTGGGGTACGCCTATCCCAGTCACACACAAATTAAACTTTGAGTGCACCAATAATATGGCTGAATATGAAGCTCTTGTCTTGGGTCTTCAAAATGCCATTAATCTCGGCGCTCGTCATATTGACATCTTTGGTGATTCTGAACTCATCGTTAATCAAGTCACGGGTGTCTATCAATGCAAGAATGATATCCTTCAAAAATATCGTGATATCGTTCTCGTTCAACTCCAATCTTTCGATAAATTCACTATCCAATCTATTCCTCGCACTGCGAATCGATTCGCAGATACAATGGCTTCGTTAGCCTCGCTTATCCCGCCTTTTACCGAGGACTCGCGACTTTATGTGGCTGTGCAATGATTAGATCAACCATCTCATCTTAGACAACTAACTTCAATCCATGCTATCACAACCCATACTCAGGATGAGTGGTATCAGCAGATCGTTGATTATCTATCTCATTCAGTGCTTCCTCCAGATCTAACTTCCAATGGTAGAAGATCTTTTATCCTACGTGCTAATCGCTATACTATTTTAGGAGGGATCCTCTACAAACGCAGCTTTGATGGCATTTTGCTTCGGTGCCTCAAATCCCTTGAATCATCTAAAGCTATCCAGGAGGTCCATGACGGTATCTGTGGTGGACATTTTAGTGGCTCGGCCGTAGCTAAACGCATCTTACGATTAGGATATTATTGGCCTTCTCTTAATCGAGATTGTTGTGAATACACTAAGAAATGTGTCAAGTGTCAACAACATTCCAATCTCACGCACATCCCTAGTCAAGCTTTACAACCTACAGCGGATTTGTGGCCTTTTTCGCAATGGGGTCTTGATCTTATTGGTCTCATCAATCCCCGTTCTTCACAGCGTCATCATTCTATCATTACTGCCACTGAGTACTTTACTAAGTGGGTGGAAGCTATCCCTCTTTCTTCAACAAAAGCTAAACCCATAGTTGATTTTGTCTATCAGCACATCATTTGTCGCTTTGGTGTCCCACACAAACTCATCACAGATAACGGTAAGTCTTTCAAGAACGTTGATTTGCAGAACCTCTGCGACGCTTTCAATATCAAACTCAGCTTTTCTTCTCCATACTATCCTCAAGCTAATGGCCAGGCCGAAGCTTCCAATAAAACTTTGCGTAATATTCTCGCAAAGGTAACTAGTCGAGCTGGTAGGGATTGGCATTTACATATCCCTTTTGCTCTCTGGGCTTATCGGACTAGCATCCGTACTCCTACTGGTGCTACTCCCTTCTCTCTCGTCTATGGGTCTGAGGCTGTTCTTCCTTTGGAAGTCCAAATCCCATCTCTCCGTGTTTCTCTTAGAGAATTCATCTCCGATGAGGACTATCGTCAAAATCGTCTAGCACAACTTGAATTATTAGATGAGCGGCGTCTCAACGCTCTTGAACATCATCAAGTCTATCTTGAACGTGTCAAACGTGCTTATAACAAGCACTTGCAGCATCGTGACTTCAAAATTGGTGATCTTGTTCTTAAAGAAAACCAAAATGTCACTACACTCGAAAGGAGTCAACGTGGTAAGTTTGCTCCCAACTGGATGGGCCCGTACATTATCACTCATAAATATGGGTCTGGGGCTTATCGTCTATCTTCCATGGATGGTATACCCGAAGTGGAACCTCTTAATGCCTTGCATCTAAGGCCCTTCTACTGTTAAAATCTATCTTACACAAATCTAGTCGCAAGACAGATCTTTCATCCGTCTAACAACCAGTCATCTACTTTCATGGTGATTCGAAATTATGTGGTTCTCCGCCTTTTGTCTTTTTTACCTTAAATATGAGTATCGCGGCTCTACTCATAGCATTTTTCTTCTGGATATGTTCCTCCTCATGGTAGGAATACCTTAATCACCATTTCATTTGTCCCAAGTGCTTATCTTAATCGGATCTACTCGGGGCATGAGTGCATGCTCTTTATATGTTTTCTTCCCCTCTATCTGATCTATCTAGGTCTAAACTCAGCTTCTTCCAAAAAGCTTTTCAAAAAAAAAAAAAAAATTTTCAAAAAAAAAAAAAAAAAAAAAAAAAGAAGAAAGAAGATGCTATCCAAAAAAAAAAAAAAGATAGACTGATCCCTTGAAGGACAGCTATCCATACATTATCAAATGAATCAAAAGATATAGACCATACCCTCGAAGGATGGCTATCATTAAAATTCAAAATACAGACCGCTCCCTTGAAGGACGGCTTGTTTCTCAAAGGAATACTCAAGGCTTCTTGCATTGATCAGCCTTTCAATCAGTTTCTACACTTTTTAGCATCACTGAAAGACTTCCCGTATTGATCAGTCTTTCCATATCTAGCAAACTTCCCGCATTGATCAGTTTGCTTTTCTGCCAGAAATCATGAAGCTGAGATATAAGACCTTTTTGTCGATCATATGGAGAATCCTATTTTCCCAGTATAAACATGTATTCTGTCCCTTGTAAATTTCGATGAGATACTTACTTACTGCTCCTTCCGTTTCCCTCCTAAATCTGGTTTGCGACTAGTTAGTGTCAGGTTTATTTTAACCTCATGTAGGGCCTTGTATGCACGATCTTTTGGTTTCTTATCCAGATTCTATTTATGGTCGGTTGAGAGTCCAACTTATCATTTTTCCTCTTATCTGGGTGTATTTCCTTTATTTCTAATCAAGGTCGTTTTCATTACATCCTTGACTCTCACAGAGAGTATGTCCGATTATTTCATCCAGTTAAATTGACATTTCATATGTTAATTTAATCAAAATTTATCATCTATCTAATTTCATCTTATCTACTTTGACATATCAAAGCATGTATTGTCAACACATGTGAATCTATCTATCTATTTTCATCAAAATTTAATCAAAATCTCAAAAATATCAAATCCATTTCAACTATCAAAACCCATCTATCCATCACATCATCTAAACACTTAACACTACATCTATCTATATCTATTTTCATCAAAATTAAATTAACATCTCAAACATACCAAATCTATCAATCACATCTATCCATCTATCCATCAAAACATCTAAAAACTTGTACATCCAAGTGACACTACATCTATCTATTTTTCATCAAAATTATATCCACATATCAATCACATCAAATCACATCACATCTATCTATCCTCTATGTCTATGTTCATCCAATCTCATCTATTTATCATCTATCAATCTATGTCTACATCCATCACAATTATGCTACATCTGTCCATGTATATCAAAATTAAAAACAGGAGAACAATCATATGACAAAAACAATGATAAATCTATATATATACATAAGTGTCTGTACAACAAAAAATGGGTGGCTCTCAATCAAGCCATCTATACAATGCCTTCCAATCGAGGCTACATCACTACACTGATACAAAATATAAAAAAATCCCTATATAGTAAAATCTGATGCATGGAGGACACTATCTCCTCCACCCTCCTCTGGACCAGGCTGTCTCTCCTGGCCGCCGCCTATCGAGCTAGATGCACCTGCTGCTGGAGGTCTCTGCCCACCTCGGTCTCTCCCGGTGCTCCCTCCACCTGAGGCCCCGCTCGCTGTGGCCGTCGCTGATCTCCTCCTCGCCCCATACCGAGGCACATCTGGGGCATGCTGCGCTAAGGCATCCTCATAGTATCTCACCTCAGCGAGGAGAGACTGATATGTGCTCAAGCTCACGGTACCCGGTGCTCGTAATGGTGTTGTTGGTGCTGCTGGTGCTGCTTGGTGGTGCCCCTCCTAGGGTCGTGCCCTATGTACCAGACTCTGACGTGGTACCTGTCTCCCCATATTTGGCCCTGAGGGCCTCCCTATGTCGAAGGTAGCGATCCCTCTGCTGGATCGCTGTATCTCGCTCCTGGCGAGCGGTGTCTCTCTCCAAAATCAGGGCATCCCTCTCCTCTGTCAGAGCTCGAATCTCCTCGAGAGCCACCTGGTGTGTCTGCGTCAGGGTGGCGTGCTCTCCCTCCAGTCTCTCTAGCACTGTAGCCATATCCTCCTCGTCGGCATCTATAGATGCCGGGAGATGTCGTGGTAGCTCTGTCGCATACCATGCAGCATAACCATCACCTACTCCAGCATCATCATCACTGTCTGTGGAGGGTGGGGCCTCTCTCAATGGATCTGCCGGGATCAAAATCGGCAGATCAGTCTCCCTGCTATCTCACCTATAAGGCCTGTAAGTAGTCGGCACTTTCTGCACTAGGCCGAACTGTCTCAATACCCGCATAAACGGGACTCGCTCCCACATATCAGGCCTGCGGCCCCTAACCACCCTGCTCCGTCTCAATGCCACCAAGTGAGCATCCTGACCAACCCATGTCGGAAATACCCGATATGGCCTCCAGATAACCTGATCCGGTGTCAGCGTCCTGAAACGCTCAGTGTACCAATCTGAGATCTCCCTGTATCCCCAGCGGCCATATCGGCCCGCCATCGCCGGAATCCATAATCAACAGCTCCCACTACTGCTGGCATCCAAGGAAGCCGGATGGCACGATCAACTGCTATATGCTCATATGCCCAGCAGTGGAGCACAAAACTAACATCAATACCTGTCCTCCGGCCAGTGGTATACATCCATAGCTCGTGATATATCTGAGCTATCAGAGCATCAGCAAAAGCAAATACCTGTCTGAACTGCAGGATGTCGCAAACGCAATCTAATAATAATAGTGGGAATCTCCCACCTCCTGAATCTGGCAGAGTGAAATAGGATATCGCCATCTGAATCAAAACTATCCATCTGCTCAGGGGCTATCACATGCATCTTTGCGAGGCTATCCGCACTGCCCCAGACACTATCTCTGAATCATCTGCCCTATCTCCATACAATCGAACTAGGGCCCTCTGCTGCTGCTCTCGTGGTGTAATCTCTATCGGGTCCCCAGTGATCGGCAGTCTCAAAATCCTGTATATATCCTCATGGGTGATGGTCATCTCACCCGTCCTGAACCAAAAAGTGCACGTCTGGCTATCCCATCGTCGCACTAGTGCTCGCATCAACTCTACATCTCGCGGCACTCGTCTGTAGTATCTAAAGCCCCCGAGCCCGGCTAACTCTAAATGCCGCCAATCTGCATCAGTCACATCAGGAAGAATAGTCTCTAGTAACTCGGGAATAGCATCCCTCATGTGTAGAACCTCTCGTGCCTGCATCCACGACATCAAGAGCAATATTAGTCTCATATTTACCCAAATCAGAACATCCAAAACAAAAAAAAAAAAAAACAAAAAAACATTACAATCTATTCACAAGTCTATACAATCGGCGTCGATTAAATATAATCGGCGTCGTTTATTTATAGTCGACGCCGATTAACATAAATCGGTGCCGCTTGAATATAATCGGCGTCGACTATACCAATCGGCGCCGATTGCTCGGCCGGATGTAAAAAACACCCTGGCCTCCCACCCAGAAAAATAGAAATAAAAATAAATAAATAAAGCAAAAGTAAAACAACGGGTTCACGAAGAACCACTTACCCCAGGTCGTGTCCTCCTGCGCTTCTGACCGCTCCCAGAGGCTTCCATGGTGCTCAAATCCAACTTTTGACTCTCTCTGAATCAATCGTCACGGAGTGAATAAATCGTTCACGTTTTCCGTTCACATATTTATATGTGCGGTGCAAGGTCGGCGCCGATTGTTTTGGTCGACGCCGTTTATTTAAGTCGACGCCGATTTTTAAATCGCCGCCGATTTTCCATCTCTTTGCCTTAGTGTTGATGCTTGGCTTATTTATCTATCTGATCATTATTGTGCGTTGAATGTTGCCTTTTGGCACATATTTTCGATATCACCGTCCATTTCGAGTTTGTTCCCTTTGCATGGGGCACTCATACTTTTTGGCAACTTAGAGTTAAACGGGTCTGTAGGCACTAACGTCGTCTACTTTGCAGACCGTCTAGTTGTCCCTACCAATGTGTCTCTCTTTAGATGCTGACTATTTTGCAGCCCTCCTTACACTCATGGGTCTGTAGGTACTAACGTCGTCTCATGAGGAGACCGTCTAGTTTGCCCTACCAATGTGAGTTCCTTAGGTTGCTGCCTTTTTATTTATTTTTATGCGTCATCAATGATCAGATCTACTCCAGACATCCAGCTGGGGCATCCCGCGTTTTCATCTACCTTTTTTCAAACTTGGGATCATTTGTTCTATCATCCATCCCATCCCTAGTTTGAGGGGGATCGCATCATCACTTTTTCTTCCTTTCTTCCACCTCCTTGTTTTTGTCTCACAACCTTGCTTATCGCAAGTTACTCGACAAAAAGGGGCAAAATGTAGACACCTAAAATTGATTATCCAATTTAGTGTCCCTCGTGCGCGTTTTCTCTCTCAGGTAACCTGGGGCACGTTTATATCACCACTATCCCCTTGGGATATTATTCAATTTACATTTTAAACACCTATCCTAAGTTTAATTCACCCCTTTATGTTTTACCCATGAGTAATTAAATATTAACTATTTAATTACACCTTTTCACATGTATCCTAACCACTTATTTACCCCATATCTATCCTATCCATGTGTCCCTCCTATTTCTCCTCCTCACAATCAAGCAGTGGGATATTTCCCGTATTTGAGGTGGAGGGATAACTCTTATCTTTCTAGAAATCGTTCATTTTGGCCATCTCGGGAGTCTGTTCCGCGATCGGCGCCGACCGGTACGGTCGACGCCGATTTTTAGGAGCGGCGCCGATTATAAATAGAAGCCCAGAACTCAGTTCTGGGACGGAAGAAAAAAAAACACACGCACGAACACGAAGGACAGACAGAGACAGATCGTGAAAGAAACACAGACCGTGAAAGAGAGAGAACGAGAGATCTTTGCGCATCTAGTGTCAACATTATCTATCAAATGAGAACGGATCTTGTCCAAATCAATCCCTGAGAGGAGCACCGTTACTCTGTTCTTATCACATCAACATCGCACGTATCCATTGATCTTCTGGTGACTCTGTTCCAGTATCTCACCGGCTTCGGCATATCCAGCAGACGTTGACGATCTGGCCTTCACTTTCCGATTTCCAAATCTTCTCTCACTGTCCCCGATCGACCGATCTACTTTTAGTCGACGCCGATCTTATTCAGTCGACGCCGATTCTTCATAACCGACGCCGATCACATCAGTCGACGCCGATTCTACATAATCGACGCCGATCATCCTGCAGACAGGTAAAAGGACACAGGTAACACAAATCTAGCTTTGTTTCCATAGTTCCCTGTCTTCTGTTGCTTTCTACCTGCTTTTTAGATTCTGTTTATTACCTTGATCAGAAAATCTAGTCTTGTACGTACATCTTTTATCATGTATGCTTCTTTACTTAATTGAAAACGTGGACTGACATCCGCCGAGGGAGCTCATCGCTTCCCGGACCCGCTTCTCGGGCAGTCCACCTAAATATCTTTTAACGTGGTCTTTTTCTGTCAAGCATCGGTGTCTCACAGGTTACTTGGATCTATTGTGCAGAATTGCTCGTGTGCGCCCGTCTTATCTACATCGGCTTCCTCATCCGTCTACATCTTCGGATCTTGTCCATCAGGTATCAATTTCATTGGAGTTTTCGGGGTTTTGTGTTTAGTTTGGTGCATTAACTTGGACAGTAACAAGCGCGAAATTCTTGATCTACACATACATTAGTAAAGAAAATTTCAACTGCCTCATATGATTTTATCATCTTTTTACATGCCATAAGAACACACATTTTGCTAAATCTATCAACAACAACATATAAATAATCATGGCCATGTTTAGACATAAGTAGTCCTCCTACAAAATCCATAGAAATATCTTCCCAAGGACGAGTAGGGACCGGTAAAGGCATATACAAACCTTCCTTCCTGATTTTAGGCTTGTTTATACAAAAAATTTTACATCCTCTTATGAATTTAGACACTTCTTCTTGCATATTGGGCCAATACATGTACCTTTGCAAGTGGTCCATGGTCTTGCCAACACCAAAATGTCTGTTATTTTTTTGAGGTATGTGTTTACCTCATCAATAAAAGCCTTTCTTATTTTGGCACATAAAGCTTCCCCCATCGATAGAGCACCCCATCTTTGAGATAATAATATTCAATACCCATCTTTTCACCCCCTTTGGACTACAACTGCTGATATGTCACCCAAAAATCTTTGTCTTGAGTGTATGCCTCGCCATAAGCTTTCTTCGTGAAGGCTAAAAAAAAGAGATAGTGGCCAATCTAGTTATTTTACCCTGTGTGGGCGGCCTAGACAACATGCCTACCACCAAATTTGTGCTACCTTTCTTATAATTGATCACCAAATAGAATTGTTGAAGGATTCCCATCCACTTGTAGTGTCTTTCCTGTTGTAATTTATACTTGTGTTTGTAAATAATCGAAAGGTTTGTGGTCGAGTGCACAATATTATCTTTACCCAATAAATAATGTTTCCATTTCTTAATTTCTTGAACTAGTGCATACATCTCTTTATCATATACTAAATATCCCTTAACTGTTGAAGTAAAAGTTTTAGAATGATAACATACTTGGCTTACCTCCATGTAGCAACACTACTCCCATAGCATAATCATTGGCATTTGTCTCTACTTAAAAGGGATGCTAAAAATTAGGAAGATAAACTACTAGAGCATGACCAATTTTCTACTTTAATAACTCAAAATCCCAATCTTTTTCCTTGCCCCAGTAAAAACCCTTACTCTTTGTGGCCGTTGTGTGTAGAGGTGTTGTAATAGCAGAGAAGCTCAAAATGAACTTCCTCGTGTATTGTAATGCTCCCAAAAAACTTATAGTCTATGTGGCTCATGTTGGTGCTGACCCATTGGTGATGGCTTCCACATTCTTTGGATCCACTCGTAGCTCTCCTCCTCCAACCATGTGCCCAAGATATAAAAGTGATTGTTCGGAAAATTCACACTTCTTCCTATTGTGCATACATATTGTTTCTCCTTGAGAACTTACAAGACTTGCTGCAAATGTGTTAGATGTTCCTCCCACATGGCACTAAAAATTAGAATATCATCTAAATAAACAATGACACATGAATCTATGAATTCCCACAATACATCATTCATGAATCTCATAAATGTAGCGGGTAAATTACATAAACCAAATGGAAGTACTAACCACTCATACAAACCCTATTTTGTTTTGAAGTTAGTCTTCTATATATCCTCCTCATTCATCCTAACTTGATGATAACCCAACTTAAGATCCAACTTCGTGAAGAAATTTTCATGTTGAAGTTGGTCTAAGAGGTCATCTATGTGTGGGAGTGGATATATGTTCTTTATGGTAATCTTGTTTAAAGGACGGTAGTCAATGCACATCCTCCAATAACCATCCTTATTTTGCACCATCACAATTAAAAACTACATGACTAGGTGCTCAAATGTATTAACCCTTGGTATAGTAGCTTCGGGAGTTTTTCTTTACCTTTGTACTCTCTAACAAGGATTTCCTATACAACCTAATATTTGGTAGAGGGGACTCTAAAATAGATGAATCTCATGCTCTACCTCCCGTTTTGGTGGTAACCCACTAGGAGTTTGGAATACTTCTTGAAAATACTGAATTATGCTATCCAAATCCTTCATCCCTTTGTTAGAAATATCTGACATTTATATCCCATCTTGCTTATCTTTTAGTAAAATTTAAAAAAAATGGTTATGATTTTCCGAATTAGTCTATTTTATTGGTTAGCACTTACCATAACAATCTTTGTCTTACACGGGTGTGCCCAGATGTTGTAATTGACTCCATCCTTAACCCATCTATATCTATTCTCCCTTCTTGTGAATATAGCATCCCTGATATACAAGTAAGGACTCTTAAAAACAACGTCAAATGCATCAAGTGGAATTACATCGCCTCCAATACATCTATATACTGAGAATTTATCCCAAACTTGAACTTACATCTTCGTGTTACCTGAATTTCTACACCCATCCCAAATGATAAGGATGTTAGATCATATTCATTGGTGTTGTCATTTATGTCAAGTGGCATTTATGGAAAAAGAGTGACAGTGATGGAAGACTCTGCAAGAGACATGAAGGTTTATTGGTAGTGCCTTCTTAATGATAGTTAGAGCTCATAATCATAGGTGCATGGTCAAGCAAGAAAGGTGTGTGGTGAGTCCTCTCAAGATGGTATGTAGACTTTCCAAGGTTAGACAGGGTCATTCAGATGTTAACAAGTCAAGAACCAATGTTCATGGTCATTTCATGGGCATGATGATGGAATTGATGGATGATAACTATTTCAGTGGTGTGAAATGATCTCAGGCTAGCTCATTAAACATTTAGGATGATCTCATGACACTGCAAGCATGGTAAGTGAGATAGAAGTCCACTAGAGAGATTGAAAAGGATGGTACAATTGAATCGGTTGATTTATAGGTCTAAAATTTATATTCATGCGTTGTAAGTACTCACCAAATTTGGTTGGTGAAAGAAAAAAATTACTTAGAAAAAAATTGAAAATTTTGAGTATGTTGAGTTTTACTGTATTGTGGACATTTGGGTATGGATGGAACAGGTTTCCCAGAACACAAATTCCCCACATTTGTCTTGGGGCCACAAAACAAATAATTTAGTATATTGTGGGTCGACGGGTAAATCGTGTATAGGAGGCCCAAACAAGACAAATTCCGAAGCAGGGAAGAGTTCTCCGCAAAATAGTTTGGTTTGAAAAAAAAAGGTTTGTGTGGTTTTGGATAAAGCATACATGTCGGAGCTCGGGAGATCTAAGTGGAACAGTTCCTTATAGGACTTAGTTCACCACAAGTCAATGCAAGCCACAAAAATGAGTTGCCCAAGTGAAGGATTTGTGTTTTGCATATAGTGCGAGCATATCGGGCACAAAGGACCCGAAGGAATAGTGATGTGTGGGAAAAAGTTCCCCACAATACATTGTGAGCCAAAAAGTGAATTGGACGGAAAGGAGAATGAGTTAAGAGTATTGTGGATAAGGAGAAGGATGCGGGCCCAATAGGACTAGGCAAAGATTGTACCACATAGGGTGTTGTTCTCCGCAAGAGGTGGTTCGAGCTACAACGCAAGCCAACACAACAAAGTGCGGAAGAATGAGGCATTGAAATAATAGAGAAAATGTGGAAAAAATTCCATGGGAGGATGAGTTCCTTGCAAGGAAAATAGACCCACAAAACAAAGAAAAGGGAGCATGGTGCGAGTAAATGGGGTACGGAAGAACTAAGCCTAGGTGACTTGAGTTCCCTTATACCTTTAGTCCCCCAAATATCTGTAATATATGATTTCTAAAGGGATAAAAGGAAAATTATTTAAAGGATTATTAAAGTGGATTATATTGTGGATTGTGCATAATGTTTTGGAACACTAGTGCTCCACGAACCCCCTAGAACCGCTAATGTAATATCTCTCGTCCCATGTGTCATAATTTAATGATTTTGGACTTTTTTGAAAGGGTGTTACATCCTCTATGCCATGGAATAGGAAAATACAAAATTGAAGGATTAATTGAGAGTCAAAAAGGGAATCTTGTAACTAAATGTCGTTTAACTTAAGTTATTTTGTCTTTGTGTACACCCATGCATGTGAAGAACAATTAAAAATCGTAAAATCATTAGTCAAAAAAATCACTCATCTCTCGCCTACTTAAACAAAAATTGAAATATCATAAGAGATTGATGAAAAAGGAGAGTGAGACATAGTTAGGCTCGAGAGAGAGAGGAAGGAGACAATTTTCACATGAAGAATTTTTTATTGAATAAGAGATTCGAAACAAAAAATCATATCAAATGAATACTTGAAGAACTAAGAGAAAAAAGGATACATTGTTATACAATGAATATCTATTGTTAAAAGAGAGGAGAGCTACATGTGAAGGATATTGTGTCATCAAATGAAAATATATTTTTGAAAGATAATATTAATAACGAGGGTTATAGAGAGGAGCAGAAAACCAAGTGCAATGAATATGTTAAGGGAACCCGAAAGAGGTAAGGAGAGAGATGAAAATCTGAGTTTGAAGAGTGAGTGAAGAGAGAAAGAGAAGAGTGATCACAATTTTTGTATGTACAACTTAGAATTAATATGATCAAATTATGTGTAATATTTGTCTAAGTTGTTGTTTAGATCATAGGGGGTTGAAGCCTCCTTGTACGTAGTGGATTACAGAAGATCAGTTATGGTTGATTAAATCCCAGGGGGTTGAATCCTCCTTGTAAGTGGTAGCTTACTAAATTTTAGTTGTCTTTGGACCAATTTGGGAGTTGTGGCTTCCAGACAAGTTGTATCTTTTCAAAGATTGAGTGGTTTCTTGGTTAAATTATTGGAGTTGTAGCTCCAGATTGAGTTGAAGCTCAATCGTGAAATCATTGTAACTCTATAGGACAGTTGTCCAAGTTAGTTCTCTAGTTTTAGTGGGTTTTTTTCCTGATAAGGGTTTCCCACATTAAATCTTGTCTCCTCATGTGTATGTGTACTTACTTCTCTCTCTATCTCTCATGATTGATTATGCATGCTTATGACAATCAATATAGTTTAACTACAAAAAAAGTAATACATAGAAATTGATTGTAAAAGTTTTTATAAGCACTGATTCACCCCCTCTCAGTGCCTAAAATTCCTAATAAAGGATGTGGGTTCTCATAAGTTTCAAGACCAAGCTTCTTAAAAACCACATCAAAAGACAAATTAGATTGAGAATTAGTATCAACCAAATCGTTTACTGAGTTCTCTTGATTTGGATTTTGATTTTAAATAGGTTACTCATCTCTTCCTCTTGTTCTTGGTTGTTCATGTTGGTGGCCATGCATCCAAGCCTCTCATCTACATCAGAATCATCCTTTATCTCTACCTCCCCATCTATCTTTATAACTGTCATGGATTTCTTTGAATCCTTAGTTTGTTTCTTTGCGTGTAATTTCGGATGTAACTTCCAACAAGTAGCGTCACAAGTATGACCATAGATATCATAATTTTTACAAAAATCTTAGGATATTTACAAGTATTAAAAGTAGTAATGGTCTATTTACATTTCCTTTTCCATTTACCTTTGTTATTGTTAATGCAAAATTATAGCACCCCTGATTTCTTGTGATTTTGTGTTCGAGGCAATTATTGAAACCTGCATAACATGGGAGTATCCTGAAGTGTGGGACCTTGCAAGTAGGATAATCCTCCAGAGAAAATTGGATTCTTCCTCTAACCTAATGCCAACTTCACCAAAGTGCTGAGAATGGAAATCTAAAACAATCATATCCTAATGCTTTCCAAGGAGACAAGGATAGAAAGATGCATAAAATAAAATTACTCTAAGTGAAGGTGATGCACTAAGAAAGGGTGAGACAATCCAAGTGAGTGAAGGATAGGGAGAAAACTGGGAAGGAGAGGGCTGGTAGAAATGCCATAGTCCAAGATAATATTTGATTCCCTATATTCATAAAGCACAACAAACTATAGACTCTGCAAAGAGATAGATACATGCACAATATACTTATAAATATAATGGAAGGAAAAAATACAATTCACACAAGTTAGGGAGAAAATGGCCACAAAACATGAATTTTATTGCTCAAAAATATGCACAATCCATTCTATAATAAGCACAAGAAAAAATCCTTTACAATAAGCCCAAATTCGAGGCCTTTAGCTCACAATAGCTCTAGAACAATTTTGACAGAGTTCTTTTGCTTTTCCGAAAATATCCCCCTCAAAATGAGGCAAATTTTACAATATATAGGCAATTTGGGTCACCAACTAGTAGGATGCATTAAAGAGGTATGGGAAACCATTCATTTTGGTACTTTTCTTGCACGGGCGGTCATGGGTGCCATGCCTCATTAATTCTGAGTTCTTTGGGATGTCATTCATTCACCTACCCTCATCTAGCTTGTAACACGTCCATCCTCTTTGAGAAAACTACTTGGCCCGCGAGTTCCTTTCCATATTTGGGTTAGATGATTGTCTAACCATGATCCGTATAAATTGTGAGTAGGTTGTCTAACTTGATTTTTGTCCAACTCATTAGGGTTAGACAACGTCTAACTTTGTGACCGTACATGCTTCTTGTCACCGACCAACCCGGGAGTTGTCATCTTCACATTGTGGGTTGTCCAACCCAAGAGGTTGGATGGTCATCTATCTCTACCCATATGACACACTACCCATCCATTCTCGGCATCCAAAAAAATGACAAGCCAACCAACCCTCGATGACTCAACCAACCATGTCTCATAATTGTAAGTCATCCATGTTGGCCCGTCAAACCCCGAGGGGTTGGATGACATCTATGTATGTTGACCAACCTCTCTATACGTCATCTATCCAACCAATCATAACCTCACCATTTTAAGCCACCACAAAAGTCAGCCAACACACCCATTTGACTAACCCATCACCTGGCCAATCGTGCTGACTAAGCATGAAAACCAACCTCACACCCGACCAACCATGTTGACTAACCAGTCACTTGACCAACCGAGCCGGCCATCCTGTAACCTAACCAACCGTGCCAACCAAACCGTCACCCAACCAACCGTGTCGACGAACCTCTCACCTAACCAACCGAGCCAACCAACCTATCAACTGACTAGTCATGCCGACTAAGCTATCACTCGACCAACCATGTCGACTAACCTGTCACCCGACCAACCATTCCTCCCAACATGTCACCCAACCAACCTCAAACTCAGCTAATTCTCCAATAAGCTCGATTTCCAACTCCAAGATTCGTCATGACTCGAGGAACAACTCGGCACGCATTATGACCAACTCGACCGAGCCAAAACATGAGCTACCTTGCATACTGCAAAAGAATTTCCCTTTTTCCATCAACTGTTGATGTTTTGACCTGCCGAGTTGTCCATATTGAAGGGGGTGCAAAAAATGGATAACAATTACTTATTTGTCCCTGCTCTTTCTTTGGCTGACTTTTTTATTGTTTTATCCTTGAATATGTTTCTCCTTGCTTCTTTTCATCATCAATATAATAGGCCCGCACACATGCTTAATTGAGATTCTTAGTCTTCATGGATATGACCTTCCTTCAAAGGTGAGTGTGAATTCCTCCCAAATACTTGGTCAAAATATCCTCATCCTCCAAGTCCATATTAAGCAACATGGTTTGTCTTTGAAACTCCGTAGTGTAATCCTACACACTTTGACCACTGCTTTGTCTAAAATACTGACATTTAATCATTTGGTCAGTCTTTTGGCCAATAGGATAAAAATTATCTCTAAGTACTTCCTTAAAACCCTCTCAAGGCCTTACAATAGGACATTTCTTCTTCTCACAAGTAGCTAGATGGGTTTCCCACCAAACCAGAGCATGTCCTTCCATTTTGAGACATGCAAAGGTGATCCTTTGTGCCTCAGTGACATCATGTACACTAAAATAGACCTCCAATTGTTTTAACCATTTATCAAGCAATTATGCATCTACTTGTCCTTCAAATATTTTTATCTCAACTTTAGTTTCAACTTTAAAAGGAGCATGATCAGATTTTACCTTCTCTCTTCCAACTGGAGTTTCTTCTTCACGCTCTTCCACATCATCTTCCTCTTTATGGCTCTTTCCTATGCCAAACTTTTTGGCCAAATATCGAACCATTGATTCCATGGAATCTTGCTTAACTAAAGTTGTATTTTGTAGATATGATATTTCTTGTTGGTGTCTATACAACCTATCCATCATGCTTTCCAGCATCTCAATTCTACAGACCAAGTTATCTTCCTCCATTTGATCTCTAACTCTTTGCTTCCACTTCTTCATAGATATGTTTGGATCATAAGGTAAAAAATCTTTACCTTTAGACCTTGTCACTATCATATAAATCACAAGAATGAATACCACAGTCCTGGGATAATAACCTCACTTTGATACCAAAATGATCTGTAAACCTCTAGATTTGGAAATTTACAAGACCAAAAATATTGTTATACTTCCAATTCTTTGAAAATGACAGTTCTTAATGCTAGTGAATGAAATCTGAACTTAGAACTATTTTGCAGTAAAGGAAAGATGACAATTTAGAACACACACACAATATTTTTATCCTAGAAACCCCAATTTGAGGGAAAACTAGTTGGGAAGGGAAATTTATCTTTCTTCCCACTTATATATTGGCCAAATTAAAAGGAAATACAAATTACAATAAGTTTAAGGAAGATAAACAATGTCAACACCTCCCTTCTGTACTTGTTTTCTCTATTCTCACACCTTGCTTCTACAAAAAAATCCAGCTTTCAATGGTTTCTTTCTCACTTTTCTTCATTCCAACTTCGATTCCCAATTCCACTTGTTCTCTTGCTAAAATAGTTTTCTCTCCATGTCCTCCAAGGAAGAGACACGACTAAACATTTGAAATCCATGGTCATTTGTGGCTTTATTTATTTTTGTTTCATTATTGACAAGACTTCCGGTGTATGAACACCAACGGTTACACAACCTCTACTCGCATAGTGGTGGTTACTCCAGTAACTTAACAAAATTGCTCTCTTTTTGATTGATTTTTCTTTTGGTTCTGTTGTTTTGATGAAGTGGTGTTTCTTTATATCCTTATAGATCATCTCTCTACTACAGGTTGATGCACTTCTTTATGTTATGTTGGCCATTACCTATATACATGGTGTCACTCATGATAATCTTACTCTTGTTACTTTGTGCACACCTTGGTATGTTTTTATTGCTCTTAATGCTTCTATATCACCTCTTATACTTGTGGTTGGCCTTGTGTCTCTCCCTCTTCCTAAGGTTTTTACGGGCTACCCTCATTGCATTGAGTCTCTTATGTATTTATTTTATCCTCACATTCCTCCTAATAATGCACCAGTGCTTAATTCATACATGGTTCAACCTTTTGTCACTATAGGGTTTTCCCCTCATCATCCTATTCACCAATCATCTAAGTCACACATGGATTCTTGTGGATCTAGTCCACCTTGTTCTCCTCCCAAAGTTTCTATGACATATGCACTTGAGTCACATTATTTGGCACAACTAAGGCCCAAGCCTTAATCTCCCACGAAAACTTCTCCACCTCCTCGGAGGTTCCTATGGGATAGTCCATACAACATCCTGAGTGGTGTGTCAAGTATGTGGAATATTGTTTGATATATTGTTCTATCTATGTGTCCTTGAGTGTTTTAATTGTCTACGACATCCTAAGTTGTGTGCCATGTATGTGGCATATAGTTTTTCTATTATATTACTATGTATGCACCATGATATACACCATGTGCACTCCTTATTTCCCTATAGGAATCCTACATCACACGTGCACTTTAAATAAAATCCCTCTTGTTTGGGTTGCGCTCACATTGTTCTATCTCACATGCCCCAAACAAGGGGGTAACCATCGATGATATCTCACCCTCATGGAAGTTCATAATCATGAAGCAAAATTACATGAAAAAATAAAACAATGTAGAGGTTCAAAAATAGATCAAAACAAAATTGGATCGAAAACATACAGGGACAAAAATGTACAACAAAGACCATAGTGTCTCGATGATTATGGATCATTCCATATGCTTTCATCATAAGGGTAGATTCAATAATTTTCTCAATTGGTATAGTTTCTTAGGTACATTTATAGGTTATTTACGTAGTTTTAATGACATGATGCAAGGACTAATTTAGATTATGGTGACACCAAGGGTACACAGAGAGATGCGTAAAATTGGAACACTCCCCATACAGTTCTCTTTACCATGTAGGTTGCATTTACACTTCTTTCTATTCTCCTTGGCACATTCCACTTGGGAATAATCACCCCCAAGTCCTTCCAACCATCTTCACACAAAGTTTAGCAAATCTCCATGACAATGGTAGTGGGAGTACTCTCTCTCCTTCTCTCGTAAAACAATCAAGTGTAATATTTCCTTTGTTTTGATTTTCTACTCAAAACAAAGCTCAATATTTCCAAGTTAAAGTTCAATTTCCTATACTATGGACATTGACTATATTTTTCTTTGCATGTACTCATCTTGGCAAAACAAACACAACCGAAACAAAGACAAAGTCCTAACACAAGTACAAGGCGCTTTGAGAAAATTGAAAAAACAAATATAACCGAACAAATAAAAATTCCTAGCACAAGCACAAGGTGCTCCAAGTGAAGAAAACATGTCTACACACTCATGTGACTTTACTTTAATCACACAATTTTCATTTCCATACTTAAAGGGGGAGGGTGGCGGGAGGTTGGAAAATGTAGACACTCATTTTTGGTAATTCATGTCTTGCAACAATACAAATTGTACAACACTTTTGCACTAGCCCACACTTTCTCAATTTGACCAATTATGCTATCCATAGTTATATCTCACTCATTCTTGCTTGCACACATAACATATTTGTTCACATAGTGGTCATATTAATCCATCAAATTATTATATATCTTTACATATTACAATCCCATTTTTTAGAACAATAATAATAAGTGGATTTAACCCTTAAATTTTTCTTATAATATTATATTTAATTATATGTAAAATATAAGTTATAAACCTTAGTTTATAGTTAATAAATAAAAATATGGATATTTTTTGTCTATTAAATATAAACTTTAGTTTATGTTTAATTGATTTGATCTCAATTAAAGTGGAGATTGTCATTGAATAAGAAACCCTTTCCTAAATATACCTAAATTACCTCCAAAATTTCCAAGATTCCCCAACATCACCTCTAGATGCTTAATATATTTCTTGAACTCTCCTAGAGGGTGTTTGATTAGCTCAGAATGGCCTTTTAGGCCTCCAGGAGGAAGTTATCTTCCATCAAGTCACACTGAACTCATCAATCATCATATTCAATCATCCCTACACATTGAAACAAACTTAAAAACCTTGTTAATAAAATATTTTGAGATATGTTCAAAGTGGTACCAAATCAGGTTAGCTAGAGGAAGGACACACCAATGACTAGGAAGTGAAAGATTCAACTGTGGGCTTAGTTTTCATGCTCAAAGTTTCAATTTTTCATGCCATACATTTTTCATGACAACACCCTCTTACCAATTTCACCAAATTCCTTTTTTTGTAATGCATGAAATTATTTCATTGGTTTCTTATCCATATATGAAATTATTTCAAGGGTTTCTTGGCAAAAACACAAAAGGATATCTAAAAATAATTTCTCTTAATGTTGATGTAGATTTGATTGTTTATGAAGTATGTGGCACTTGAATCAACCTTCCTAATCCTACACTAGGGTGATAATGTAACTAATTTACTTAGCATAACTATTGATAAAAGTACTTGAGTTTCTTTCTTTGTAGAAAGTAAATGAATGTGTGGAATATTTTGCACATTTTCACCTACTCCTACCCTAAATTTTGTTGAGTGTTATAAATATATCGATGTGATGCACTCTTTTAGCTTCTAACTCTTCAAGTTACGTCTTATTCTTCTATTAAACAAATGAAGATATTATGGGTTCCTTAGATAGATCATCTTCTTTCCCAGACCTTACTATTTTCAATATATATTATAAGGATCAAAGGATTATATACATGCCAACATGGGAACAAAGGTCACTTCCTTGCATTGTTTATTGTGAGGATCACTCGAGTGGTCCTCTTAAAGATGCATTCCTAAGCTTGTAAAGTAAGTACTCATCCATGGTATAATTCTACCATATTCTAAGACAAAATTATGGATTCAACTCCATGCTTATGGGAAAATTCATGAGTCCATATATTCGATCAATTGTCCGCTTACCTTTGGGAGTTATGAGGTTTGTAAATTCTAATTTTGACACATCTAACACTCCTACAAATGTCAGTAAACAATCCAAAAGGCCCCAAAACCTAAACAATGACTATATTCTTTCCCAAAATTTAAATCAATTGTAGAATTGAAACCGTAAAAGCTTTAGGTTGAATACTTGAAATCCTAAAAATACCCGCCATATTAGAATGTGAAAACTATCTTCTAAACCGTGATGATGGAGTGTGAGACTAGTTCCATAAAGTGCGAGTGACCCTAATTTCCTATATTTACTAAAATAAATTTAAAGTATAAGAAATAATAAAATATAAAGATTAATAAATAAAAAAATTATACTTATACGTAAACCAATATAAAGTATAAGAAATAATAAAGTATAAATATTAATAAAAGAAAAATTTATAATTAGACGTAAACCGGTTATTTTAGTAAATGTATCCATCCCAAAAGCACAAATACCACATTCTAAACATGAACGTGAGCGTGATATAACACAACAATGTTTCATCTTCTTTGGGTTTGAAATTCCCAATCCATAGGTTTGGATTTTCCTTAGACATCCAAACCTAAGGTTTTGACTATGTAATCCATGAATAAATCCGTGTTTTACAAAAAAACATCAAAATCTCACGTGTACACCCCAATATCTCATGTGTTATAACATAATATTCCAAAAACATTATACTACAACGTCAAACTCGGTTTTACCTTGATGACGATATACTTCTTTATAAAGTCTGATTAGTTTAAGGCTTTCATTCTTAATTTCCTTTACTGGTGCCTTCTTTTCTTGTCAAAACGTATGCATATGTTTTTGTACACAATTTATGATTTTTTCATCCAAATTTTTAAAAAATGCCTCTTCTAAACTCCATTCTACACGCATTAAAAAAATGACTATTTTTCTCAAAGTTACGGGGTGTACACACAAATATTTCATTTTTGGGATGTGTGCACTTTGAAAATTAATTTTAAAAATTATATATTCATCTAAAAATTATGAAAAATTAGTGGGACCTCGTACATGGTCTTAGCTAACTTTCTACTGAAGGGATTTGAAAAATAATTTATATAACTCAAAAAATGGGGGCACACACACAATAGGTTGTTATCTTTTTGACACAAAAATAGACATACTTTGTGTGCGCACCACATTTGACCTACTTAATCTCCACCATTTAAAAAAATAGTAGTTTAGAAACTAGATTCCGAGCACTACGGTACTTATTCTTATCACATTGTCAAATTTTCAACATATGCATGCCAAATTATTAGATGAAGTTCATGTTTTACTGATTTCGGGAAAAAAGTGTCCACTTTTGACCCCCTTTTGGTCCCCCATTTCCATGTACTTACCCTTAAGATATAGTCAAGATTAAAGTTCACCTTTCAAATTCGGTCTATATTTAGCTTAACGTTAGACTATAATCGATGAATATATGCCGATGTTAAGTAGACTATAACTCGATGTTATCCCCAATGTTGAGATGATGTTATCTTAACACTATAAAAAATTCCTAATAGTTACACGATAGTGGTGGCCAAGAGACATCGACATCACCATTTCGAATTTAGATATGGTTTTATCTTAAAAATTATTGCATTTTTTAGTATGATCTGCAAATAAAATGAATTTAATTTGACATTAAATCCATCACTAAACACTCCAAATACTTGTAGAGCGATAACAAAAAAATATTATGTGACTTACACATTGTAGCCAATGAATCGAATATTCGAGAGATGTGTACAACTACTTTTTACCCATAACCCTAGTATGGAAAACAACAAATGTATAGATCACTCACACTCTAATGAAATTGACGTCTATATTAATTGTAGACATAAAATCACGCACTTGGGTAAATTTTTAGGTTTTAATAACATACTTGCATTCATATTATTCCTAAGTGAGAAAAGTACTAATTGACCACCATCTTTGGCCTCTTTGCTTTATTTTTGGTTTCCTTCTTAGCCTTACACACCCTGTTTCCCAGTCTGAATTTCAATACTTCAGATTTTTTGAGTCTGGACACCAATGCCCAAGTTCCCTCGTCCCCTCTAGACACCTTGATCTGTTTGTATCTTGCTTGCCTCTTTTGGGCCTCTTCTAGTCGTTGGGCATCTTGTTTTCTTATGGGTCGGCCTTTTAGTGGTTAATTACAAAATTCAAACAAGGGAATCATATAAATACAAATCTATGTGACCATAATAAAGGACCAAGCTCTCAAAGCATCTACTATCACCACCTAAGGTTGCATCCAAAGGAATTCTAAGAGCATCAAAGCATCCATCTATCTTCATTTAAGGGATAAGGGATGGCATTCTTCTACATACACTTCATAGGAGGGGAAGTTCATTTTTGCATGCACACATCTACTTACATTACTACATATAGCTATTACTCGTTATTCAGTGTATCTTTCATAAGAGTCACTAGTGCATAATTATACACCCACACGCAAAACTACATGGAGTCTAAAATGTAGTGCAATGACCAAATCGTATGTTCACTCGGTTAGGTAACCGTCGTGTCGTCAGTCTAACTCCCCATTTTCATCTTTTTTTTAGGATTTGATTTTTTTGGTGTTTTGTAGGCACCCTTTCTCTTTACAGTTACATGTGAATCCTACGAGTGTAGTCACTGCAACACACAAGTGATAAACAACGAAGGGAAGTGACATATAAATGACAAAAGAAATCAGTTTCCACTCTTATTGCTAAAAATTCCGCTCTTATTTGTGGCTATGATTCCACTACTTGCACATGTCTAGGCACTATCACATTACCTATACAAGTCGGGCCTAAAATTGTTCCTACAATATTCTTCGTTATCGATGCCTCATTTCAATTTAATCTCTTGCTAGGTAGACCCTAGATTCACACAATGCATGTTGTCCCATCTACTATTCATCGTTGTGTTAAATTCTTGCATGATGGCTATGAACATACCATTGCTACCGACCCTAATCCATTCAAATTTTGTCACATAGACCATGTTACCACTATGCCTATTCCTCCATCGTAGCCTATTCCATATAGCAATATTGGTACATATGATATTGGTCAATCTAGTGCTTCATAACCTCCTTCCACCGCGCAAGAATTTGTCTATTTCCACTCATACTACTGCTATCATTTCACCCATTGTGTCTGCTCCACTGAACACTTCCACTCCACTCATTGAGACTCCTCTCACTCCTACATCTGACTCACCTCCTACCAATATCCTCGATATTGATATCCAACCTGAAAACATTGGCACCGATGATTTTGATGATGAGGTTGATATTGTTGAACTCACCGATGACAAATTGTGCAATATTAATTTTACTCCTATCGAGATAGATGATTCGTACTTCAATGATACTTTCATTGCTATTGGCCATGGTGAATATCAATTCAAGACACCCCTTCCTTCTACTAATGTTATGGTACTTTATCAAGGGTATATCCATATATTGGATGTCATACCACCTATATCATATTCTCATGAGGATCCCGCATCTGCACTTCCTCCTTTCACATGCACTCTTTTCATGAATAACTCTTATTGGCATCATATTCCATTCGATCCCACTTGCTCTGACATTGTTTTCACACACGATGGCTTGAATTGGATTGGGTTTACACTCAATGATATCTTACCTCTACCTCATTCACCCCATCTCTATCATGGATATGTTCGTATTATGATACCTATGGTCTTCGTGTCTTTGTTGCATGCACTCCTTGCACTTCTCCACTCACACTTGGGAAGTCTTGGTTTGACTACATTGGGGGCACTTTAGACCCTAATCATACTAACATCACATTTCCCATGCCTTTCGATTGTGTTTCTATTTGCAATGATTCATTTCTCGGCTATGCAAAAATCTTACTCGTTGGTATGCACATGGTTTTCCACAACCACCTTTCACTAATGAAGAGTACGTAATGGGCATGCATAATTTACGCATCAATGGCTCTTTATACGATCGACCACATACTATTAATAACCAAGTTTTGGATGCATCTCCATTCGGTTTTGAGCATGAAAACGATGATCTCTTAGATGATGTTACTTGATCCTTATACACATCATACAATTGGGGGCATCATGCTTATTATCATCCCTTTCTAGCATTATCGTGTGTCTTGCATTTCGCTTGTCCACTCTACACTTTGCATCTCGGTCTTTTACACGCATCTTACAAATCTTGATACACTTTGGTATTGTCATAACCTAGCGACACACTCTTGTTCCACGGTTCATACTCGATTGTTGAGGGTATAAATCTGAAATAAACATCGCCACACTCACTCACTTTCTACGCTCTATGCATTATCGATCATATCTTTCTAGCACACAATTCAAACCATTTCCCGGTGGGGTGCTCTCATTCTATGGTTCATTATTGACTATTGAGGGGGAATTTATAAATGAACCTTATCTCATGCATACTCATTAACATTGACTCGAGGGGCACGATGCTCCTATCACACACATATTACATTCCATTCAATTTCACACTCACAACGTATTCAATATCTTGGTTGCACATTGTTCTTGCTTATTTATACTCACATATTACACTTTACTTACTATGTAAGATGGATATATGGTATGTCATTATCTTTTCTATATACACATGTGTGTTCAATTGCCTTCTAGTTGTGAATGTAGACTTTACACAGATCTATTACATGCAACATGAATTCTTGACATTGTACCTCTTACCACCCCACAAATGCCTCTGGGGCATCTACTTTCATACACCTACAGTGTTATTGTCTCGTTTATACTATTTCTTATTCATACTAGCACACTACTATATCAGATTATACACATTTTGACATACTTATTATCTTTCTAACATGTTAACAGGTGCTTCATGTGCAACATTTTTATTGCAAGAACTATTTTCCACCATGGTTTTTTGTTGCTCTTTATTTTTCATTAGTTGTCGGTGTATGTCATTGTATGCCATTATTAGGCTATGCCCTTTGTCTTGTATATACATTGTATGCTTTTTTTCTGATTTCACCCTAATTTTCTCACAACATTGTGAGTTATGTCCCATGTTTGAAATCCTATTTTCACATTATACATTGTCTTCTTGATTGTTAGCTTACATATTGTCTTTTATATGTGTATTTGTCTTGTTTGTAATAACACATGTTTTCAGCCACTTTGTTTGCGTGTGCCTTGGTTTTACCAAGCACATTCCCTCCCCCTGCAGGGAATCTATTTTAGATCATTGTTTGGTTATCTCCTTTGGGCCGCATCCTCCTAGCGACATTTCATGCACCCCAAATGAGGGGGCGTATATTGGGTGAATCAATCACCCCATTCAAAAGAGTACACAATCATAGTTCAGACCTACATATAGTGCAGAACGATACAGTCTTCAATCATAGAAGTGACCCAAAATATGACTTGGTTCCTCAACACAACACAAATTCCAATGCCCAAAAATAGACATAAGCACATGGGCACCCCTGACCATTCCTGGGTGCCTATGACCAGGGGAAATTACAATTTTTTTCTCAGATCAACACAATTTACAGAGTGGTTTTCACATAATAGGCACAATCCTCTAGCAATCAACATGCATGTTATCTCATTTTTCTATTCATGTTGATTCGAACTGGATCAAACTTGAACAAGATCAGATCACACCATCTGTAGTGGTATATAAATCTTCAGGAAGCAGTCAAAAGATGGAGAATAACACTAGACCTTTCTCCCTACACTTCTTTTTTTGTGGCACGAGATCACCCGAAAAACTCATTCTTGGCATTAGATCACCCAAAAAACTCATTCTTATACAATATTTTCAATATCCTTTCACTCATCATGGATCAGGTGCACATGTTCCTTTTTACATTTTTACATACTTTAATCAAATTTTTCATATACATGGCTTTAACTACTCTTTTTCTCTTCTCTTTTGCAGGTATGTCCTTATGGGAAGCAACAATCACACATCAAACACATCAAGAAACAACAAAAATAGGTACAACACAACATATACACATACGCTTTCACCCCTAGGATCTCTTCCACTTCCTCTTCCCTAGCTTCCACGCTTCATATTATTCACTTCACGCTTTTTCTTGTCTCCTCGGCACGCTTTCACCATCGATCTACATGGTTATTAGGTATGCATCTCTTATCTACTTTATGTTATTGAGAATTCACTCAACAAAATAAAGTGGGGGCACATGTAGACACAAAATCACACACTTGAGTACATTTCTAGGTCATAATCACATACTTTCATTCATATGATTGCTAAGTGCTAAAATTACTAATTAACCACTTGTCTTTGGCCTCTTTTCTTTCTTTTTGGTTTCCTTCTTGGCCTTACACACCCTATTTCCCAGTCTTACTTTCGATACTTTAGCTTTTATGAGTCTGGACACAAGCACCCAACCAGGATACCAACGCCCAAGTGCCCTCGTCCCCTCTGGGTGCCCCCAACCTCTTTGTATCGTGTTCACCTCTTTTGGGCCTCTTCTAGCCATTAGACATCTTGTTTTCTTATGGTTTGAACTTTTAATGGTTAATTACAAAATTTAAACAAGGGAATCATATAAATACAAAGCTATGTGACCATAATAAAGGACCAAGCTCTAAGCATCTACTATCACCACCTAAGGTTGCATCCAAAGGCATTCTAAGAACATCAAAGTGTCCATCTAGCTTCATTCAAAGGACAAGGGACTGCATTCTTTTACATACACTTCATAGAAGGGGAAGTTCATTTTGGCATCCACACATCTACTTACATTGCTACATCTAAATATTGCTCGTTATTCAAAGTGCATATTGCATAAGAGCCACCTAGGGCACGATTCTACACACACATACAAAAATACATGGAGTCTGAAATGTAGTGCAAAGACCTGGATCATAACTTCACTCCATCAGTGGTGACCGTCGAGGTCAATATAACTTCTTATTTGCATATTTTTCTTTTTAGGATTTGATGTGTTTTGGGGTTTTGCAAGTGCTCTTTCTCTTTATAGGTTACAAGTGAATCCTGCAGGCATAGTACGACACACAGGTGATAAATAGTGAAGGGAAACGACATAGAAGTGACACATAAGAAATCATTTTTCGGCTATTTTCATATTCATGGGCACCTAGAAGCAATCTACAGTGCTCAGTGCCCAGTCCAGCTTTATTCTAGCGGTTCTACAAATTTTTGTGTGTGGTTGTGACATATTCCTCCTCATGTTCAATAGTTTTCCATCTCAAAGATACTTCAGGGTTTATTTTGAAATCAGCTAAGTATTTTATCCTTCTCTTACACTTAGGGTTTTCAATTTTATCTAGCTTATTTCTTAGGTCAAATATGTACTTTATTGTATATCATTGCATTATGACTCTGCAATTAGGGTTAAACATAATTTCTATTTTTGTTAAATCACTAATCCCTTCACATGAATTAAAAATTATTTCTTTGATGATATAATTATGCACTCATGGTTAGGGTTTGAAATGAAGGGGTTCATTACAATACACAACCTATATCGAGTTATACCTCACCAAAGAAAGATCAAATGCATGACTCTTAACAAGAACAAACAAAATCTTCTTCTATAAATGTAAGGAAATATGACAAGACTTTGCAATAATTCCTCTAATAATGTCAATCCAATGACTTATCATAAGCTTTCATACCTTATAAATGCTCTACGAACAACACTTGGCTCAATTTAGAAACCTTGCACTAGATGCCTTTCCCAATTAGAAGATAAGTTCCCTACATGCTTGATCTCTCTCTATTTATATATTTCATAAGGGATTTAGGTGGGAGGAAGAGATGCCTTTATAGTAAAATATACCTTGCAATATTCCTCGGAATACCCCAAGTTTCCATTGATCATGTCTATGAAGTTTTTATTTTTGCATCAAGATCAATCAAATCATTTGGTTAGTTTCTAACCATAGAAAAGGTCATATCCCATGTGTGCATCCCTATAATTGTATCAATGTTGACATAAGATCTCATTAGACGAAGATCTCATCATTGGAGAAAATTTGAGTGGTCCCACATAAATGCAAGAATTTAAAGTATTGATAACTTTTGACATCCTCAAGAGTATATGTGACATCAACTAAGCATTGGAATCATACGCAATTTTTCATGATGAAGAATACCCCATGAAAAGTATTTCATATAAATTGAATGATACACAAATGTCTCTATGGAATTGGTAGATGTGTGTGGGTAAGTGTAACTTTGCTCGAGTAAGATCATGTTTCATAACATAAGAAAGTTCGCACTTCATAGGTAGTGTTGCATGAAATTTTAGTTCTATGCAGCTTGAATATGTATCCACAAAGTTTGAAAGAAATGGATAAAACAATATTTTGCATGATTTTCTTAGCGTGATCATTCTGAAAGATGTCAATGGGTACGTGATGTTGTTGGTCCCAATTCACGAGTGATGGGTAAATGAGGTCCAATTTTGGAATGGTAAGGGGTGTAACAGGGGTTATGGTAAGGATAGCCATGTTAGAGAATAGGTTCGTGGAGGCGAGGTCTTCGTAAAGACTACACCAGAATTTGTTTTACTTTCATTTTTAGACAAATTATCCTCATGCTCAGAAGAGGCATACTCGTCATCTTAAGTGTAAGACTCATATAGATGGACGCTTGATACCGATTTACCCATTATCCGATGAGGTATTGGAAGAGATTCCAATGAACCTTGTTTTTGACGGCCGCAACCACATCCTTTATACCTCAAAGTAAGTATTATTCAGTTAGGAATAACATACTTGGGTGATTGGTAACATAAATACATTTCTTCATCTTCAGGACAAAAATAATATCATTGAGTATCCTTTCATCTTCTAGTAATCCACGAGGAGAAAATTTATCAAAAGGAAATTCTCCCTAGATCTTTGAAGTTTGTAACGTAGCCTACCATATGCTTTGGCAAATAGGGAATGTTTTGAAACATAAGGGTTTATTATAGATCATATTCTCTCGACCTCTTGGTATAACCTTCATATCCCATGTAGTGAAAGGGGTTTCGAGGTGGAATCACCATTTTCATTGAGAGACAAGGTATCTAGATCCACTCATGAAGTGAGAACAATGATCTCCGTAGAAGGACACTCGTAGATGGTGGGAAAATATCCTTAAAATGCTCTGCAATGAGCAAATGGATAGGGATCCTTGTATAGTAAGTGTTTATCCTTCATGGTGAAACTTTAAACACTGATGATACGTTGAAGGTATGACTTACATGGCATGAATCCATGGGCGGCCGAGCAATATGTTATAAGGGAGATCCAAGTCTAAGACATGGAACTTTGTATCATGGTTTATAGGACCCACTTCTAGTGAGAAAGTGATCATTCCAACTGATTTTCATTCTTCATTGTCATATGCCTTTATGGTGATGAACTTTGTCTCCAAGTCAACTTCTGTACACCCTAGTTGTCGAACTAGTTTAAGAGTACAAATATTTATACCCTGATCCATCATCCATAAGCACTCTCTTGACCTTCTTATGCTTAATTATTAATTCAATGTGTAAGGGCGAGTTATGGGAGGGATTTTCTGCTAAGAAGTGAAGCTAATGTGCTCTAAAGGAGCTATTTACACTACCATGGCATGTAAGTGTGTCGGGTCAATATCAATGGATACTCCTGATCCTTATAAGGTCTTGCAAAGGATATCCTTATGAAGTTAGAAATATTTAGAAGGTCTAAGATTGAAATCTTAGTTTTGGTCTTCTCTAATTGATCTAACACATCATAGTGACTCTCTTAAGGAGGAGGGGGAGGAGGTTTTGAGATAACAAGGCAAGCTCATCGCGTTGCCATGGTGCACTCTCTTTCTCGATTTTTATCATGTTGATATATTCAACAGGTAAATCAACACAACCTATTAAGGCATCAAAATGGTTTGTCTTTGATACATAGTTGGTACTCTTATTTTGAGATGATTGTCCCTGATCCTGCTTTTTATTTCCTTCGTGCTTGGGGAAAGGTTCTTTGAAAATCCCCATATTTTTGTTTGGAGATTTGGTAGGGGTGGAAGAATCTATTTCTACATCACCACTGTCAATCAAGTCCTGAATGTAATGTTTTAGTTTCAAGCACTTGTCATTTTTGTGACCTTTAACGCGTGAAATCCACAAAATTCATTTTCCCTAAACCATGATGGCTTAGGTGTGTCATCCCCGTAGGGTTTTGATTTAGGATACCGAACCATATTGACGGCCTCTAACTATTTTAGTATTGACGATATTGAGTCAGATAGAGGAGTGAAAGCACGATGTTTATACTCCATAGGTGGAGATCCCTTTGCAAGCTTCAAAGGAGTGTGGTTTTGAACAACTTGTACTCACTTAGAGTCTACTATCACCTATAACATTTTTGTTCCTATTAGGGATAAAATTTGTCTTGTCATTAGTTTTGGAATCGTTATGATCGCGTGAAAAGGGTTTTAGGGTCCCTCTAGCTAACAACGCTTTTTTGATTTGACTCCCTTTTTCAATCACCTCTTCAAATGTGTTACCACAATGCATTTGCAAGTGGAACATGATGTCAGGGTGGAGGTTGGGAACAAATATACTTATCAACTATTTCTTGGGTATGGCTCAAGGTAAGTAGGAAAGCAATGAAGTTCTCATTGTTTCATTTTTTCCATTGCACGATCTAGCATGGTGACATCACTCTCTATATTAAAAGAAAAGTGACGTACAAAATGTTCCACTAGTTCTAACCATGTAGATATGGATCCCTTGGGGATGTGTAAAACCACTCTAGTGCTTGTCCTCCTAAACTCTGTGGGAAGAGGCGAATAAGATATTTGTCGCTATATGTGACCTCTTGACATGCCATATAAAAATCTTTGATATGATCTCAGGGATCACCTTTTCCCTTGTATTTATCAAACTTCAAACAATCAAAATGTCATGGGAAAGGTACTTATAACATGGCTCTATCAAATGATAAGGGCACAATTCATCGAACTGGTATTTCTTGTTGTTATTACTAGTTTTGCCTTCTTGCAATGCTAGAAGGGCATTCTTCATAGTGGACCACTCTTGATTGAAGAGTGGGTCTACTGTGGGTGGCATAGGTCTATACGAAGGATTAAATCTAGGTGTATTCCCACCCCTATTCTCTGTGAAAAAGTATTCATAGGGGTATTTTCGTGTCTCTCAATGAGGAGTATTTTTCTGAAATCATGATATGAAGCCTTAGGTTTGGCTTTTGGTATGGCTTGTTTTAACGGTTTCATTTGTTCCTTTTTTACGTGTGAGGCTAAACTTGCCAATTGAGAATAACAGATTTTACTTTTCTTCTAAGGTTACCTCCCGAGTGGGTACTTTGTTACGATTTTCACGAGGAGGTTGTTCATGATGAACATGGTCTTCATGATCTTCGCAAGTGAACTCTAACTATAGGTATATGATAGTCTCTGTCATTTTCAAAAGGTACCTCCTCATTATTTTGTCATCTAGAAGTAGAGGTGTGTCCTGGGTTTAAAATATCATTAACATTGCGATGAGGATATTCCACTTCTTCCTCTCCCCAAACCATGCCGATAAGAGAGAAGGGTCAACTATGGAAGGTAACTTAGCTCCTAGTTCTACAACACGCATAAGAACCTCATGTTTGTTGTGAAACAAGTAATCGTCAATATGGGTGGGATGAAGTTCCATATCTGCATGAGGAGAATCCTCCTCTCCACCACTATGATCAATCATGACATTATCCTCTAAAAGAGGGTTGTCACCTCCAAAGAGATTGGCTTCTAACTTTGGGACCCCATTCTCATAGTAGGCATACTTGAAATAGGGGGTACAACGTGAAAGGTTTCCACTAAGGTTTACTAAAAATGGACCCTAGGAAAATTTTCACAACGTAACGATGCTAAGTCATCACAAAAAAAGGTGACTATAAAATAGCCATGAATCCAATAGGTCTTTATGAGCCCTAGGATAAAGAATAAAGAATGATTTACCCTAACAAGGTAATATATGACATGATATTTCTAGACAATATAATGATGTATAAAACTCAAATCTAGTCACAACAAAAAAGTTTACTCCCTATGATTTTTCAAGATAGGTTTAAAACAAATAGTGACAACACAATATCACCAGTTAGGCCAAGTTTGAAACAAACAAGACCTAAATGCTAAGAGAGTGTTGACGCGATCCTCTAACAAGGTATACTAAAACCAGTTTCTAGACACTAACAAATTCTAAGTCTTGTAAAATGGAAGATACAAATGTGAGCAGTATAACAACGCTATTTGGACACGTTAATCAAACTTTGCAAGAAAGCAAGATTTTAGTATCAAAATGCGTTATAGTGATGCTAACAAAGTAACCTCAACACTCACAAAACTCAAGACAAGGCTAGGATGTAAAAACTATGCCTAAGTATATCAAGGAATTACTATGCATGCGAGCAACGTAATAATACAATCTAGAGATTTAGGTCAAGTTTCACAATGGAAATAAGACGTAAATATCACAATTATATGGCTATAATGCGAAAACGTAACAACTCAAAAGAATTCAAAGTGATAAGAAAACCTAACTACAATGATAATAAGTCTCAATATGGGTTTGAGACAAAGGGCCTACTAGAACTTGATGACGTACCATTCACACTTTCAACACTTGCATTCTAACATTACAACCTAGTCATGCAAGTAGACTACAAAAGTGGTGGACACGATTATTTCTAGTGGTATCTATGTATGTTTGTTCTTCTTTTGTCTCAAAATGAGCAACAAGAAAACAAAGGAGTAGACCAAGTGGTGATGAAAAATACTTGGTGTAACTTTGGCAGAGTTTCACCTTGTCTTAGGACAAGTGAAAAACTAGGACAAAGTAACACTAAATAGATTTCGTGATGAAATGTCATGTGGTTTCAAATTTAAGAGATTATTTCCCTTGTTCGAAAAATAAGAGTTTGAATCCAACAAAGTTGTCACTTTGTGAGAGCTCTCAAGTATAATAGCTAAGACAAAATTGGCTCCAAGTCAGCAAGCTTCCTATTAGTTCTCTCACCTAGGTTGTCACAAACTACCTCTACGAGCTTGATTTACCAAGAAAGTTACACTGACTAATCTTGGAGTATCTCGACTTTACTTTACCCCCTTCAATACAATGAGCAACAAATTACGTTCAGTTGTATTTTCACTAGGGTCACAATGGAGGTAACTTTGACTCTAATCTTTCAAGGTGTACTAATCAATTGGGTAGTGTGGAGCACTTTCCCATTTCATTCACAAGGTTCCCTCTTGCGTGAACTACTTTGGGGTTCCTAGGAGCATTCCTCTTGTTATCTTAAGGCTTATGCCAAAGGAAGTTTCTCCTAGTTAAGTGGACGAGCTTTAGCTCTTAACCAAACCTACACATACAATGTTTTGCAAAGTGGTGTATTTTCTTATCTTTTGGATTAAGCAATTTGGTTTAGACCATTGTTGGCAACCTACAACACATGTGAATGTTAGAATTTGGTTTGAAGAGAGTTCTCCTTTCTTTGGCTAGCGTTAGGTCCTTCACACAAATGGTTAGTAGTTCAAAATATTTACAATATCATATAAAGAGGATTAAATGTTGTTTTTGGTTCTCAAGATCGTCCAAGGACATGAGAGAAGAGCATACACAACAAGTAACCCAACTAGATAGTAATGAAAAATCTTGTAAATAAAATAACCACCATAAAAATTTGTAAATCAAGGTTTATTCCCAATTAATCCAAGTGTTTTTAATGAAAAACTAAGGTTGTTTTTGGTTCTCAAGATCACACTAGGTGTAAGAGAAGAGCATACACAAACCTTAGCTTTAGTTATTTATCAAATGAAAAATCTCTTAAACTAAAAGATCATATACATGCCAAAATGAAATTTTATTCCCTTAAGCATAACAATGAATGATGATTTTTCCTACTTACTCTAAATTAGCAAAAATAAGGTTTATAGGTGATTTTGATTCTCAAGATCACACAAAGTGCAAGAGAAGAGCATACACAACCCTATTCCAAACTCATACAAAGCATGAAAAAAATCACTCATCAAACCCTAAGTTAATTTTTTAGAAAACCTGCTCTAAATCAGAAAATTGACAAACAATGTAGCTAAAAATCCTGGAAAATGACAGAAACACTAAAAACCAAAAGTTAAAATTTTAAACTTGGAGACAACTTTACTTGAGTGCACCAACGCGCCTCCTAGTGTAGTAGCATGTCCTATAGAGCATGAGTGCATCCTCTTGAATTAGCAATGCATACGGTTAAAATCCCACAAATCGATATTACACAAGCGCGCGGTGAGGCACCAACACACACTTTGAAGCAAGAGCGCAGGTTATACTGCGAGGATCAAAAACTCAATGATGTTGATGCAGGAGCATCATAGGTGCTTACGCATTTAGAGAGTCTAGGTATATTGTCTAGGACATTTTCCCTCCATAATGGAGTTGTACAAGTTCAAATATGAATGTAATAGTTGTAGTAAGTGATTAGTAGGCCTAGTAAAGGGGTAAACTTTTCTAGTAAAGGTGAATTGGCCTAAATAAATCCATATAGGCTATGTAGGGAGATAATCTTTGTTGGAAAACATGTGTCATAGGTTGTTTTAGCTTGATTCTAAGTTGAGAGTCTTGTTGAGCAATAATAGTGTTAGTTGCACTATTCTAGGGTGTTAGCTCCTAGTCTTATGGTAAGAAGATTATCTATTTGAGAAGAGTATGCACGTGAAAGAGAGAGATATATCATGATGTATGGAATGCTTGAGCAACAATGGAAGGAAGATGAATGAATTCTTGTAATGTATTTGCAAATAAATCGGTGATGCATTTGCATTTGAACTTTGTCTCGTGCCGAGCACATGAAGTTGATGCAGAAAAGAATGAGAGAAATTCAAGGAACTATGAAGAGTTGAATATGAGGACAGACACGTGAGAAGGCACATATATTTTTCTTAGACTATGAAGTTGCTTCTATACTCCTGTAGCTCCATTTTTCTCTTCTCGGGCCCTAACTAGGGCATCACACCATTTGAGATCTACCAAGCCAAACCATATGAAATTTTGTTGACATGACTGTACATATGAATCACATAAGTGTGTCAAATATCAAATTCTATTTCACACGTGTGAAGGATTTTCCCCACCTTTACCAAATCTAGTTGTACAACATAGCATAAATAAGGCAGGAATGGATGCATGCAAGTGTTACTTGATGAATCGAGGCTCAAATTTTATCAAGGATCATCTCGAGAAATTACATAGGTAATCACATTAGGTTCTAGGTGATACCATCATCATAACTACTGTTGTCATAATTAAAGGGGTTAGAAATGTCAATTAGCCTAGTACAAACCCTAATGTTAATGTTTATGCAAAGTAACCTATCTTGAGATTTTGATATGTAATAGTATCTAAGAAAATAAATCAAGATCAATCATCAAGATTGGATGTTGTCTTAGAAAATTTCATTTCTAACTCAGATTGTGTATTAAGAGGGTTACAAGTCAATAAGGGTTTCACTAGAATTGCATAGTTAAGGGTGAATTGATGGTCTAAATATCTTGGGTATGGTTGAATGAACAATATAAGATAGATTAGGGATGATAAATATCATGATGAAGGGTCTTGATAATGATGGGGTCATGAAAAGCCTCATTAGGCTATAAGGGGAAGAGTGAATAAGGTACATCAAAAGACAAAAGAGTTGGTATGAAGAATAAGTGAATTGTGGTCTAAGATAAGTGTGGGGTATTCTCAAATCAAGGAAGGTGATGATCTTAACTTGGAGCACAAGTATATGAGTTTCATTTAGTGAATTGCTATTGAATAATGACAGTTATGAGTAAAGTAGAGTGTGTGATTGGTGTTTATGTAAAATTGATGTAATCTTTATGAATGGGTATAACCCTCCAAGATTGAATAACCTCATGATGGAGAAGGTAGTACCATGCTTGGAGACAATTTGCTAATAGGAAAACATATGCAATTTGAAACTAGATCCTCTACACTAGATGCACATGCACGTTTGAAGAAGTGTATATGTGTCCAGGTGCGGGCTTTGGAGTGTGGACACACCCATTTGAACGTAGGCATGGACCTTCACGTAGGTGATCAAACCATGAATTTTGATAAGAAAAATATGAAAAAGAGCACATCTTTGGCCTTTTGAGGGAATTTTGACAAAGCACTTCACCTCCTTATATCTTGTAAAGAACATCAAAATGCAACATCTACTACTAATCTAGTTTTAAACAACTATCAAAATGAAAATTGATCTACAAAACTTTGAAAATTACTCTAAAAATCTTGAAAGTAATCTAGAAAACTTGAAACTAATCTAGAAAACTTGAAACTAAACTAGAAAACTTGAAACTAATCTAGAAAACTTGAAGCTAAACTAGAAAGCTTGAAATCTAAAAAACTTTGAAACTAAGTTAAAAAGATTAAGAATGAATGCAATGGGGTATGTCCCACCCAAGCGTGTTAAATGAAGACTACTAAAATTTCCAAGCAAAGCTAAACTAACAAGACTAACACCACATAGTCTAATTAACAAATTATTATTGAATATAACAATAGTTACATCAATTATTAAAGCTTAATGCTTTGAAAGAATTAACATGATATATAAATCTATCTTAGCTAAAGCATCCCTACTATAATATTCATTCTTCAACTAACTTAGACCTAAATAAATCTAAGAGAAATTAAATTGGGGTTTATTGCTACTTCAATGAAGGTGAGATGGTCTCTCCAAAAATGACTACAAGATCATATTGGATACCCATCTACTAACCCCATTGAATACTTGAGGCAAGGATTGAGCTTGGATATTAATCATATTTCTTATATGATATGCAAATCAAAGCATGGTGTAAAGTTTAAAGGTATGTGGTTAGTCCTTTTTATAGTTTTTCCTTTGAGGAAAACTAGCATCTTGGTGCATGTGGGACTAAAAGCACAAAGTAGATTAAGAATTTCTAATCCTAATTAAGGCTTGTTAATCATGATTAGTGAATTAACAAGTGATTAGGATGTGAGGAGCCTTAATCAACCACTTAGGGTCAATTAGGAGGCTAGGATAAGCTTTTGAAGCCTTCTAAGATGTTGTGGAAGGAAGTGGGGTGATTTTGAATGGTTGGAAGAGGGGTTTGAGCCAATAATAGGGTATATTGACCAAAACAAGAGTAAAATAGGCTTAATTAGCTAATAATCACTAATTGTTTGTTTGGAAGAGGATTTTGACTTACGATTTGTCGTAAAGTGGCATCCTGAATGCAAAGAGGATAGGTAATCAACAAAGTGTTAATTGACCAAAATGGTAAGAAATGTTAGTTAATTAGCGGAAATCACTAATTATAATGGAAATGGTAAGAATGAGAGTGATTTGTGTGCTTTTGGCAATAAGATTGCAAAAGCAGAATTTAGGTGTCTACATGTGTGTGTGTGTGTGTGTGTTTGTGCATGTGTGTATTATTGTACATATTGTACCCAACAATTGTCTAAAGTAGCTAGTCACAAGGTAATACATTATCTACATAACTTTTAGATATCGAATACAAGTTTAGGTCTAACCTTTTTTAATGCATTTAAAATTTTCTATTTTAAATCAATTTAAAAGATGATTTTCCCTCCAAATAAACATGAAACTAAAAATATATATTCAATACATGTTAACTCAATTATGGGATAAATTTCGGTGTTGGCCACATAATTATCAAGTGTGGGTGGAGTGACGCTAAAAATTTGTATTAGTTATCAAAACAACGACTTAACAACGACAAACTAACACTTTGGATTTCACCGGAATAGATCCCCATAAGAGATACTACCACATGTCAAAAGTGTCGAAAATACGGATAAAAATATCTCAATAAATAAGAGAGATACACTACACTTTCTAAAGAAAAATGCTCAAAACAAGGAGCATTACAATGCAGAAGGTATAGAAAGTGGAGAAAGAGACCGAATGGTGGAGGAGCCATGCCTGTAGAGTCCTCTCAAGGAATTCCTATGTCGCCACCACAAGTGATCAGATATCCACCCCAAATCAACACATATGGATGAAGAATATGTATGCATATGACTTGGTGCAAAATGCACAATGGATGCATGCAAAGGAACATTAGAATGTGTGTCAAATTGATCATGTCTAACAGCTGAAATCTCAAGTTTCTCAAGCCTGAGTGAAGGTGTAGAACTCATGTTTTTCTCATGATCCTCGGAAAGATTCGAGCGAACAAAAATAGGAGCTTTGTCAATGTGTGATCCCAATGAAGTATCTGCTCAAAAATAATGTCATGGCGAGAATTCCACTTAACATGTGGAATAGGGGAAACAATACCCTATGAATGTTTGGCAATACCTCACTTTAGTGAAACCCATAGAACCGAGCACGTAAGAATCGAATGCGCTTTATGCTTCTCAAAAGATCCATGCATGTGAGAAGAAGTAGGATACACCACATGTGTTACTGTAATAGGCATAGATGTGGAAGAGCATGCAGTAACAAGCATCATAGGCTTAGGAGCATCAAAAGTAGGAACATGCTCAAAGACTGGAAAATCGATGTCACTAGATACAAGAGCAACAATTGCAAGTGGACTAGAAGCATGGATATGGTTATCCACAATATGATGGTGATGTTGTAGGCTAGCAATTTTTTGCTATAGGGAGTGGATTAGTGTATCCTTATCATGAATGAGTCGTTATAGAAGATAATTTCACTTCTTGAGCGATCTATTTTCTTCCATAAATTTTACAATATCCTCTTGAAGTCCACACACTTTAGAGAAAATCATATCATTCTCAGAATCCATGATAGATACAAGAATTCAACTCCAAAAGTTTAGGATGTTGGGCTCAAATAGAGATTACGTCCACAATTGATTACAACACTCCTCCATATTTGGCACTTTATAATGAGTGTGTGTTATAATATGGCACTTTATAATTATAGTGCAATTCTCAAAATAAATATTTCCAATGGAAATAGAACACAAAAACAAGCACTTTTGCAAAAACGACACTCAAAACCGAGTTACCGATCAAAAGATACAAACTTTTCAATATTATGCTCTGCTATTTATTTTAGTAGCCACTAAAACAAAATAAAATGCTCTTGCCTTCACCACATAAATAAAATGAAAGAGGGCTGGAGTTAAACGCCTGGAATCACAAGCTTAAGCCTTCATATGACCATATCATGTGACCAGGGCTAAGGATTTCAATACGAGATCTCGAAAAACTATAAAAAAACCCCGAAATTAATTTTATGGGTTTCGTTTTGATTGATGCGAATTTCGAGGCGATCGACACGTGTCCTGCCAACAAACAAAAACCGATTGCCTCCAAAATGGTTGAGTTTATAGTTGATCTTAGGGTTTCCTACCTTCTGTATCTAATGGAAGCCTCTATTTTGCATAAAACCACACACAACAACAAAATAAGAACAAATCCCAAATATATGAATATACATAGAATTTATTTGCAAAATAAAACTTTCAGACGGTTTGTCAACAATAATCTCTCACTCGATGCCATAAAAAGGAATGATAACCAAATCATACCAAGCTAAGAACACACATGCTAATTAAACACCACAATCTATAAGATGAAAGTAATTCGCCAAAATAACTTTACATAAAACCTTTGCAAACAAATGAGCAGCAATATCATATATTATTATGGAACTAGATGAATTACAATGAGAATGGGCCTTACTTATATAGGAAAGGAATAACAATCTAATAATCACCAAGGTCGTAGATCAAGCCATAAATCAAGGAAATAACTAGTCATCAAAGAACTAGTCAAGACCATAGATTTATGAGAGGACTAGTCATCAAGGATCTAGTCAATACCATAGATCAAGGAAAGAACTATACCTAAAAACTAGATAATATCTCCTAATATCTAAATAAGATAAAAGAAATATCCACACACATAATTGGGTAAGGATAAATACAATAAAGGTAAATAAAGTACCTAGTGAACATGAGCTAAGGTAAATACCTACTCTAACAAGAAGTAGCCAAATCAACACTATTGGGTTGATTATCTGTATTTTTGTTAGTAAATCGATATTCGTCAAAATACTACGTTGACAATAATAATAATGTATATCAACTTAAATATTTATGAATGTTGAAAACAATAATTTATTGATTCTTATGTTTATTTTGTTGCTTTCTCATTACATTTATTTAAATATTTTTGCTAATATTTTAAAAACTAATATATATTTTAAATATACATTATGAAAAATTAATATCTCGAATACTAGGAGATGTCCAAAACTATTTTCTACCCACACCCCTAGTATGGAAAACAACAAATGTATAGATCACTCAAACTCTAACCAAATTGATGTTTATACCAATCTCTTCAACATGAATTAAAAATTATTTCTTTGATAATATAATTTGTGCGAGTCATGGTTAGGGTTTCAAATGAAAGGATTCCTTACACAAATTAACCTATATTAGAGTTACACCTAATCAAAGAAAGATCACATGTATGCACAAATCTTAACAAGATTAAAAAAAACTTATTATATAAATGTAAGGAAAGATGACAAGACTCTACGAGAATTCCTCTAAGAATTCCAATCTAATGACCTATCATAAGTTTGTAGACTCTAAAAATGCTCTATAGAATCACACTCAACTCAATTTATAAACCTTTCACTAGATGCCTTTCCCAATTATAAGATAAGTTCCCTACATGCTCATAGCTATATTCTATTTATATATTTCATTGGGGATTCGTGTGGGAGAACAAGATGCCTTTGCAATTAAATATACCTTGCAAATATTCCCTAGGATAACCCAAGTTTCCATTGATCAGATATGAATTTTTCGTTGTTGGATCAAGATCAATCGATCATTTGGTTGGATTATAACCATAGAAAAAGTTCAAATCCCATTTATGCATCCCTAATTGTATCGATGTTGACATGAGAGCTCATTAGACAAAGATTTCATCATTGGAGCAAATGGGAGTGGCCCCACGTAAATACAAGAATTTATAATATCGATTATGCTTGGCATCCTCAAGAGTATATATGACACTCGACTAAGCATTGGAAGCATACGCAAATTTTCAAGGCTTCAACACCCTTGAATAATATTTCGTATAAATTGAATGATACACGAGAGGTTTCTATGGCATTAGTAGGTGTGCGTGGGCAAGTGCAACTTTTCTCTAGTAAGATGGTGTTACACAACATAAGGAAATTTCCACTTCATAGGTAGTTTTGCACATAATTTTAGTTCTATGCAACTTGAATAGGCATCCACGAAGCTCGAAAGAAATGGCTAAAACAATATTTTGCATGATTTTGTTAGGAGTGGCACTTCATATTTCTCATGAAACCAAATACTCTTGCATCAATAAATTTTCCTAAATACAAGGTTTTTGTTTGATAGAAGTTTACATATTTTTGGTGTTTCTATGCATTATGTACTTGCAAATAGTTGAACTAAGAAAAAACACAACCTACCTTAAAAACAATAATTTCCATGTAAGATATTATTTCTATATAAAGATAAAATATTTGAATAAATACGAACATATACAAATAATTGTAAAATATAATTCTAAGCCATGTAAATACATTTTCACATTTATTTTCATATTCTAGAAGTTATTGCCAACTCCCTTCTTTATAGGCAGTTCAAGTATAGGATTAGGGCTAACATACTTGTGTTTGCACATGTGGTTCCAATTGACGCATCTAGTTTTTGAACAAAATATAATGTTGTTTTTCTACTTACAAAAATTTTGTATGGGTTATGTCAAAGCCCCTTTTTTGTACATTACGAATTGTTGATTAGTTTGATTACTTCTCTCTAGTTTATGCATTATTTGGCAAAACCCTTTGATATATGCACATTTTTTCATGGGGTTTGTCCTCCTTTATGCTCCATAACATGAACCTAAGCATCCTCATCATTAATAATGATAATGGAATTTTAGCAATGTAAAATATGTAGGTATTAGTATAGTTTGGGTTCTAAAATTTGATCATAAAAATGATGAACATTGATTTTGGGGAAGTAGTAAGAATGTGAATGTTATAAACTATTATCACAAATAGAAAAACTACGTAAAATCAAATTAATTCAAGAAAGAATGCATACTAAATGATCATTACAAAAGAATAACTACGTAAAATCAAATTATAAAAATAAGGTGATTGAAATATCGAGCTTATCTCCCCATTATCCACATAAATACATTGAGGAAGTCATAGAAGGTTATAATATTGAGCACATAGACAATTTAAGCAATAGTGGAAATAACGTTATAAGAGACCACTAACAATGAATTGTATTCATATACCACTCTCGATTTATATCATGTCTTTGTAATACAATACAATTGAGTTATGGGTAAATTCTTTGGTTTATTCCTTATTGCTTTTATCATCTACACAACCTTTCTCTTCACATATAGTTATACATATGTGCTTTATTAAGTGATTGGAGCTTCCAAACATTTGAAGTTTATTAATCCCAACACAATAGTGTAGCTAGATTGAGGTCATCCATCATCAATTTAGAACCCTTCAATAAGTAAAACTATGCAATCAATTGAAGGTAAACACCTTGAAATTGATATAAATTGGTGTTCTTTAAAATGTGATAATTAATACTCCATCCTCAAACTCGAGATAAAATCAACACACTCAAAAATTACAATCTTTCCAAGGTAGTTTCTTCTACAATAATATAAAACAATTTCTTCAACTCTTAAAATGAAATAAAAATAAAACCCTCCCTTAATAAAAATAAAATTAAACATTTTATTACTAGAAAATAGTGATACTAAAATAACAAACTAAAAGAAATTATTGAAACTCTTAAAATGAAATAAAAATAAAACCATTACTTATAAAAATAAAACAAAACACTTTATTGTTAGAAAATAAAGATACTAAAATAACAAACTAAAATAAATTCTTGAATGGGAAAAAATTAATAATCTAAAACTACAAAATATGTGATGTATCCGTTACCTAATAAATAAAATATTAAAAATTACACCTCTTATACTTTTGATGGGTCATAATATAGAGCAAAACAATGTATAATAAACATGCGACTCAATAAATATTTAGTTTTACATGAGGAATGAATCTCATTACAAATATGAGTTTTAAAGTTTAAATCAAGTATGTTATATATAAAATATAATTAGATAATGAAAAATTGTGTGGGTGATAGAAGTCAATATTTGAGTGGGGTTGAATAGTTGAGAGGGTATTTGATGGGAAAATGCCTAACATTTGGGTAAATTTAAATTTAAAAATTGTACAAATTACATATGATTTTACATATTATTGTACATATTGTATCCAACAACTCTGTAAGTACCCAGTCAAGATGACACATCTTTTACACAACTTTTAGATACCGAATGCAAGTTTAAGTATAACCTTTTTTAATCCATTTAGAATTTTCTATTTTAAATCAATTTAAAAGATGACTTTCCTTCCAAATAAACACGTGAAACTAAAAATATGTATTAAATACTCACTCGGTCTTAGTTCCAATTGCTTGAGAAGAATTTCAGAAGATATTGGCATCATGGAATGAGGAAAACTTGCAATCATATTTACAAATGATGGTAAAGTATCATATCCTGAATCAGTACTATTTGAATGCTTTGGATGATATTTACTTGGAATTCTTCACTGGAAGAATTATATGAAATATCTGATGAATAATTATCAGAATCACTAACTAAACAATACTCTTTATCTGTTATGCCTTTTGCAACAAGAGTATTTATCTTGGCTTTTCCTTTATCTGTATCTTTTTGTGGGCACTCATTTGCATAGTGCTTCCCTTTGCAGATAAAGCATGTAGGAATAAACTTTCTCTTTTTACCCATATACTTCTTCTTTCTGAAGTATGTTTTTCTATATGGGATTTTGCTTGAATATGAATCTTTATTCCTTTTCTTATATTTGTTGTATTTTTTATATTTACCCTGACCCTTCACCTTTGAAAAAGATGAACAATCATGACATACCTTCTTTCTGTGAGGAGTATGTGGGGACTAGCAGCCAAAAGGGTCAATATCTATCATCTGGCAAAATTTAGTACCTAAGGCTTTTTGGGCCTTAGCTACTTCTTTGCGATCCTTTTTCTCCTGGCAAAGCCGAGCATTTGTTTCATCAATTATCTGATTGATAGCTCCTAGGCTTAATTCTTCAGGATGCATTCCATGCATAGCTTTTTTGTATTCTGTAGCAAAGTAAGCAGGAAAAGATTCTATGTACCGTAATCTCATAGTAGGATCATTGATATTTCCAAAGTTATAATATAACTTTTGCATATAACATTGATACTCCTTAATCCTACTCATATCACAAAGCCTTGCTCTTAAGAATAGAGAAGTATTCTTAAGTTTATCATTATCTACGGTACGAAATTCTTTGATCGTGAGCGGATGTTAGAGCGAGAATATCCTCCATCTCGAATATCCGATTGTTGTGGGTTAGCATCCCACCATTCTCACGACTATGCCAACAAATCAAATTGGCTATAACCTCAAAGCAATCGATGCGGATATTTTCTATAGAAGAGTAACCGTGAATTTTCCCAGCCAATCATTCCATGAATCATCTCTTTTACTTGAGCGAGAGTGGAACAATCTTGCTTATACTACTGTTCAGGTTCTGAAGGTCTAAGTTCTTGCAGGTGTTATGTAATGGCTCAATGGATGCTCCCGATGTTTCTCCTAAGAACATGCTTTGACTTCTTCAGGAAGGATTTTCACCATACTAATTGATCCTTTATTAGCATCCTTCTTGTCTCGAGATGAACAATGGGCTATGCTTTGACAAAACATCTTTATCTTTGAGAAGGATCCCAAAGTTTTGCAACTTCTTTCCAGGATACCTTTTGAGACCAATCAGGTTCTATTTCTTCAGGCTTCTTAGTATTTTCTAGGATTTGTTCTATTTGAGGAACCATGACAGGTATAGGATTAACAACTTCTTGGACAAGATCTACTTTGTGACCTATTTCAATGGTAGACTCATTTAACTGATGTAGACTACTTTGTACAAGCTTGTGGGTTGTTCCTAACTTAGAGGAAATATCTTTTTGACTTCATCAGTTTGAACAATAAGGGGTTGAACAATATCTACAACATTTCTAGTTACAACCTTGGGAATGTCAGGACATGTAGACACATATGCAGAAGTATTTTCAAGATTCTTATCTACTTTTTTCACATAAGTATTGACATCATCTATTTTAGTATTTAACAACTTAATAGCAGAGGTTACATCTCCTTTCTGATGTAATTCAATAGCCTTTAGTGTTTTCTCCATTTCGGCAAGGATAGACTCTTGAGACTGAAGTCTATCATGGACATTCTTGACAGCCTTGTTAGTCCAGTTCAACATTTTAGAGGACTCGGAAGGATCTATATGTCTGTCAATAGACCTTTGATACCAAAAAACAGCTTTTGGGATTCATCTGGGGACAAGACTTCTGTACTGTCAAGAGACGGAAATGAGGAGGAAACATGAGATGCTCTTGAGGCCATACTAATGGTTGGGCCATTAGAGGGAACATATTTCTGCTTAATAAGTTGTTCACAATCTTTACACCACAAATAATCAGTATTTGGGTCATGGACCAGACTGTTATGGCTACAAATATATGTTTGCTCTTTTACAGATTTTCTCGAAGGTTCTCCCAATGAGAAGACAGAAGAATCAGATCTAAATGAGCTAGATCTAGGCAAATCAGACATAGAACTCTTAGATCTAAAAGATAAAGTAACATTAGATTTGGATTCATTTACTGTCATGGCATTTTCTAACTTGGGCTGACTTTTATCAAGAAACTTTTTTGACAAGGTCCATTTTGTGAAGACTTTGATTTGTGACCAAGAAATCAGCTCAGGTTCAATCTTTTGACTTTCCAAACTAGCATGACTCACCACACTACTGCCTTTGGAAATACCATGTTTAATCATGGATGCATGGTATTGACAAGCCTATAAATAATTTTATAATGGATAGCAAGAGGACAAGCACCAGGCTTCATGTGCAGACCTGTAGTGGCAAGATGTAAGCGTAGGACTTGTTTAAGCAAGTCTTCTTTTTGCAAACTGACTGGGTAGTTTGGATAAACCTCAAAAGAGATAGGGCCATTATGTAGACCGGTTTGAATAGCAGCTAACAATGAATCTTTAAAGCTTTCAAATCTCAAATCCATAAGACAACATAAAACAGAGGCATTAAGACCTCGACGAAACAAAGGAGTAATTCCTATTTGCACACATCCTATATGGGCAAACTTAAAATTTTTTTACTTCTTTAAGGCCTGAATATCAACATGATCTATTAATGGAATATCATACTCATGAGAGGAAGTCTGAGAAACTTGAATAACAGACTCTCTAGTTTTTAATGTAGTTGCAGCAATAAGATGAAAAGCAGTTAACTTATCATACACTTGATTGTAAGGGATCTTAGGCAATTTCCATGCCGGTAAAGGATCTGATTCTTGTTGACATCAATAGCAGAATTAATAGGAATACGTCAGATAAACTTACAAGATCTTGATCCAAATCTCCACCAGAAAGACTAGCACGATCTTCAAACTCCATAGCTGGTACTGCTAAGCAACTCTTCATGGGGCTTACGATATCGGCCTTCAACCTAAAACTGCACACATCCACGACGACTTACAAGATGGGAGGCTCGCCTCTTTGCCTGACTTACGAGGTATGAACTTAGTTTGCGATGAAAGGATAAAGAGCATGCAATGATCTTGAGACGAAACTTAAATAGAAACTTGCAAATTTTATTGATATCTAAATTCTCTTACAATCAGAATCCTTTTACTCTGTAAAACAGAAAACCCGCTCTGATACCATTCTCAAACCAAGTGTATCCACATTACAAAATATTACAGACTATAGACTAGAACAACTTTATAACTAATACTCTTCAATCTTAGACTGCACGACTTAAACTCTTCTTACATATCTCTCCCTGTATTCACATTACAAAATATTACGGACTATAGACTAGAACGACTTTATAACTAATACTCTTCAATCTTATACTACACGACTTAGACTCTTCTTACATATCTCTCCCTGTATCCACATTACAAAATATTACAGACTATAGACTAGAACAACTTTATAACTAATACTCTTCAATCTTAGAACAAGTTTATAACTAATCATATACCTGTCATGGTTCCTCAAATAGAACAAATCCTAGAAAATACTAAAAAGCCTGAAGAAGTAGAACCTGATTGGTCTCAAAAGGTATCTTGGAAAGAAGTTGCAAAACTTTTAGGATCCTCTTCTCAGCATAAAGATGTTTTGTCAAAGCATAGCCCATTGTTCATCTCAGATAAGAAGGATACTACTAAAGGATCAATTAGTATGGTGAAAATCCTTCCTGAAGAAGCTGAAAGCATGTTCTTGGGAGAAACATCAGGAGCATCCACTGAGCCATTACATAACACTGCAAGAACTTAGACCTTGCAACCCAACTGGTATAAGCTAGATTGTTCCACTCCTGCTCAAGTCAAAGAGATGATACATGGAATGATTGGTTGGGAAAATTCACAGTTACTCTTCTATAGAAAATATCCGCATCAGATTTCTGAGGTTATAGCCAACGGATTTGTTGGCATAGTCAGAGAATGGTGGGATGCTAACCCACAACAATAAGATATTCTAGATGGAGGATATTCTGCTCTAACAGCCGCTCTGATCAAAGAATTTCTTGGTACTGTAGATAATGATAAACTTAAGAATACTTCTCTATTCTTAAGAGCAAGGCTTTGTGATATGAGTAGGATTAAGGAGTATCAGTGTTATATGCAAAAGTTATGCTATAACTCTGGAAATATCAATGATCCTACTATGAGATTACGGTACATAGAATCTTTTCCTGCTTACTTTGCTACAGAATACAAAAAAGCTATGCATGGAATGCATCCTGAAGAATTAAGCCTAGGAGCTATCAATCGATAATTGATGAAACAAATGCTCAACTTTGCCAGAGAAAAAGGATCGCAAAGAAGCAAATTTAAGGCACAAAAAGCCTTAGGTACTAAATTTTGCAGATGATGATAACTATTGACCCTTTTGGTTGCCAGTCCCCACATACTCCTCACAGAAAGAAGGTATGTCATGATTGTTCATCTTTTTCAAAGGGGAAGGGTCAGGGTAAATATAAAAATACAACAAATATAAGAAAAGGAATAAAGATTCATATTCAAGCAAAATCCCATATAGAAAATCATACTTCAGAAAAAAGAAGTATATGGGTAAAAAGAGAAAGTTTATTCCTACATGCTTTATTTGCAAAGGGAAGCACTATGCAAATGAGTGCCCACAAAAAGATACAGATAAAGGAAAAGCCAAGATAAATACTCTTGTTGCAAAAGGCATAATAGATCAAGAGTATTGTTAGTTAGTGACTCTGATAATTATTCATCAGATATTTCATACAATTCTTCCAGTGAAGAATTCCAAGTAAATATTATCCAACATTCAGATACTGATTCAGATAGTACTGATTCAGGATATGATACTTTACCATCATTTGTAAATATGATTGCAAGTTTTCCTCATCCAATGATGCCAGTATCTTCTGAAATTCTTCTCAAGCAATTGGAACTAAGACAGAGTGAGTTTGAAGATTGTCCCCCTGGGACACTACAAAGAAAATATTTCTGTCACAAAAGGTCAGAGAACTAGAAAGAAAATATTCTTAGCAAGTCAGATCTGATAATGAAACCAGAGAAAGAAGAGAAGAAGAAGAAAAAAATAGAAATGGTTTTCTCAGGAAAGATCATCAGTCACTTCAAGGCCTCCCATACAAGGACGTGTCTGGCAGAGACAGACTCCTTACAGAGGAAGAGGTCGTGGAAGAGGAATTAGATATTCTCCACCAAGGAGAAGTTTCCCATTCCTATTTCCTGAAGAAAATCAAGAAGATGAGTTTCAGGTACCTATTTCTAACACTGATGTTATTATTCCTAATCCTGAAACTATGAGAACATGGAGAAGAAACATAATAGAGTTTCTTCATAAATTCATCACAAGGCTACCAATGAATACAAGCATCTCATTGAAGAAGAAGATAGAGACAAGAAAGAAGCTGAAGGTGAAGAAGATTTTGAAGAAGCCTACTATCGATTACTCGCACCAAGATGCGAGAGCCATCGCCTCTCGACCGATGAACTCAACACTGAGGTATGTACCATAAAAGGAGCACAAAATCCTTTTATTACAATCACATTTTGCATCCCTAATATCAAGCCATATTTCATTGATGCAATGATTGATACTGGAGCTGATATAAGTCTGCTAAGGTCTAGAGCTATACCTCCTGATTGTTGGTCTGAGACATACCTCAAAATAAATTTTGATAAAAAAGAAGTAATCTCTAGGTTCACAGCCTATGTCCCTATTAGGATAGAAGGATATGAGAGAACATTACAGTTCTATCAACATGATATGCTCTCATATGATTGTCTAATAGGAGTTGATGCATTACAAGAATGTGGTACTTTTAGCCTTAATAAAGATTTCATATCTTTATTTAATCCAAATGTTCGATACCAAGAAAGTACTCATTCAAAACAATCATCCCTCTACCAGAGCCTAAGAAAGAATCCAACCATGAATGGATTCATAAGTCAATAGCTCTATGTAAAAGTAATATAGATGATATTATAACAAAGATCAAAAAGGATCTTTGTTCTGAAAATCCTCATGCTTTCATAAATAGAAGAAAGCATATTTGTTCACTTGATCTACAAATGAAAAATATGATAAAGGGAATGAAGTCATTCCTAAATTCAAAGCTCATCACAAGGGTATGATTCCCTCAGAAAGAAAAGAGTGCCAAGAAGAAATAAAGAAATTACTTCAAGGAGGTTTTATAAAAGAATCTAACTCTCCTTGGGCTTGTGCAACATTCTATGTCAACAAGCGAAGTGAATGATGATCGACAAAGAAAAGGCTTGTTGTGGATTATAAGCCTTTGAACAAATTTGTCACAGCGGTCCAGCATCCAATTCCTGCCAAAGATGATCTACTAGCCAGAATTAAAGGTTCTAAGGTTTACAGTAAATTTGATCTGAAAAGTGGATTTTGGCAAATATTTCTAAAGCCTGAAGACACATATAAGACAACATTTGTGGTACTGGAGGACAGTATGAATGGCAAGTCCTTCCTTTTGGGTTGAAAACTGCACCTTCCATCTTCCAAAAGAAAATGGATTCAATCTTTGGTGAGTTATCTGAATTTTTGATAGTATATATTGATGATATACTAATCTTCTCTAAGTCTCCAAAAGATCATATAGATCACCTTGAAAAATTTTATGAGACAGTTTATAATAATGGTTTATGTCTGTCTCCTACTAAAATGGAAATTTTCAAGGATGAAATGAATTTCTTAGGAATTAAAATCAAAGATGGATCTATAGAGATGCAAGGTCATATTGTGTCCAAAATTCAGGATTTCCCAGACCAAATTTCAGAAAAGAACAATTACAGAGATTTTTGGGATGTGTCAATTATGTTGCTGGTTTCTACAAAGATATAGCAGAGACAAAATTCTTCTCAATAAAAGATTGAAGAAGAATGCACCCGTGCAGTCTGATGAAATGACCCAGGCCATAAGAAGAATAAAGAAACAAGTTCTTAATCTTCCTGCTATGTCCTTGCCTGGTCAAGGATTAAAAATAATTGAAACAGATGCCAGTGAGCAATACTGGGGAGTCATTCTTAAAAGAAAAGACAGACAATGATAAAGAGAAAATTTGCAGATATGCATCTGGCTCTTTCCAAGGTTCAGAGTTGAAGTATCATTCTACTCATAAAGAAATCTTAGCTTAAAGAAAGCCATCAAAGCTTTCTTATTTTCATTCAGAATGAACATTTCATTCTTCGCTCTGATTTGAAAGATTTCAAGGCCAGATTAAGTAATGGTGACCCTGCAAATAAAACTGCATTTAACAGATTGCAGCGCTGGGGCATGTGGTTTGACAACTTCAGCTTTGAAGTTGAATATATAAAAGGAAAAGAAAATTCTCTTGCTGATTTTGCCAGCAGAGAACTAAACCAGTCAAAGAAGGTGAATATTACTCAGGTGTCTCATGAATTTGTTGAATGCATCTGGAATACTTCTACCTGCCAAAATTATCTTGGATCTCTTAAAAGAAATGATAATGAAATGTCTTATGAAGCACAACATTTGCTGCTCTCTCGAGGAATTATTTCAGTTTCTCCTTATCAGACTACAGAGGTAGCATGTAGATTTGTTGATCCAAAATTCCTACTACAGAGTTCCACTCCAGACAAGATCCTATGGTATTCTTCACCTTGCAATGGCAAAGTGGAGACATTCAAGATATGTAGAGCCACCTGCTGAAGATATTCCTGTTGAAGGGCGTCGGTTAAGGCAATGGTCCCAAGACCTAATACTCTTTGGAGATTTGAATTTTCCAGACTTTGGCCTGAAGGACATCCTCTGGAGAACGATGCATGGAACCAGCCCAGTCTTCCTGGAGATAGGCAGTACATTGCAAATCACTTTAAGTATTTCCTTTCTAAATTTCTGCCTACTAAGCTTTCTAACAGTCCATTGTTGAATATAGATCCTGACACTTTATTAGAAATATTCTGATAAATTGTAAAATACCATGGTATGTAAAAGTTTGCTATTATGTTAGGACTAATCCTGAATAGGGACATCATGCTCACCCTAATGGACAACTTTGGAGAAAAGTCTTCCTTCATCATACAATGAATGTGCACCTCCAACACCGGGCAATTCCTTCGAATTCCTGATCAATATCTCTTTCCGACAAGAAGACATCTCAATAGAGATAATGATGGAACTTCATCCATATCCAGATTATGGTACGAAAGGAATACTCGAGATATCTACTTTGCAGAAAGACAAGATTGGGAAGAATCTTCCACTCATCGATGATGATAATAGTCCTAGAGTCAGTTTTAGTCCTTAAAGCTATGATGACAGGCTTGTTGTCATCTTTTAATAAAGTTTGATGTGACTTTACTTTAGTCATTTCGAAAGCATGGTGGACCTCCCCACTTTCTAAAGGCGTTATGTTGAGTGGCGTGTACTCAATTGTCTTTTCTCACTTTTTCTTAGTGGGAATCTTCTTGTTTACCTAGGTTATTGGTTTCGGTCTCTAGGTTGCCCTTTGATCCGGTGAAAAGCCTCTCGCATTCCTATATAAGGACATGTTGAGACTCATTCACTACATCGGAGAATAGGGAGAGATATGTAAGAAGAGTCTAAGATTGAAGAGTATTAGTTATAAAATTGTTCTAGGCTATAGTCCTGTAATATTTTGTAATGTGGATACGGGGAGAGATTGTAAGAAGAGTCTAAGTCGTGCGAGTCTAAGATTGAAGAGTATTAGTTATAAAGTTGTTATAGTCTATAGTGTGTAAGATTTTGATACACTTGGTTTGATCATGTAAGTGTCAAGTTAAATATCTCGAATAAATTCAAAATGAAAATTTGTAAGACCCTTACCAGCAACTGAAATTGCAAGTGACTTAAGTACATAGCATTGAATCTTCTTTATAAATGTTGGAATTAAAAGCATTTTTGCCCACTCTATGCGCAACACTATTTACGAATTCCAAAATCTATGTGAGAAGTAGCCAAATCAACACTATTGAATTGATTATCTGTATATTTTGTTGGCGGTGACAATAATAATACCTTATCAACTTAAATATTTATAAATGTTGAAAACAATAATTTATTGATTCTTGTGTTTATTTTGTTGTTTTCCATTGCATTTATTTTTGCTAATATTTTAAAAACTAATATATATTTTACGAAAAATGTTTTAAAAACTCAATCTCAATATTTTATTTTAAATTAATCCCGTATTTATTAGTAAATAAGACAATCTCTTTACAGTTTCACAATCCATATTTATTAGTAAATAAAAACAATCTCATCATAACTGTGAAAAGTTTTTGACCAATTTTAACTGAAACCGTTTCTTGCACCAGCCGGGAATCGAACCCGGGTCTGTACCGTGGCAGGGTACTATTCTACCACTAGACCACTGGTGCTGATGAAATATTTTTAGTTTTTAATTATTTCCTAATTAAAATAATAATAGTAACCCATAAATTTTTAAAGGCCAATGGGAGTCTGAAATTTCATCTCTGAGCTACATTTAGACATTCACTCAACTCATTAAATATAATTATTTAATTTCGGGATTGCTGCCACAACAAACAAATATTTATAATATCTACTAAAAGTATTCAGAACGTCGTCGTTGTAGTATAGTGGTAAGTATTCCCGCCTGTCACGCGGGTGACCCGGGTTCGATCCCCGGCAACGGCGATGGCATTTCTAATCTCGCTTGATTAGCTTGGAAATTAAACCAATTGCCAGTAACTCACTTTTAATTCTACCATGCTGTTATTAGAGAATTGTTTTAACTATTAAAATTTGTCAATCAAAGTTTCCTATGTCGATGGTTTCTTTTGCAAGATTAAGCCTTTTGATTTTTGTAGTAAGAAATTTATTGTATAAATTGAAAAATGCGTACTTATTATACAAACAATGGGAAACCCAATCTCCATTTCAATGCAAAATGAGGAAGCTAATTACAAAAGAGCTTTAGGAGAAACATCTACCACACCCAGCTATCATTACTTATGAACTAGGTTATATATACATTATTAGTCTTAGAATCATAACAATCAATTAACTTTCCATTTTCAGAATGCCACATTGAAGCAACTCATGCTAAGGATCTTTATTATCAAATTATAAAAACAAAAACTATTATGAAAACAATAAATCATTATTTACTCATGAGCTATATGTTGATTTTTACTATGTAATACCCATCTTTAATTCCACCTTTGTCATTTCAGCTTGCAAGTGCCAATCCTTATAGATGAAAATGGCACTGGTATTGAACAATGACAAAACTTTCAAAGGATCTCCATAAAAAAATTCAAATAAAAAACAAATAAACAAAATTAAAGGAAATATCAACAAAAACTCAAAATAAAAGGCTTTTGGCATTCAATACAGTTCTACAATGAAATTCAATCAACATTCAACATAAATAAGATAGTGTTACTCCATGATACTAGCTCCCACTACTCCAATGTTCTCAGTATTGATAAATGGTGTCCCAGCTGGGCACTTTTCTACTTCTCGTGGTCTCAGACATGGGGACCCGATCTCCCTTTTCTTTTTATTATAATGGTTGAGATCCTTTCAAAGGCTATTCAGAAGGCAGTGGATAAAAAGGAATTAGAAGGGTTGAAAATCTCTTCGAGGATCGACCCTATATCGAATGCCCAGTTTGTTGATGACACGGCGCTCTTTGGAGACCCGACGGTGGCGGAAGCGAAGAAATTCCAGGAGATTCTTTTCCAATATGAAAAGGTTGTTGGGAAAAAGGTAAGTGCCCTTAAATCAATTATCTTTTTTATTAATGTGGATCCAAGGTTGCAAATAAAGATAGCTGGCATCTTTGGTTTTTCTATTGGCTCATTGCCCAGTTCTTATATGGGGATGCCTTTAATTGGGAGTGCGGCGGGCAAGGACATATGGAAACCTGTGGTGGATAGAATTCAGGCGAAGTTGGCTTCAGGGAAATGCAAATGGTTCTCTTTAGCTGGAAGAGCGGAGTTAATAAGATCATCTCTTCAAGCGATTCCTACTTATTTCATGTCGCTCTTCAAGTTGCCAGAGAAAGTGGCTTGGTGCATTGTGGGCTTGAAAAGGAATTTCTTCTAGTGTGGATCAGAGAATAAGAAAAAGTTTAGCTTGGTCGCCTGGTATGAGGTATGTCACCCCAAAAAGAAGGAGGCTTAGGCTTCAGAAATTGTAAGCTTATGAATAAGGCCCTTGGGGGAAAGCTCCTATGGAGAGTTTATGAAGACAGTAGTCATCTATGGAGTAGAATCTTGGTGGAAAAATACCTGGAATCACAGGACCCTGTGGATATTTTCTTCCAGCAAGAGCTCCCTTGTAGTTCGGGGGTTTGGAATTTCATTAAAAGATGTAGAGAGATGTTTGTCCCTGGTCTGAAGTGGCATCCCCACGATGGCAGAAGAGTTGACATGTGGAATGATAATTGGATCCCTTTGGGTCCCCTTGTTGAAGTAGATTCACTAAAATGGTTTAAAGATGAAGCTATATTGAAATGGGGTTCCAAAGTGGAGGGATATCTTTGTGGGTATGGCGAAATAAATTGTTGGATTTCTTTGTGCATGGGTAGCATTGTAAATCGGGATGGAGCCTCTACTTTTTTTAGAATTCTTAGATGCTTCCCTTGCCCTGGTGGCTTTTTAGAAGACTATTTGATCTGGTCTGGATCTAGCTCGGGTGCAGTTACGATTAAGGAATTATATGCATTTATCTTCGGAAGAGTAAACTCATGTGATGCCCCAAAGTATTTTTCATATGCTTCTATTTGGATCAAGGAAGGCCTTCCTAAGGCTAATCACTTCTTGCGGTTGGCTACGCTTGGTAAGTGCTTAACATATGATAATCTGGTAAAAAGAGGTTTCCATGGTCCTAGCTTTTGCTTTCTGTGCGAGGAAGAGGAGTCTGGAAATCATATCTTTATACATTGCTCCTTTTCTCTTTAAGTTTGGTCATGTGTGTGGAATCAATGGAATATCGCCTGGGTTCTCCCTTCCTTAGTTTTGGATCTCATTTCCCAGTGGAAGTGGAAAGTGTCTCACAATGGCCTTATGCTCATGTGGAATTTAACTCCAGCAGTGGTTATTTGGTGCCTTTGGCTAGAAAGAAATAGAATAATTTTTCAAGGCATTAAGATGTATGTGCATCAAGTATGGAATAGAATTGAAATCCTTCTTTCTAAGTTGTTGGGATCCTGGTGCTCAGATCTAGTCTGTAGGATGAATGAATATAGATTTATATGTGGGAAGTGGCCATCTATTCCGTGGAAGTTTGATGCACTCGCTCCTAATAAGGGGAGTAAGGAAAAAAGGTGGTTACATGGAAACCTCCTCCAGAGGGGTGGATTAAGTTAAATTTTGACGGTGCCTCAAAAGGCAATCCCAGTAATGCAGGTTGTGGTTGTGTGTTCAGGAATGTAGACTATCAACCTCTTTTGGTGATGGCTTTGGATGTGGTGTTTCTTCCAATAACTTTGAGAAGGTATGGCTCTACTCTTTGGATTATTGGAAGCAAAGCGCAGAATTGGCTTCGATTATGGATTGAAGGGGACTCTTTGGCTATTATAAATATGGTTCAAGGAAGGCCCCCTAAGGCATGGCAATTGAAATCCATTTGCTCGAATATCAAGTCTATTTTGGCCTCCTTTTCTGAAGTGAATTTCTCTCACACTTTGAGAGATGGCAATAAGGTGATGGGATTGCTTAGCTAATAAAGGGGCAGGTCTATGGGATAATCATCATTTGACCTCCCTTTCTTAGGAGTTGGGCTTCCTAATGATATTCAGGCTCTTTTAGCAGGAGACGCACGAATGGCGTCGGTTGGTGATTGCTAATGATTATAAAGGACACCTTCTATTCATTTCCTCACCCCATTGTGTGATGTCGGGTGAAGTGAAAGATTTGGGCAGAGATTTCGTGCTTTGGCACATGTGTAGAAATTTATTGGTTTGGGGGTGGCATGTGTATTAAAGAGGGACCGGTGTGTGCGATGTACAACCCTTGAGTTTTTATTATGCCCTTTCTTCTTGTTTTTCTTCCTCATCTACTCCGCGCCGCTCTCTGCCTCAATCTGCTTTGCATCACTTTGCATCGAGTTGCATGGCATCGAGAGGAAGGCTTGGTGGAGGGTTCTATTCGGAAGAAGCGTCGTCGGCCCAAACTGGTGAATCTTTGGAGGAATCCTTCGCAGACTGGTTGAGTGGAAGAATAAAGAATGTGGCGATGTCTTGATGGATGGAGCAAGTATGGATGGTGGTGGAGAGTGTAAACACAAAAGAAGAGGAGGTGGTCATCTGTGACAAACAGAGGAAGCTCATGCTAGACCCCGGCCAATCTATGGGGAGGTGAAATGTCTTTGATGTGGCTCAGGGTTTGAGCACTGCAAACATAATCTCGAACTCGTCGGGTCAATTCATCCTACATAAGGAGCTAAAGGATTTGGAGGAAAGGCTGGTGAGTATGCAATATCACATTCATGCAATGGCTCATGGGATTCAAGCCCTCTCGCATGGTCTAGAGGTGGTTGCTGACAATCAAGGCTTTTGGCTTCCTGAAAAGGCCAAAGTGGCAATGCTCAAGTGCTACGTTGATCACTCTCCCTCCTCTTTGCAGCCACAGAGCGACTCGGAGGTGGAGATTCTAGCTGAGAAGTCATCTTCTTCGGGCATGGAGGTGTGATCTTATGTGGTTTCAATTTTTGATGCTTGGTGGGGATTTTTGGGTCGGATATGGTTGTTGGGTTCTAGTTTTAGGGGTTATGTAAAGAGGATATCCAATATTTTGTAGTATGTAGATATAAATCTTTTTTGTATTTTGATGCACGATAAAGTGCCTTTCACTTTTCCTGTGTGTCCATTGATGATTGTATATATCATGGACTAGTGCAGGAAGCTTTTTTTGAGGCTAGGGCCTTCTCCCAAGGGATCATAAGCAAAAAATACTAGCTTCCACATAAAATACACGGCCAACTTGAAAGCAACAAATCTCCTTGTAGATATGTTGAGATACAAATTGTAAAAATGGGGTGAGTACACACAATGGCACCAAATAACTATTTATAAAATCCACTTTTCAAATGTATTGTACACATATCTTCCCCAAAACTCGGTGCTTCTTTTTCTTGATGGAAAATAAGAAAAATTTAGAATAAAGTTCACGAGTCATGTCTTCTTTGAAAAATTGATAGAGACAAAAATGGATATCGATTCCTAACATGTGATGGTTGTACTGAGTGCCCAAAGAATGCTTGACCATTTAACCAAGAGACACCATTAATCATTCACCACATAAAACTCTAGTCTTTTGGTTACCCTATTTTAATGTGGCATGCACTTGGAGAGTGATGAAAAAGTTGAACTAGGTTAGATACCTATTGGGCACATTTGGTGAAACAATGTCAATGTGACATTGGATATCCATTTTTATAAGTTGCGGTTCAAATATTCCATGAGAATCTCATCTCGTTCAATTACAATTCAATAACCAACTAGCCTTGTTAAAAGAATTAAACATAGGTCCCTTATATTACACAACTCTTAATAAGCTAAAATTTTCCAACTTAGATGTTACTCAATACCATATTCCTTTTATTTGTAGTCAAGCTTCAAAGTAGATTAAAAATCTCTCTCACACAAATAAAAACACCTAACAATATTAGACACGGTTATATGCAATTCTTCCCTTACAAATTAGCGATCCAAATAACCGAGGTTAACCTACCTATCTAGTAGTGGTTTTGTTTGAACAAAATTAATATAAGGAATTGTTAAAAACTTACAACTATTAGCGGTGGATGGATGCAATACTAAATCAAAGTACAAGAAACATATGAAACTCACATAGTATTAATAGATTCTAGAGTATTATTGTGTACCTACACCTCGCCAACACTCAAGAACATAAGTCAACTACAAAAATATCCTTCTTGCAAGATTCAATATGGACAAAAGAATACTCAATTAAAAGGAACTAGTGTTGTCCAAAATAGCCCTCCCGTGCTATTTTAGCAACCTATGAACTCAATTTCAAACTTAGGAAGTGTTTTGCTACAAAATCCGCAGAACATTATTTTCTAGTATTCTGCGAACTTCTGGAATAAAGTGTTCCACGGGTTCTCCTAAGCCACGAAATAAGGGTCATGGAACTCAAAGAGAGCTAAGAGGAATCTTCCGTGAATTTGACCAAATAAAAAATAAGAACATGGGTTTTGTTCCTCGTATGTCGCTATGCAAAGTTGGTAAAGGTTGGATGGCACAAAAGAGCCAAAGGGTTAGGTTTGGGGTGTCCAAAGTTAGAAAGCGCGAACACTACCCTAGTTTTTGCAAGTGTCTTGAGCATACTGATTCTCCATGGGCTTTCCTAAAATCCAAAAACAAAGGAAAGGGGCATTAGTTCCAAATGTTGTGCAAAAAGGTCAAAGACATTCTACAAAGGTCGCAAATCAAAGTATTAGGCCTCTGCGGCTTATGGATGAGGAAGATATGAGTTTTGCGGATGCACGAGAGTTAGAGTCTCATAGGATTCTCAACCCGTAGAGACATTCATATTCAAACTCCACAGAGTCGCATTTCAAATCGTTGAGCCGCCAAACATTCAAAATCCCGTAAACACTCAAAAATGAGGTAAACACAAAGAAAATCTATAGACTCAAGTGGTAATGGTTTTTTTATCAGTAACTTTCAAATGCAACGCTCCAAATTTAACAAAAATGGTGGCATTGGAAAGGTCTCCTCAAGAAATTCATTTTAACATAAGAAAATGTAGAAATTGATGTCATTTGGAGGGAGAAAATGCAAACAAAAGAATAGGTGGAGAAAAGTGCAATTCCATCGAACTCAAGCGTCTAACCACCTCACCAACCCAAATTTAATGCTCAATTGTGCCCATACTTACATCTATGAAGTTTGATTGCATGTTTGAGTAAGAAAGAGGTTGCACATGCCTTAAACTGTAAAAAATGATGGCATCGGCCCCTTAGTGGGTGAATTCCATTCATTGCTCAGTTGACTTCACATTTTCCCACTTCTTCCCTCTTCCTTTCACATTCTTCTCTAAATGTAAGTGCCTTTGCACAAAATAGGGGTTCTCTTATGTGGGATTGGAAGCTTTTTCTTAGATTTTTACATTTTACATGCCTTGCACCTCTACGACTACATTTCGCAAGTCATTCCCAAACCTCTGTTTTGTAAATGCAAGTAAAAATGTTTGATGATATGCGATTGTGGCCTTTTCCTTTGAACACCTAGTATTTGATGTGAATCTAAGGCCCTCTTATTTTGCTTTAAATTTATTTATTTCTCTCTTGCAAATACTTTGTATTTCTATTGGTTTCTTGCATGGTATTTTTATTTGTGTCTCTATAGGTCAAATTTGAACCCTATTTTAGTTTTGATCCATCACCCTTTTCATTTTGCAATTTTTTCCACATTATCTCAACACTTTGAACCCTATGAAATTGTATTTTAGATTTATTTTTAGTTACATTTTGAATTTGTAGGTTAGTTATAGTGGGCTAGGATAGAAGGAATCAATCTTCTCTGAGATTTGTCTCACTTTGCAAGTCCCAATCTTAGAGATGAATCCATGTTCACTGAAAGTGTTGATGTTCATTCATGACCATTTAGAGGGTTCCAGTTTTGTGTGTTAAAAATTTTGGCACGCCCGGTGGGGAAAACAAAATATTTTCTTGTCATTTCACTAAGAGTTGGTATGTATCTTAGTGATATCATCCTTTGGAGGATCTATACAACACATCTGGTGGCTCCAATCATCATATTTACCGGTCCAAGCAGAAAAGTGTTTCTATCTTATGAGAATAATTCAAGCAAGGTCAAGGATAGCAGATGATGGATATCCTTTTGATTATTTACATTTGTCACCAAGGAGTGTTGGGAATTCAGATCGCATAATAGTGCTACGATTCAATAACAAACCCAATCATGCACACAAGATCTAAACAATTCCCCAAAATCTACAACAATGGAAGTATAAACTAGAATAATCAAAATCAAAACAAAGTACACACACATAACACAACATGTACCATGGTTCACCAAATATGGGCTACATCCACCAAAGATAGAGATCTCGTATATATAATACAACAAGAGTACAAACCAACTCTTCAATACAAGATTACAATGCATCTCTCCAAGAGTATCTCCTTTCCTCCAGATCTCTAAATAGATCTACATGAGTGCACTAAAATCGTGCCTCCAAACACCACCATACCAGGAACTACTGCATCTCCCAATAAGTAACCAAGCTCTCTTGTGAATCTGCAAACAAGACCTCTCACATGGGTCTACCAATGTGCAACCATATATGTGCACCAAGAAGTAAGTCTCTCCTCCATCTCATTGCATATGCCACTGCAAACAAGAAGACAACCTCCTCTACAATATATGGATACTATTTGTATCCACAAACTCTCCAACAAGCTACAATACTAGATTCCTATGGATCAACAATACAATATGATCTCATGGATCTACAATACAAGATCTCACAACAACCTATGGATCTACAAGATGAAAGACTATGTGCTTTGCATACTATGCAAGCCATTACATTTAGACAAGACAATACAAAGGAAATACAGAAGAAGACATAACCACCTTCTCACCATTCAGATGTACCTGTTATTTCCTTTTGTCCAGCTTCTCTCCATTGAAGCTTTGTCTTCATGCAACCTTTTTCTTCTTTTTCTTCTTCTTCATCTTCAACCAAGGAGAATTAACATTATTCCTCTATCCTTATGTTCTAACCCTAGTTTTCTAGCTTATATAAGCTTAGAAAAACTTAGGGCACCTTAGCTATGCATTTACAACCTTTAGATCAACTTTATAATAAATTTAGATCTAATTCCCGTGAGTTAAATATAAACTTTCACGCACATGTAACCAAAGGTGTCGATTACCACGATGTGCCGCTTACTACCCGATGTTGATCGCGCGCCATTACTTCCCGACCGGTGCGATTACCACGACTAGTGCCGATTACCCCGATTGGTGTCGGTTATTGTGTAAACCAAAAAGGTGTAAATCATGTTATCTATGAAGCAATTCAACTCCACAATCCTAACAATTTCCCACTTGGAGATAAATTTTTGAACATGTACCTATACATCACCGTCCTCTACATACCATGAAGACCATCTATTCTTTATATCAACAATTCTCTCAAATGAAATCAGGAAGATTAAACCAAGAAGATAACAAACCCATGACTTACCATATACCTGCATGAAGCTACTCTTGATCCATGATACACGAGCTATCCATACATCAAGCTCCCACTGAATCATAACTCTAAGCCTCTCATGTAACTAAGCCACCATGACTAACACACCTGCAAGAGCTCTCACTCAAACTGAAATATTGAGCTTCAACTGCAACCATAGCCATACCTATAAAATCAACCATGTTCTCCAACCATCTATCCATGTCTTCATGTTACTACCAATGCAACTAACCAAAGACAAGTCAAACTGGAATAAGTGTAAGAAATAAAAAAGATCCTGGGTAAGACAACCCAAATGAGTTCTACATGCAACCAATGGGTGATCAATCCACAAACACCTGCATAACTCAAAGAATCCAAACACTACAATCTACAAATCCAACCCTGCATAAACAACTTGCATGTCCAAGACAACCATCTGTAGATAACATATCTATCATGGAGTAACATAGTAATAAGAGGAAATACAAGCATCCCCTACTCATGCTCAAGGGCATATAAACCATGCTCATATGCATCCATGTGCAAAACAAATATCTGCATCATCATAAACTCACAAAACATAATCTATCCATATGTATAAACTTACCATATACATCCATCCATATCATCAGGCTCTCCAAAAGCTCCAAGTCTCTCACCGAATAACTCCAAAGCCATATATGAATCTTGTGTTCATCAATGTCAACAACAACAACCCCATTAACCATGTTACTAATAACTAGTGTAAATACTAACAAAAAGGTCATCAACCTAGCACAACCATCTAAGATGAAATCAAACAAGGGCACCATCCAAAAATGGTAAATAAACATTGTTGTCAATCATGTAGCCTAACCAACCACGCTTGCCTAATCGACATCGGTCAAACGCCTTTGACCACCACCACATTTCCCATATGACCAACACCAGTCTTTGTAATAGTAAGATTTCTATCTTTTCCACCCTTCAAACTCAAAAGTTTCTCTATCATCTAAACCCAGCTGAATCAACCATCAACTGCCATCCCATAGGGATATCTAGGCACCACAAAATAAAACCAGAAGTGACATCACCATGCAATGAACACAAAATACCTGTAAAACTATGACTGTCCTCCAAAACAACTTGTGCCTCATGCCACTCTGAATAGTAGCATACTCCTCTCACTCTGCACATGCATCTATGTCCAACTGTAATGCCAACAACCATGGCTTGCTCCCAATTAACATGAACTCCTCTTGCATTGCCTTTAATAACAAGCTCAAAAGCTCCAATATATATCAATGAGAAATAAAACCGATGAAAGAAATATAAACTAATTCCCATCTTAACCAAGAATACCTCTACATCATAGAAGTTTGGAATTCTTGTGAAGTAGGTGAATCACCTTCTTTCTATCCATGTGTACTAAGCCTCTTCCGTTACCTACAACTGTGTGTCTAAACATGAATTTTCATTGAGGATCTCATCCTTAGACTAGATACCCTTGTCCTCAAGATTCCAACACATCCTAGAAATAAAATTCAAACCCACCAAATATCCATGGTGCAAATTTTTACTTGTGCACACAATCCAAACATAATACCAGTTGCTTCAAATGAAAGAAATAAAACATGAACCATATAGAGATACTCTGACCCAAAGTCTCACTAGACTCCATCCTCCATCCTCGACCAAGCCAACTCCATCCTCTTTCTGATTCAAACATTGAAGTGATCTACACCGTTTCTACCATGTACACTCAGTGCAAGAAACTCAATCCTCAAAAATAGGACACTAAACCATCCATGCCCTCTCCTACTTGTAAAAACCTAGTATATATTCACTATCACAAAGGCCAACCTCGGTTTCTTAACCAATATCGGTTCCTCTATGACCGACGTTGGTTACCCCCGACCGATGTCGATGCTATTGGAATGAACACAACGCGACAAAATTAGCATAATACACCAAAACCAGAGCCTACTCTGACCAAATCCGATAGTTGTGTTGAGCCAGTCATTTCAAAAACACCCAAATCTTTTAAAAAAACTTAACATCAACAATACATGTAAATAAATTGCACCAAGATGAAACACATCACCTTACCAGCACCAAGATACTCAACCACATCTTCAACTGAAGAACATGCTTCTCTGATGGAATCCCCACCTTCATTTTGTGCTACTGCCTCTCTACCGAAGCCCATGCATCTAACTGCACCAAGGATGCATAACTGCTCCTCTATCTCATACTCAGATCTGCAATCCCAAACCATGCATGTGTAACCAAAACATACAAGCACTGCAATACCAAGATAAAACCATACCTCTGTAACCCGATCTATAATTTGACCAACATGTTTGTGCCTCCAAGAACCAGGGACACCTCAGCAAACAAGACACATTCCATGCATCTCTCAATTTCTTCGATATGTGATTTTCTTTTAAAACTAGGTTACCTAGAACCACCCAAATCACCCTATAACCGACCATGGTCACCCTGCCGACGCCATTTGCCACATAACCAACGTCGGTCACTATATTCTCCAACAACCTCACATTTCTATCTTCCACTTGAGATTTAAATATCTTCCTGTAATTTTCACATCAGGAAAAACAAACCTTGTTCTCATACACATGTCAGTAAACCACTAACAATATACTAAAGCAAAACCTTGCTCTAAAATAACCAAGCTTTGATACCATTTGTTGGGAATTCAAGACTACGGAATAGTGTTATGATTCAATAACAAACCCAATCATGCACACAGGATCTAAACAATTCCCCAAAATCTACAGCAGTGGAAGTATAAACTAGAATAATCCAAATCAAAACAAAGTACACACACATAACATAGCATGTACCATGGTTCACCCAATGTGGGCTACGTCCACCAAAGATAGATATCTCATATATATAATATAACAAGAGTAAAACCAACTCTTCAATACAAGAGTACAATGCATCTCTCCAAGAGTATCTCCTCTCCTCCAGATCTCTAAATGGATCTACATGAGTGCACTATAATTGTGCCTCCAAACACCACCAGATCTCACATACCAGGAACTACTGCATCTCCCACTATGCAACCAAGCTCTCTTGTGAATCTGCAAACAAGACCTCTCACATGGGTCTACTAATGTGCAACCATATATGTGCACCAAGAAGTAAGTCTCTCCTCTATCTCACCATCATCGCCACTGAAAACAAGAAGACAACCTCCTCTACAATATCTGGATACTATTTGTATCCACAAGCTCTCCAACGAGCTACAATACTAGATTCCTATGGATCAACAATACAATATGATCTCATGGATCTACAATACAAGATCTCACAACAACCTGTGGATCTACAAGATGAAAGACTATGTGCTTTGCATACTATGCAAGCCATTACATTTAGACAAGACAATACAAAGGAAATACAGAAGAAGACATAACCACCTTCTCACCATTTAGATGTACCTGTTATTTCCTTCTGTCCAGCTTCTCTCCATTGAAGCTTTGTCTTCATGCAACCTTTTTCTTCTTCTTCATCTTCAACCAAGGAGAATTAACATTCTTCCTCTATCCTTATGTTCTAACCCTATTTTTCTAGCTTATATAAGCTTAGACAAACTTAGGGCACCTTATTTATGCATTTACAACCTTTAGATCAACTTTATAATAAATTTAGATCTAATTCCCGTGAGTTAAATATAAAATTTCACGCACACATAACAGATGTTGGTTACCCTAATCGGTGTCGATTCTTGTAAACCAAAGAAGGTGTAAATCATGCTATCTATGAAGCAATTTAGCTCCACAATTCTAACAAGGAGAAGAAGAAGAGGTAGATCAATCCAAAGATCATAGTCATCCATATTGGTTGTTTATTTTTTTCATTGATGATGTATCGCCAACAACTTGTGATGTTTCGAGGAAACATAATACAACATGTGGCCATGCTAAATAGCTCTTCCACAACAATTTAAAGATTATCTAAAACGGTCATCACAATGGGGTGAAGGTCAAGCATGTGCCTTTTGTCTTCTTTTGTGCAATCCATGTGGTGATATAAGCAAGTTGAATAACTTGTAGGATGGTCCATTCCCTAGTGTAAGGATATACCAAATCATTGAATTTCGCTAACGAGTCAAAGAGCTACTTTCCACATGAAATACTAAAGAATAACGATTCCAAGATTGTTAACTTTGACTTTGTGAGTGAATTCGCCCATTCTTAGGTAGTTTGGATCCATATAGGAAATTGTGCCTTTTAGTTCTATTTCTTTAAGCAAATATTCGAGCGAAAGTCAAGCCATGTCAAAGTCACGTATCTTACTTGCATATATTTAACCCAACAAAATGTTTATGGGCTTAAGATCACCATGGACAATGACAACTAGCTTTAAATTGAGTAGAAAATGTAAAGTGGGGCATACGTTGTTGGCAATGTGAATATTAGCATGCTTAAGGGCGACACGACGTGTCATTTTTATAAGAGAGATGGTATGTAATAATAATAATAATAATAATAGGTTTTATAGTCCACGATGCCATGGGGCAGCCTGTTTTTTTTGGTCTACAAGCGGCTTATAGCATATGGGACCACCTCATACTCACATGCGGGAGGCAACTAACTTTGCTACAAACGCAGGCGTACATACCCTACCCCCTGCAGGATTTGAACTTGTGACCTCTATTTTAGGAGCACATGTTCTTCACCATTAGGCCAACTCAAGCGTACTCGTAGACTATACAACCTCGCTCAAAATGAGCCGTAACAAAGTAAAGAATCCATCGGGCATATACTCGTAGACTATACAACCTCGCTCAAAATAAGCCGTAACACCCTCACGAGATGAGGGTGCCTTATTTCCTTCCATAGATTGACATGCAAAACAAATTATTTATTAAGAGTTAACATTAAAACAAAAACATATATTGTTTGTTAGACAACATAAAGCGAGAGCTATAAAACTCATTTTCTGTTAAGGAATCAATTTTAGGTAAAAATAAATAAAATCTGCTTGAATGCCCCACATAATATATGTAAGAACAATATGGTACAAATGCCTATCTCAATTTGGATATAAATCTTCATTGCATTTTGGAATTATTTTTTAACCTAAAACATGTAGATATTGGCAACTAATTTTTGTTTCTTTGAAAAAATTTAATAGGAACCTGAAAAAAGTAATTATGTCGATAAACATGTCAAATAAGAATAAGAGGAGCCTCTATTGACATGCCATATCAATGACATATCAAACAACATGCTTTAATACTCCCAACACAAATTAGATGCCGCACAAGCCACCTAATTTTAGCACACTGCCAACATGGCCACCATGTCACCTTACGCAATGAAATATGTGGCAACAACTTAACCCCTACAAGTTGGTAAAAATACATGCGACGTGTGCCAAATGTTTCTTTGGTAGGAGCTATGGACCATGGTGTTAGTATTGGTTGGGTATCGCATGAGTGCACGCAAAATTGTTAAGTGAGAGATTAAGTCTTATCGTTATTCTGATTTGAGTCGGAGCAATGTTAAATTGAGGTTAGGCATGATGTCTTTGATGCGACTCGACTCACTATAAGAAGGCCAATGCATACAACATGAAGTGAGTTAGAGTTGAATCAACAAAACTCGACTCTATATGATGTAGATACATAAATTGTCATTGTCTATTGTCAAATGCCTCAAATTTTGTCACTTATTGATTTGACGGTTTGGCATAATTGTGAGAAACCATCTTCTAAATTCTGTCATACAATAAACCATTTTTCGGTGGCGTTAAAGTTCCTAGGAAAAATGCTCGGCTAGGTTGAAGAAAATAATATGAGCAATCTTGAACTCAAGCTACATATCCCCCACTCTCCTTTAAAATTTTGTAATAGGAACTTAAAAGTAATTACATTAATAAGCATGTCAAATTAGAATAAGGGGGTACGACTACTAACATGTTGTATTAACAACATATGTGATGATATGTTTTAATCCTCTCAATGCAAAAAGATGCCTCACAAGCCACCTACTTTTGGCACAATGCCAACTTGGTTGTCATATAACCTCGCAATCAAATATGTGGCAACAACTTAACCCTCGAACCTGGTCAAAATACATGCAGACGGGTGCAAACGTTTCTTTGTAGGAGCTAGGGACCTTTGCGTTAATATTGGTCATTAGCCACCTAAGTGTACATATTTTGTGAATGAGAGCGGAATTCATATCGTTACAAATCCAAGTCGAGCGAAGTGTCAAATTGATCTCGAGCGTGACATATTCGACATAATTGTGAGAAACAAAAACAACATGAAATCAAAGAATCGTGTAAATATTTCTTCTGAATCATCTTATTCTTCTGTTTCATACGACAAACCATTTGTCGGTGGTGTTTTAAGTTCCCGGAAGAAAAAAAAGCGACCAAAAGGAAGGTGAACAAAGCCATGGGTTTCACCAAATAAATGAGAAAATAATAAGACCAATATCAAACTTGACTCGGACATCTTCCCCACATCTCTCCCATTGTTCTCTATATATTTCAATTACCACATAAATGACACGTCGTCCATATGTGACTTTTCAAAACAAATACAAGGATCACCAACTTTCCCTCCAACATTTTCCCTTCCCTTGTAAGTATCCTCCTCTATCTCGGTTATTTATCTCCATGATTTCTCCTACAATGTTTCTCCTTTGCTCCTTATCGTCGTATATGTTACACTCGCTCACGTGTGATTGCTAGTTTCATCTCATTTTATTGTATTTGTTGTGAAAAGTGGCTAGAGCAACACCATTGAATTATTTGTGTATTTTGTTGATCATCAAATATTCGTTGAAACACTATAACAACTCGGCGTCACTATACTACGACATTTGTTGGTATACTTATTTATAAAGAATGAAAATAATATTTTCATTTATTCTTATGTTTATTGTGTTATTTTTTCATTATGTTTATTTAAATCTTTTTATATTTTTTTGAAACTAATATATATTAATGAGTAATGTAAAAAAATTATTCTCCAAGTTTTATCGTGGTTATATTTTAAAATTAATTATTAACTTTGTTTCTTGGATACCAATCCACGACATATATCACTCCATTACAAGTCTTGTTTGATGAGGAGCAGATAATTGGAATGAAATACTTCATCATCAGGATTAACAAAATAAGATCTGAATTGGTGAACTGTAAAGAAAGTGGTTTTACCGTCTCATAGGCTATTTTTAGCCTTGTGGACACTAAAAGTTTCTATTTCTATTTCTATTTCTATTTCTATAATGGAAGTAGCTACTAACATAATGATTGTAGGATGGTATGTTCCACTCTATTCCTTTGTAATTTCATTATCATATTAAAATCCTGTTTAAAAAATAATAATATGTTATTTGTGAAAGTTGCAAACATGAATCCAGCAATAAAAATATCTAAAATAAAAACTCAAAGATAAATGCATCAGCCGGGAATCGAACCCGGGTCTGTACCGTGGCAGGGTACTATTCTACCACTAGACCACTGATGCTTACGAAACCAACATCATAATAATAGTTTTCTGTTTATTGAAATAATAGCAGTAACTCATACTTTTTGATAAGTCAAAACGGTTTCTGAAATTTCGTCCTATCTGTGAGCAGCATTTAGACATTCACAACTAATTGTATTTAAGATGGGCGCAGATAACAAGTGGTTAAAATTATCTAATTCACACAAAAATCAATGAGTCGTTGTAGTATAGTGGTAAGTATTCCCGCCTGTTACGCGGGTGACCTAAATCTTCAACTAATCAACAAAAAAACCATTATAGAGAGATTACCATTGCTTACTTGTGAGGTGTTGACAAAAATGGGACTAGATTTGAACATTGAAAAAAAAATCGAAGGATACTTCACAAGGTTTTTCAAGTTAAAAATATCTACTTACAAATCTAGTGTTGGCGTTTATTGCACACAATGCATTAACGTATTGATATATTTAGACCTTTCATTATCAATAATTACGTTGTTGGCATTACCCCTATGGGAAAGGGCTTTCTGGTTGTTCACACCACTGGTCTAAATTTGACGGCCATTTTAACGTTTTATTGAAGCAATTAAATGTGACAGCTATTGTGATGGTTTCGACGAGCGTCTAGACGTTTTTGTGTTCTTAGCCCTAAAATTTCCAAATCCGCGGCAGTTCCCAAATAAGAAATAACAAATTCACATTGTTGGGATCGCAGGATTTAAAACCTAGGTTTTCAGGGTTCTTCGAGGATCTTGTTCTGTTACAGTAATCGCCATATATTCTGTGTTTTGGATGATTGCAGCGAGTGCAGAAGTCGGAGCTTTGCAATAGCCGTCCCCATTATTTGTGAAATCAGCCCTGCACATGGAAATAAATCTATAACCCCAAATTATCTCCTTATTTTACTATATTCAAATTGATTGATCTAGATCTATATCTGACGCGGGTTTAATAGTCTCTGGAAACTTCTTATAGGTAGCAATTTGATATTTTTCCATGTAAGCCTTTTAGAACAATTGTGGTGAAGATAGAAGTTAAAATTGTAGGCAGGAGAGGCAATGGCTGAAGCTACTGAATCCAACCTAGGCCTTGGTAAAGGGCAGAGAAAGTAAGACCAAGTTGGGGAAGAGAAACCCGCATCATCCAAGCTTGGGGAATCTGTTCCAGATGTTGAGGATAATGTTAGAGAAGCAGCTGCATCAATGGAGGACTATTTTCATGCCGCTCCTAAAAAGGCAGAGGTTGGAAAATCATGGAACCAGAGGGCATCTGAAGGAGTGGACAACTGAACAATTTGACGAGGAAATTGAGCAATTAAGTTTATCTTGGTCTGAACTACACACGATGTTGTCCGTCCAATGTAGCAAAAATTATACACCTATAACTGTTCAACCCGATAATTATACATTTTACAGCGTTCTCAAGGCATGCAGAGCCTCGAATGCACTGCAACTGGGAAGACAAATTCATGTCCACATAATTCGGAGTGGGTATGAATCGTATTCTTTTGTGGGCAGTGCACTTGTTGATATGTACTCCAAGTGTTGCAGTTTGGAGGATGCACGCGATGTGTTTGAAAAAATGTCTCAACGAGATGTTGTGTTGTGGAGCTCCATGATTGCGGGGTTTGTGCAGAATGGATTTTGGGAGGAGGCGCTGGGGATTTTTAGGGACATGCAGAGGAGTTGTTTGAGGCCGAATTTGGTAGCGGTTGTGAGTGTTCGCAAGTGTTACGAGTTGGGGTGGGCCTCAAGACAAAATAGCCTCCTCCTAAGAAGATCTCTCGACTAAGAGCAGGCACGATTTACCCAAAATTCACACCGACTAAATTTGGGAGTATCCCGACTTTTCCCCCTTCATTACGGTGGGCACTAATTGCATCCATTGTGTACTCTTGCCGAGGTCGCGATAGAGACAACTTTGTAATGCTAACTCACAAGGAAAACTATTCAAGTGGGTAAGCGGAGTGCTTCTGTTTCATCCACGAGGTTACTCGGTGGACTACTTTAGGGTTCCCGGAACCACCCCCATTGTTGTAGGTTAAGGCATTATGCCAAAGGGGTTATGTTCCGATTAAGCGGAGGGACATACCCTTTTAAAACCTACAATACAGTGTTTTGAATATGGTGCGTTTTTTATCGTTTTAACTTAAATGTGGTTTTAAGTGGCACACCATTTGTAACTGCAAGAACACGTGTATTAGAAGTTTTGTGTTTGTTTGTTTTGACGCCCTTCTTTGACATGTGATTTTGGTCCTACATACCAAGATTAGTAGTTTTCTACAAAATATCATGATATCAAAAGAGAGTTTTCGTGTTGCTTTTGATTCCTAAGATCACCAAAAAGGCATGAAGGAAGAGCATACGCAACACGAAAACTCAACTAAAACAAGTTTATGGAAAAATACATTTTTTGCAAAAGTTCAAGTTTACTTTAACCAATTTTGAAATGTTCATCCATTAGGAAGCGTAAAGTGTTTTTGAAAGCAATAAGAGGGTTTTGAAAAGTGTTTTTGGTTCCCAAAATCACCTAGAAGGTATGAGGGAAGAGCATACGCACTTCAAAAACCTCTATCAACTACGAAATGAAACACTTAACTAAGTTAGTCAAAAACAAGACCAAAATAACCCTGCAAACAACTGATTAGTGTCACAAAACCTTTCAAAGTGTTAGAATAGCCAAGAAAACATTTTTTTAGACTTTAAGATACATTAGAAAACGATTATTTACCTAATAATGTAAACCATAAATTTTCTGTAATTTGAAATCCTAATTTTATGATTCCATTGTGTATTTCTCTTCAATACCTTTCCAACACAAAAAAAAAGGAGTTGTTTCGAGCTTGGGAGAAAAAGTTATGGCCTCCGAAAGATTGCTAATGATGCCTATGATAAGGTTTGGGCATGTGCGCCACGGTTTGGGCGTGTGCACCGTAGTTTGGGCGTGTGCACCACAGTTTGGGCGTGTGCACCACATATTGGGTGCCTACGCGCCTTTGTCAAAAATGACAGTCAGAGTTGTACCTGCGCGCCTCTGTCAAAAAATGACAGTCATAGTCATACCTGCGCACACATAATGGTATGTGCGCTCCCTTTCCTGTAGGTGGCTAAAAACACGGGATTTTTCAAAAATAATCTCAAAAATATCAAAATTTTATCGATTTGGTTCAATTTTGGCAGCACTTCACCTCCTTTGATCCTGCAAAGAGCACAAAAACAAGACAATCCTAGCTAAACTAGCTAAGAAACTTGATATTTATCCATTAATATAAGAAAGGTTGGTGAAATTAAAAACTTGAAACTAATCTAAAAAACTTTGAAAAACTAGTCTAAAAAGCTTGAAATTAATCAAGAAACATTGAAACTAAAAAATTTAGAAACTAAAATAAAAGCTTCAAAATGACTCCATTAATGGAGGATGGACTAAGAGTCCCACCAGCGTGCAAATGTATGCAATGGAAAGTTACAAAAGCTATGGAATGAGGCTAAAGAACCTCAAAGCTTTGCTAACTCATCCATGCACCATGAGATTAGAGCTAAACAAGAGAAACTAACATGCAAGCATTATAACTTTGAAAAAAACATCAAAAACTAACATGTATACTACTCTCTACTCTATGAAAGCTTAATGAAAGTGAACCTAGTTAGATTCTAAGCAATCAAATTGTGTGTTGTTTACTCCCAAAATAGTGAAGAGATCTCTCCAAGTTGGCTACATGGCCAAGCTTTAGATCTTCCCTTACTAACTATATTTGGAATGGATGGAAGATGGAGGAGCTTCAACAATGGAGGATAGCCAAGATCAAATGCCTATTAGCTTGGCTAATGCAAATGAGGTCTAATGCCAATATCTCCAAATGTGAGAGAGATTTTGTTATGTAAACAAGGTGTGTGTTTTAGAGGGAGGGGTGACCCTTCTATTTATAGTTTTTCACTTGGGAGAGTTTGGAATTTGGGTGCATGTGGGACTAAAGCTCAAAAATCACTTTTAGATTAGATTAGGATAAACATGCTTTAGGCTTAGTTGAGCTAGGATTAGGCTAGTTAACTAGGATTTAGGCTGGTTAAACTTGATTAGCAAGTGATTAGAGACTCATTGAGAGTTGGGTGGGAGTGGATAACTAATTGTGATTGATAGATAACCTACGAAGCCAATAGAAGTTGTCTAAAGAGAACTAGGAAGGTTACGAATGGTCGAAAGGAGGAAAGTTTAGCTAATAAGAGAGATATTAGCCAAATAAGTTGAATATGGGAAGAATATGACCGAGAAGGTGTCATAAATGGGCATCCGAGAGTGGATCGAAGAAGGGGAATTAATGAAGTGTCTAGATGAAATGCTAAGAGTAAGCATATTTTAGGTCTACAATTTTTAAGGCATCATCTTTCTTCCTTGTGAGGGGAACACTTTTACAAGGATATCCCGGCTCCATTCCTTCGCCAATTCGGGGACCCTGTGTGCACCAAAAAGAGGGGGCTTTTTGTTATAGGGTGAAATTTCTTAGTTTGAATTGTATTATTAAAGTTCTATTATGGAAGATAGATTGCACGTTCTTTATGGTTGGTTATTGAATGTACCTTACCACTGTGAGTTTTGATGAAAAACTATGAGAAATAAAGTAATCGTTCCATATTTGCATTGAATATATATAACTCAGAGCTTATATATCATTGCCTTTCCATTTAGTTAGATTTGTAAATGTTTCTTATTCGCTTTGTAATTCCAAATTTATATGACACCATTAAAATCCCATTGTTAGTCATTTATTTTTCCATATACCATCAGACATGCCATCGTTGCAAATAATAGCAGAAAACGAAAACAATGAGCATAAATTTGTCAAGAAATAGGACATGAAGCTCATCAAATCAGCTTCAATAAGACCCACATCCAACTAATTTAGTTGTTTAGGTGTGGATTTAGTTATTTTTTCATTGGAATTGATTTTTGAGATTTGTTGGAATTGAATTTTGAGATTTGTTTTAACATTTTTTAACACATTTGAACTCTAATTTAAATTTGAATATTATTAATAGATTGCATATTTTTAGTAACTAATTATTCCATGACTATAATTTGCAAGACATGAACTACTTAAACATAGACTAAACACATTAGATCTTAAATTAAGAAAACAAACAACCTCTTTCCACATATACATTGCACGATACACTTTGATGGTTTTATTAGTTCAAATCCCTCTTTCGAATGGCAAATAAAAGCCACCTTTCTCTCATTTGGCCAACTGCTTGAAGGACTTGATTATTGATGACTTTTTGTGCGTCAACTATTCTCGTGTGCTTGCTCAAGCTTGAAAATGAAAAGGGAAGTTTGTTGGGATTTTCTCATTTTTTAATTTTGGTCCCTTTAAACACAAATTGCATTCATGTTAATAATACAAGCGAGATCGAGATGATAAAGTGGAGCACATATCATATATTATTTAGGTAAGAAAAATCTAAGTTGGGGAATGGGTGTGGGACATGTAGGTATTTAATTCCCACATTTTTAGTAAGACATCACATATTCCCCTATAAGTACTCGAGCTTGAAACTAAAAAACAAATGTTTATTGGGTTTTCCTCATTTTTAAATTTTGGTCCCTTTAAATGCGAATTGCATTCATGTGCATGATGCAAGAGAGATTGAGAAAAAAATTGGAGCACATAGCAGATATTATTTGGGGGGAACAATCTAACTTGTGGAATAACCATGGGGCATGCATGTATTAAATTATCACATTTTATTTCAGACCTTCAATTCATGTCTTTGTCTTCCTTGAACATTCCTTTTATGCATCCTCGTTACATGATCCCATGGAAGTAATTTCAGTTGTTGTTTGTCATCTCAACACACTTCTTAGGTGATAAAATCCATTGACAAAAGCATGTTTCATTTCCCTTCATGCTTCCAAGGTGTACTTCACCTACATCATTCACATCTAGAAAAACTATGTGCCTCACGGCTAGAGGCAAACTATTTTTTTGTTGATAGCTATACAAAAACCCTAATCGCAATTATGTATGAAACCTCAGCCCCTAGGTTCTAGATCACTCGACATATCCTTATCTCTAAATTATCCATTAAAACATGCAAGTGAATCCCCTTGCAAGGGTTTAATTCCTGTGTTTTTACTAAGTCAAAGAGTAGTTGTGGGACATGCAAGTAATTAATTCCAGCGTGTACTTCACCTACATTTTCCACACATATACAAACTATGTGCCTCATGGCTAGAGATAAAACCTATTCTTTTCCCTTATAGCTACATAGAAACCTTGATCCCAATTTTGTATGAATCCCTAATCGCAATTATGTATAGAACCCTTTTCGCATTTGTGTATAAGGTAGAGCACATAACATATATTATTTGGGTAGGAATAATCTAAACCAAGGAATAGGTGTGGGACATGAAATGATTTAATTCCCACATTTTTACTAAGTCGTGGAATAGGTGTGGGACATGCAGGTATTTAATTCTCATGTTTTTATTTAAAAATCCCTCTTTCGAGTGACATATGAAATACACTTGTTACTCATATGGCCAACTACCAGAGTGGCTCAATTATCAATGATTGTTCAAGAATCACATATTTCCCTAAAAATAATCAAGCTTGAAACTAAAAAATAGACATTTATTTAATTTTCCTCTTTTTTACATGTTCACCCCTTTAAACGTAAATTGCATTTATTTTCATAATGCATGTGAGAAAGAGATGAAAAAATAGATCACATAATGTGTTTTAATTTTTAACCTTCAATTCATGTCTTTGCCTTCTTGAAATTTCCTTTTACACATCCTTATTATCTAATCAAGGGAGTAATGCTGATTGTTAGGGTGCAATCTAAGAAGACCTCCCTCCCAATTTCAAGCATCGTCTTGGCCACAAACACATTGTATCGCCCTTCACATTTCCTAGTGTAGATCACCTACGTTGTCCACACACTGAAAAACTACATGCCTCATGACTAGAGACAAACCATGTTCATTTCCCTAATAGCTACAAAGGAACCCTAATTGTAATTGTGTATGCAACCCCTACCTTGGGATTTTAGGTCCACACCACATATCCTTGTTTCTAAATTAACCCTTGAAACACATAAGTGAATTCCCCTTGCATTTATTTGTGTTCTAACTACCTGTAAAGTGCAAGAGATGAAATTGCAAACAACAACTATTGACATCGGCAATATTGATTGATCACTCTTTTCTTTTTAGATATCTCCAAAATATGTTTCCTCAACCTCTTTCACACCATATGCACTTTTTATTTCAAACAATTGACACACTAAATGTCGTGTAGATCAAAACCTTTCCACCATAAAATATGTAAAATGACAAAATAGCACAATTAGCTTGTAAGACAACATCTTCTTCTACCTCGTACATCCATTCCCCAAATGACCTCAATTATCAATAATTGTTCCTGCATTGCCTACTTCACTATAATTTCTTGAGCTTAAAACTGAAAAAAAAATGCCGTGAAGTGCTACATGGAAGCGAAGCAAACAATGCGGTTGGGTATCAAATTGGGACCGTAGTGTCACATCCCGCATTTTCATTTCATGATTGTTTCAAGATAGGGTCATTATTGTAAAGTGAACCATGAAGGTTTGGTTGTAAGAAGTGTTACCCGGATAGTATCACGATTAGGCATATGCACGTTTACCCTGAAAAGGATAAACATGCTTACGTGTAGTTGTGAAGCTAACCGCATAACGTTTCTTGCCACCAAACACTCATGAGACACCTCACGTTAATACCATATTTTGTTGTATGTTGACTGAGTTTCATTACCTTGTTGAGTTTGATGATTCCATGTTAGATGTTTTGTTGTTGTTATACCTGCTATTGATATTGTGACTTACTTTTCTTGCTTTGGAAGTAATAACTTGCAAAGTATGGTTGAAATTATTCATGGTTTCAATATATTATTTCATTATGTGAAAATAATGATGATTGTTAAATGTACTAACTCTTTTGATACTAATGATCATTGATCAAACAACATGAAAGGACCTTCATCGAGACAGTAAAAATGTTGGTTTTGATAAGGTACATGTATAAGTATCTTAATTATGATTAAATGTTATAATAATTTATTGATTAATATTACTTATTAATCTGCTTTATATCATGATCGTAAAGTGTTTATTATGATCATTGTTTATTTGGATTTAACATGTTGAGTCGGTTAAATTTCTGGACCGATCGATATTCCACTTGCAGCAATTATATTAATTGTCTCATGTAATGGCATTAATGGTTTAATAACAACTTGGTAAAATACCCTTGGTTGAGCAGGCATAAGTATGATTGGCTAATGGTAATTGTGCTTAGTCTATTTAAAAACACTATGGTCTTAGACCATGTTCATATGGAAATTGTTTTTATTAAAATGAGGCACATTTACCTTATGTTAAGGATTTACCTTGTTTATGTTAATACCAATTCGACTATAGTCAAATGGTATTTGGTATTGATTGATTAATATAGGATCTGGTCAAATCTCGGCCCATGCAAAGTTATTGTTTAAATTAAATTCTTCGACCACTCGTATCCACCGAGTTGGCATTGGAGGAAAACGAAAGTTGACAGTGGAGGTAGATGGGAAAGGCCACTACGTGGCACCTGCAAATAATAAATGCATTCAATGTATTCCCATGGATCTCGGGGAATGGAGAGGCTTCCTCCAGAAGCTACTATGCAAAAAATAGTTTTCCATTTTTAATATTTTTGATGTAAAGGCGAGATCTTCCCTCTCCCTCTCAAGTTGTTGCATGCATTTTCATTCTGTTAGTTTCTTAAGCTATTCTTGGAAGGCAATAATGGAGGATATAACAGTTTATAGATGTAGATTGGTTTGGCATCTTTGGGTATTTTTCGAGTGCATTTGTGTTATTATTTTAGGTTTTCGGATGGAAAATTTAGAGGATCTCGCGTGGAGTTTGAAGGATTTTTGCAAAGATTTACAAGCATTGAAATACCTCACTTTTTCTCAAGTTATTTCATTATGAAATGATAGAATATATATTCTAGTCGTAAAATGATTTATTGTTAAATATAGTGTGTTGGGTTTCCATATAAATATGATTATTATTTTTGAACTGGGTTTGTATTATTATTGGGTGTTCTAATATGCTTCTAAGAAGTGTTTATTTTGTAAATCCTTCACCCAACAATCTAGGTTGTGCATGATGTTTGTTTTTATTTATTATATATATAGGGTATGGGAAACCCATTTACTTGTTTTCAAAGCCATTAAAGGTTGTCATAAACCTTCTTTTTGCATGGGAATTATTTGAGCTGTAGGATCTTGTTATTATTATTTTGTTAAAGATCTATTGAGCTCAAACTACTTTAATGACTGTAAGAATAAGAAATTGTCTTCCTTCGAGATGAACGTGACATTAAGTCACTATGTTCAATTGGAATGAGTCTATTTAACCCTTTTCCCTTTTAGGATCCTTGAAATTGTTGTTTGGTTTTGTTGGGTGTTTGGAAAATGATAATTTTTATTGATATCCCGAGTTGAACCCTTATCGGTCTATCTTATACCAATAGTTATTGTTTTGGGCATGCACGTTTTTATGATGGCCTTTTTGGTTTGAAAGCGTGACTATGGAATCACCGAGCTCGAGTAAATATATGGGCTCAGATTGAACCCCCACCCACTGTTGGTAAATTTGTATGCTTATTGGTTGAATTAAGGTGCGTATCGGTGACTTGGGAGTTGTTGTGCTTTGATAACCAGCTAGGTTATGTTGGTGTAAATTCAGGTTTTCCTACCTTGCCCTAATTTTTCATGACCATTTTGCTCAGAAAACATTTTATTTGTCAAGCTGATGATCTGCAATTCATTTTTCCAGTGGAATGCCTTTGAAATGCCCTTGATGTTGTTGTTTTTCCCTATATTTGAACAAATTTCCAAGTTCCCCCTTTTGTGCCCTAATTTCTTCTTTCCCACGGGCTGTGTCATTTTTCCTTTGTCAAAACGTGCAAGAAACTCAGATTTGATCAAATTCCATTTATGTGCAAGTGAAATCCTACTCCCGTGTCGAAAACAATGTAAAATCATGTTTCATTTGATTTAAAACCAAGAAATCGCCTTCCTCATGAAAAAAATTCCATTTCTAGGGCAACCTCGGTATTTTTTACGTTTTGACGGGCATACGGGTGTCATTTTCCCGTCAAATTCATCTTCGCATGTTATTGCTAATCGTGGCAGGTTCCTATTGGCCGAGGATGTGTGGGGAAATGTCTTAACTTGTCACTTTTTGACTTTTGGCAAAAGGAAAAAATTTGTCCGCGGCCCCGCATTCTTCTGATAAAGTGCCTACATGGCACATTTTGATTGGTTGGAGGATCGGCGGGGGGCGGGCTTGCCTTAGAAATTTTGCTTTCATTTTGCAAAATTTTCTAAGTTAAATTTTTTTTGCCAAGGCCCGCAACGAATGGGAAGCGGACACATGGCTCGGAGGGCATGCGGGTGGTGGAAGGACTTGGAAAATTTTATTGTTTTTGCCTCGGATGCTAAGGTAAAATTTTGACCCAAAGGCCCGCATACAATAAGAAGTGGACACGTGTCTAGGAAAGTCAACATGGAGGCGGAGTTTGTGAAAAATTTGAAGTTTTTAACTTCAAAATGTTAAAGTTAAAATTTGGCCCGAGAGCCCGCGACCAATTGGAGGAAGACACGTGTCCAGGAGGCGAGATGGAAGAAGGGGCCGAAGGAAAATTTTATGAATTTTTGCCTTTATGTTTGCAAGGTAAAAAATGAAAAATGGGCCCACCTCCAATGAAAAGTGGACACGTGTCCAGGAAGGTCAAACAGAGAAGCGGGAACTTAGAAAAATTTGTTGTTTTTGGGCTCAAAGTTACAAAGGAAAAATTTTGCCCGAAGGCCCGTGTCCAATTGAAGGTGGACACGTGTCCAAAATTTGGTGGAGGTTTGGGGCGCGGAGGAAATATTGAAAATCTTACAAATTTTGGTGAAATTTCTCAAAGTCAAAAATTGATCCGTGGCCCCAACAGGAAAATTTGGAAGGGTGGATGTACGTACCCAAAATTGTAGAGTCTTGCTGCGCTGCGGAACAACGTAACACGCTCCCAATGATGATACAAGTCTCCTCGCAAGGTGTTCGGGATCCGGAAAAGATCTCCAAGTGTGCGTTAACATCCCGCATGCCCCGCTTAGCCCCGCGTGCTTTATTTTTCCCTTTTCCCCTCTTTTCTTGGCCTTTTGCTCTTCAGTGACGAAACCGCCACCCTGCCTGGGCGGCGGTCTCGTGACCGCCAACTTGATTAGGCGGCGGTCCTTTACGCGTTTTCAAATCTCTTTTAACATGACTCACGTAAATTTCAACAATTCACCAGCTTTTTTTCACCGCCATAAGCTTGCATTAATGATTCTGGTTCCCTGGAATAGTGTTTTGCCATTGTTTATAGTTTAAGAGTTCTATTTGGTTTTTACCTTGGGTAAATGCAAATGCTATAAATAGTTGGCTTGTGCTCAAGAAAATGGCCCCTCAAATTTGCCTCTGAATTTCTCTTTGCAATAGATTAGTCTTTCATTTTGTTTAGAGTCCTTAGTTTCTTTCATTGCATGCTTAGTTAGTATTGTTTTGCTGTTAGGAAGCCACATATCCATCTTGTGCAAGTGTTGTTGATATTTCATCCAATCCATTGGAGTAGAATAGTTTGTTTTCAATAGGAAGCCATTAAATTTGCAGGTTTTGTTCTTGAAAAAGATAGTTTCGGGTTACGGGCGTTTTATGTTGCATGACTCGCAATAAATACCGCTAGGAATTGCATAATCCAAGCTCTGTACTCTTGCGCTATCTCTCTCCTACTCGCATTGTATTCAGTCTGTATCTTAAGCTGCCTTTGTCCCAATATCTACTTTTGTTAATGCAAGCATTACACGCTTTTATGGATCCACGTGAACACGAAGGAACAAGGAGATCAAAATGAGGGGACAAGATCACACACACCATCGGATTCACCACTGCTTCTGCAGAGTCCGGTTCTAGCTTTCAAAGTTCTAAATTAGAAACATATCAAATAAATTAGTTAATCACTTTATTTCGATCAATTTTACTTTCGGTATTGTTGCTAGGAAGGCATGGGGATTGATAGTTTAGAGACTATGATTCATTCCTCACTTCGAGGTAGGATCGAGAGTCTTGCAAATAGACTAGATCAAGTATTTCATTATTTAGAATAGCTTCACGGTTATGCAGGACAAATAGCTATACTCGGTTATCTTGTTTGTTTTAATTTGTTATTCTAAATCGCCAATTTCTAGATATATTAAATAGTTACTCTTTAAATTCATTCGAACTATTATCGAGATAATACAAAAATAGAGAAATCATATATGCCATAGATATACTTAACGTAGTTAAATTTCACTTTCTTTGCATGAGTTAATTTTCATTGTTGCTTTTATATGACAATCACGGGACCTAGAGAACCCGGGAATACATATTCGAGCCAATCATGCCCGAACCCAATCTCGTCACACCATAATTGATATAGATCAGAATCTCAGGATCCAAGTCTTCCAAACAATGGTAAACTTGCAACAAATCAGTTTCCAACTGCACGGGTTAAACATAGAAGACGACTGAGCACACACATTTTGGTCAAATCAACCAAACTACAGATTACCTTAGATTTATATCTACATGACTGTAGAAGGGTTTGAAAGAGAGCAGACATTTGATTGTGATCCTTTGGTTCCACAGCCAGATGTAGGAGACACTCTCACAGATATAGATACCAGCCTAAGAATCCAAGTTGCACGAACGCCTATAAGATATTCTGAGAAGATCACACAGTTATTGATTCTGAATATAGAAGCTAAGAAAGCATACGATTACTAGATACTAGGGATTAGGGACTGATTCCATACATGACCATAGCAGGACCGCAACAACCACGAATCTACGGTTGTGACCCACAAATCCCACAGCCCAATGAATCCACAGTGAATCGGACATGATATCTTGGCCTACGTACACTAGTATTCGGATCTACTCCACTTCCACCTATCATCATCGAGCAGTTATCCTTACTGACACGGCAGCTAACGAAGCTAAGGAGTTGGACTAGGCCAAAGAATCACCCATGAGTCAATTATATTTACCATCCACCCTATGACCTTATCTCGGAGACATACACAAAACTATCCCGGTCATTTTCCACGTATTCCACAACCTATGACCGAATCATGCGAGCTAGATATTGATTGGAGCCTTGAGCAATCATCCTTCGCGATCGATCATCCTCACGATCGATCTATCACACCAGTTCAAGTTAGGAGGGCCTTCTTTGCCTTAGATTCACAATTTCCACTAGTGCGTGTTGAAGACATTAGATTGCATAACTAGTTTGTTTGTATCCCACGCATATTCCATCCCCACCGGCTGTCTCGGCACGACCTCGGGAGGTCAAGTGCGAGGAAGAGTTACTTGTAGATTCCCAAGCTCACTTGTCACTTTTCCGTCGTGCACGGTGTCCCCACATCCAATCAGCAGATGACACGTGGCACATTAGAAAGGGCAAAAAGAAGAGCGCGGGCCCGCAAAAGGTTGTAGTGTTTTTGGAGGTTTGAAGGCAGAACTTGGAGGGTCAACTCCGCAGCGAATGGGAGACCGCCACGTGGCAAGGGAGTGAGCAGGTGTTTGGGCCCGCGGGGAATGTTGAGAAAACTTTCCTTTTCTAAAAAAAGTGCCAAAATTCATCAAATTGGCCCGCAGTTTTTGGTGGGGCCCACATGTGGAAACATGGCGGGTCTAGGGGCAAGGGGAAATTGCCAAAATTTTCCAAAGGCATAAAAAGGTTACAAATGCAAATTTTAAAGGGAAGAGGCCCACGCGAATGGTTTTTGGACACGTGTCTAGGGAAAATATTAGTGGCGAATATTCGTAATATGGTGAATATTCCATTTTTGAAAATTTTGAAAAGGCGAATTTTTTGGCACGGGTCAGTGACCTGTTCGCCTAAAAATTACACTTTAATTTTTTTAGGGGTCGGCTTCGCCTACCCTTGAAAAATATCCCCTATATAAACCTAGATTATTCACCAAGTAGAACACTTCTACTTCACATTTTTCAATAATATGATATATCTTGTATTATAGACGCGCGACAAGGGGGTAATTTATTGACGCGCGAAAAAGAGGGTTTGTAGACAAGGAGATACTACAGAGATTGACGCATAGTAGATGCATGAAAAAGAGTTTGTTAACGAGTGACATGGAGATTTTTTCGATGAGCAAGAAAAGGGCGGAGAGCTACGAGGCGTGCGGCAAAGATCCTCGGTGGCGCACGCAAAGACCCTCGGTGGCGCGCGACGGTGCCCTCGGTGGCGCGACATCCCCCTCGATGGCGCGCGACATCCCCCTCGGTGGCGCGCGACATCCCCCTCGGTGACGCGACATCGCCCGGTGGCGCGCGACATCGCCCTCAGTGACGCGCGACATCCCCCTCAGTGACGCGCGACATCCCCTCAGTGACGCGCGACATCCCCCTCAGTGACGCGCGACATCCCCCTCAGTGACGCGCGACATCCCCCTCAGTGACGCGCGACATCCCCTCGGTGGCGCTCGACATCACCCTCGGTGGCGCAGCGGCAACACACCCTCGTGACGCGTGTTAGCATCCTCGGTGTGAAAGAGTTTGTTGATGAGCGACAAGAGATTTTTCAATGAGAAAGCGAGAGGTCGGACGGCATCCTCGGTGGCGCGTCGATAGACCTCGATGTGGCAGCGTCATTACGGTTGTTAACGCACGCGTCATCGAGTTGACTGACACGCGTCAATACATTTTTTTGACGCGTCGGCAAAAAAATCTCCCGTCGCGCAGCGTCTGCAGCCTTCAGCATGACACTTGACAATCAGGCGAAATTTTTTCATACAACCCCAAAAAATTCACCTTCCCGCGAAACCGGTTCCGGGATATTCGCCAGGTATTCTCCACCTTCGATTTCCAAGAGGTCTCTTAAAATGAACCTCGCGTGTCCACCTTATCCAAAGGCAAAAAGGGAAAATTCATGAATCTCATCCTCCACGTGGAGGGCTGGCATTAAAGGTTGACTAAAATCAACGGTCACTGTGCAATTTCATTTTTGGGACGCCATGGGAGCTCCAAGGAGCTTGGAAATCACATTTCTTCATCAAAATGCATGAAATTTTATATGATTTTGCATCCCCTCGGCCTTTTGAGTCTTTATGGCACCATTTTTGGGAGCTAATTTGATGGCTTATGATGTTTTTGATGAAATTTTTTCCCTAGACCCGTGAAAAAATGTGAAAGGTGAAAATAAAAGGTTGCAGAGGTGAAAAATGATGAAGTAAAAGGTGAGAAATGATTGCAAATGCATGTTGGCATGTCTAAATGCCAAAAACGTGACCTTAGGATGGATAAGGATCTAAATTCATGCAATATTTTAAACTATTTATGCATCCCTGGCATTTTACGAGTTGTTTTACAATTTAATGTCATTTTCATGAAATGGATAAAGTTTCTTGTAACAAATTTGATCCCTAAGCATATTCTTTGCTTGGGAGGCAAGGATCCAAGATGGCATGAGATATAAAATGTATTTTTGAAGCATTTGTAAGAGGGAGGGAAACAGAAGAGAGAAAAAGACTCAGAATTTTCAAGCAAAAAAGGCTGGAAGAAAATCCATTTCTCTTGAAAAACCGCCTAAGAGCCATTTTCAATTCCATTTTTGTATCAGATTTCATCATGTTGAGTTGGTTTTAGTTGTAAAGCCATCAATAGGCTCTGAGATTGTTCTCATGACTTTCCCTACTAATGTATCTGATCATTTTCTGGATTATCTGGTTCATTCTCTTGGCAAATTTTGCATATACTTATGTTTCAGAATGTTTTCAGTTTATGTTTCTTGCTCATGTTGCAATCTTGTGTTTAGAATCTCTTTGATCATATAGGGTCTCATTTCTTATTGATGGTTTAATGTCATTTGCAATCTTATATTCAAAAGAGTTTTTATCTTATAGAAGATAAATAGATTTAAAATCATTTTATTGTCCTTGAATAATGAGACTGTTTGTAAACTTTTGGGTGCACCTTAGGTCATGATTAAACAGGGATTCCTGGATACTTTGTTGGTATTTTGCTTCAAGCTTTTGTAGCATGTTATCAAAGGTTGTGTGGAAGAGTGCAGATCTGGGCCTCCATTTGTGCACATATCCTGGTTGAAGGAGCATTTAAAACCTCTGGAGGTATTCTTGTTGTGTAGGTGTTACAAATTCCTTGCAAAGGTTCTCAAAGAAGTTGGTAATTCCCAAGCTAGTCTTTTCTAAAACATATCCCCACAAAATTTCATTCAAACTAACTCATCCTACTTACACTACCCCTACATAGCATTGTGTGTCAACAAAAGAATACAATCCTTCCACCAAAATGCACAAAGTATATCAGGGTTTCATCATGTCTTTAGCAGCCTTAGCCTTGTTTTGAAAGCATTTCCATCATTTAGTAGTGACAACTCCTTTGAGTTTGGATAATGGATGCTTGATCATGTTTTCACAAGGCCTCTTCCATACCATATGCAAAACACAAGGATATCTCCATCTCCTTTACCATATAAGGGTTGTAATATAGGTTCTCTTGCCTTGGTTGATAGGCACAACCTAAAACAGTGAGGGTTAGATCAAAACCCTTTTGAAGGTGTTATCCACTCCCTTAAATCTTGAATGCAAACAAGCGACAGTGTGCTCCCACTAAAAATGACATACATACCATCTATCTATCCTTGAGTGTCTTGTGCATGAAGCTCATGATGTTGTTCAAGTTGTGAAGGAGATTAAATATGGATACCAACAGGATCGATTCAAACCCAACCACCTATTGATAAGTTGTGGTAATATACACATAGGGGAGTAGGAATTGGGTGATTGTTAATGAATGTAGTAATACCATTTGGTGAAAGGATGTTTTATTCCTTAAGGTGGATATGTTGACTAGAGTTTAATTATATCTTTTGCATTATTTGTAAGCCCATTTTGTGATTTTAAAGTGTCAAAACACTAAATGGAACTTTGTCAAAAGTGTGATATACACTAATGGTTGATTTGGGGTTTTAATAAATAGTGATAGTGTGTGTGTGTGTGTGTGTGTGTGTGTGTGTGTGTGTGTGTGTGTGTGAGAGAGAGAGAGAGAGAGAGAGAGAGAAAATGTTTTGGCCATTATTAGATCTAGTGTTATGAATTATGATTTAAGTAATTAGTATACAGTTACTATATTTTAGCTTGAACCTTGATGGCTAATTGTTGAATGAAGGATTATTCTTAACCCTGTTTATTTAAACATTGTTAGATGATAGTAAAGGACTAAATCAAAGTTGTGAACAAGGGATACTTGATTTATTACATATTCATTTTGAAAAAATTAAACGATGGCTTGATTATGAACTTGGATGGTTGATTATCATTACCATGTTCTCTTGATTAATATTATTAAGTTGATATTATTGACGGATCATTCTAATGGACTGTGTTATCATTGTTTTGTAAATGAAAAGAAATGTTTTTCAATATTATGGGGAAACTAAATTACATATTTATCATGAAAACGGTTATGGTAATTTGTTGTTTCCTTAATGTAGACACTAAATCATGCACTTTGGGTACATTTCTAGGTCCTAATCACATATTACTATTCATATGATTCCTAAGCAAGAAAACAAGCAATTGACAGCTATCTTTGGCCTTTTGTCTATGTTTCATGTCTTTTTGGCCTCTTACACCCTATAGCCTAGTCGATACTTTACTACTTTATATTTTATGACTCGGGACATTAGCGCCTTGACCAAGACGTCAACACCTAAGCGCACTCGTCATTATGGGTGCCCCCGACCTCTCTTTATGTTACTCGTTCCTTTTAGGTATCTTTTATTATGGGTCGGCCTTTCAATTGTCAATTACGAAATCCAAACAAGTGAATCAAATAAATATAAATTTATATGGCCATAATAATGGACCAAGTACTAAACATCTACTATCACCACCTAAGGTTGCATCCAAAGGCATTTCAAGAGCATCAAAGCATCCATCTAGAAATCACTCAAGGGATAAGGGACTGTATTTTCTGCATACACGCATAGGAGGGGAAGTTCATTTTTCCATCCACACATCTACTTACATTGTTGAAATTAGCTATTGGTTTTTATTCAAGTGCATATTGCACAAGAGCCACCTAGGGCACAATTCTTGCACATACACACAAGAACTACATGGAGTCTAAAATGTAGTGCAGCGCTCGGTCATAAGTTCACTCATTCATAAGACCATCGAGGTCAAACCAACTCCCCATTTGTATCTTTTTCTTTTCAGGATTTGATATGTTTTGGAGTTTTGTAGGTGCTCTTTCTTTTTGTAGGTTACAGTGAATTCCATAGACATAGTGTGACACACAAGTGATAAAAAAAAGGTTGGCAAACAACTTGCGACACAATGAAAATTATTTTTTGAGGTTTCATGTAGTTGTGTGTGCGCCCAAAAAAGAAGTCTACAAAGGCCCAAGTGCCCCTGACCTAATCCAGCGCCCCATGTCCTAGCATTTCCAATAGTTATGTGATTTTATGGGCTCGGTTGCAACATTATTCCCTCATGTTTCATCAGTTTTCCAAATTAGTATGTATCTTCAAGATTATTACAAAATCAAGTAAGTTTCTTATTCCATCTCTTACACTTAGGGTTTCAAATTTCCATTTGCTTATTACCTAGGTCAAATATGTACTTCATTGTTCATTATTAAGTTGTAAATCTGCAATTAAGGTTTAGCATATTTTCCATATTTGTTAAATCATTTAGTGAACCTATCTTATTCGAACACTCTTGGGTCTTCATTTCATCACTTCTTTCATTTTTCTTAGGATCCTTTCATCATGGATATTTCTATTCATAATTTATTCATTACTCTCTAGATAATACTCGTATTCCTTCTACTACTCATTTTCAAAATTGTTTATCAAACATTTGTAGATGCATTTTCTCAACAACTTACTTTTCCATCTACTATAGCTGATAATATTTCTGTTTATGACAATGATCCTCCTCTATATATACGAGTATGCATTAATAACTTGGGTGTTAAGTGAACTTTAGTCGATAATGGATTTGAGCTCAATCTTTGTACTTTATCATTCATTCAAAATATAGGCCTTTCCTTAGCTAATCTTAACCCAACATCTATTTCTCTTCGAGAATATGATTCTACTATGCGTCCATGCATGGGCATTATTGCTTTACCTATCACAAGTTGGGCCAAAATGGTTCTTACAATTATTCTTTGTTATTGATTTCCTTGTTCCATATAATTACTTACTCGGTAGGCCATGGCTTCACAAAATGCAAGCAATGCCTTCTATAGTTCACTAGTGTGTTAAATTATTACATGAGGGCTTTGAATATATAGTTCTTGCTAATAACCCATTCCAATATTGTCGCCTATATCCAACCAATACATTTCCATTCTTACTTTTGTTACTATGCACCCTGCTGCTGATCCACGACCCACAAACTATCTGGAAAACTTGCCTCTACTTGAAGGAACCGTTTGTGCATTAGACGTTGTTCCATCCGCTTCAGTATTAACCCCTCCTTCTACTAATGCTATGGTGCTTTTTCTAGGGTCATTGCATACATTGAACGTCATACTTGATTATTTCATCTTCTAATGAGGAGTCTCGCATCTGTGCTTCCTCCTTTCACATGCACATTTTTTTCATGAATAACTCTTATTGGCATCACATTCCATTCAATCCCACTTGCTCTAAAATTGTTTGCACATATGATGGCTTGGCTCGACTTGGATTCACACTGGAGGATCTCATCCCTCCATCTTGTTCTCCTCATCTATATCATGGATATGTTCACATTACTACTACTTATGGCCTCGGCGTCTTTCATCCATCGATTTTCATTGCACGCACTTCTTGCACTTCTCCACTTACTCTTATGCAATCTTGGCTTGATTACATTAGTGGTACTCTGCATCCTGACCATATTGATATCACATTTTTAATGCCCTTTGGTTTTGTTTCTATTTTCAATGACTCATTTCTTAGCTATTCAAAAATCTTACTCGATGGTATGCACATGGTTTCTATTACCGCCTTTCACTGACGAAGAATACACAAAGGGTATGTACAATTTACATCGCAGTGTCTCTTTACTTGATCAACCACATACTATTACATACCAGGTCTCTGGTGCATCTCCATTTGATTTTGACCATGATACTGATGATCTCTTAAATGATGTCAATTTATCATTCTCATATTCATACACTTGGGGGTATCACGCTTACTATCCCCCATTTCTAGCATTTTCAGTGTCTCAAATTTCTATTATGGCACTTCCTACTTCACATCTTGTCGATCTCAAGCATCATACACATATAGATACACTTGTATCATCATTACCCTATGAGGCACACTCGTGTTAAGTTTCACATTTGACTATTGAGGCATACTACATTCATGAACCTCACATCATACGTGTGACACATCTCACACTCATGCATTTACGCAACATCTTTATAGCATCACATTCTTACACAACGTCACTACACGATGACACACTCTAGTTCCACGGTTCATACTCATTGCTAAGGATCTAAATCTGAAATGAACCTTACCACACCATCATTCACCCTTTATGCTCTATGCTTCATCGCTCTATATTTTCTCGCACATATTCAAACCATTTCTCGATGACGCACTCTTGTTTTATGGTTCATTATCAACTACCAAAGGGTCTTATATAAATGAACCTCATGTCATTCTCATACACATCCACTCGGGGGAAAGTTGCTCCTATCACACTCACATTACATATCATCCCATCTCACTCACTCACATCATGTTCCATATCTTGGTTGCACATTGTTCTTATTTGCTTATCCTTGCATGTATACAATTTGTTTACTATGTCACTGATATCTAGTATGTCATTATCTTTTCTATATACACATTCACGTTCACTTTCCTTCTAGTTTATGTGAATGAATGCAGCCTTTACACGTAAAATGAATGCTTGCACTTTGTACCTCTTACCGGTCCCACAACAGCTCTCTGAGGCATCTATTTTCAAACACATCACAAGGTTATTGTTTTGTTATATACTACTATTTATTCTTATTGTCACACTACTCGATATCGTATCGTACATGCTTTGACATACTTTTTATCTTTCTAACATGCTAATAGGTGCTTCATGTGCAACATTTGCTTTCAAGAACTATTTGCCACCATGGTTGTTTGTTACTTTGCTTGTGATTGTTTATCATTGTTTTCCATTGTATGCCATTGTTTTTCAGGATTTTCCCTTTCTCTTGTGTGATTGTATACTTTTGGTTGCTTCGCCCTAATTGTCTTGCGACATTGCTACCGATGTCCCATGTTTGAAACCCGTTTTTAAGTGGTCTACATTCTCTTCTTGATTTTTATATTAAATTGTGTCTTCTACATGCGTATTTGTCTTAATTACACTAACACATGTTTTTAGCCACGTTGTTTGCATATGCCTTAGTTTCTACCATGCACATTCCCTCCCCCTACAAGGCTACAGTTTCATATCATTTTTCAATCCTCTCCTTTGGGCCGCATTCTCCTAGTGACGTCACATGCACCCCAAACGAGGGGAGCATACATTGGGTGAATAATTCACCCCATTCAGAGCATGTACACAATCATAGTTCGACACTGCACACAAGTATAGAAACAAATCAATATACAGCTTATAAAAGCACTCAAAATCGACTTGGGTCCTTCACACAACATAGACATCGGCACCCACTCTAGACTCTAGTGCATGGGCGTTCCCGACCCTTCCTACAGGTGCCTATGACTAGGGAGCATTACAAAAATTCTCAGTTGCACAATTTTTTGCGGTTTACATATGTTTTACACAGAGAACATACATAGTCCTCCAGTAATCAACATGCATGATATCTCCTTTTTCTATTTCACATTGGATCAAACTAGATCGAAATGGATCAAACTTGAAAAAAAGAAGGATCACACCATCTGCAGTGGTGTATAAATCGTCGGGAAGCAGTCATGGTTAGATAATAACACTAGACCTTTCTCCCCAACACTTCTTCTATCATGGTGTGAGATCACAAAAAAAAAAATCACACTTGGCATGAGATCACCCAAAAAAATTGTTCTTGGCATGAGATAGCCCAAAAACTCATTCTTCTACAATATTTTCAAGATCATTTATATCCTTTTTCACTCATCACGGATCAGGTGTACATGTTCCTTTTACTACTTTTTCACATTTTTACATATTTGGATCAAATTTTTCATATACAAATATTTGTTTACTCTTTTCCTCTTCTCGTTTTGCAAGTTTTCCTTATGGGAAGAAGCAAATACATCATCAAACACATCAAGCAAAAATGGCAACTGTACAATCGAAATAACACATACGCTTTTACCCCTATGGTCACTTCCTCTTCTTTAGATTTCACGCTTCATTTTTATCACTCCACGAGTTTTCTTGTCTCCTTGGCATGCTTTTTCATTGATCTACATGGTTATCAAGTAAGCATCATCTATCTACTTTATGTTATCTCGTATTCACTCAAAAACATAAAGTGGGGGAAAATGTAGACATTAAATCATGCATTTTGGGTACATTTATAGGTCCCAATCACATACTACTATTCATATGATTCCTAAGCGAGAAAACTAGCAATTAACAACTATCTTTTGTCATTTGTCTATGTTTCATGTCTTCTTTATGGCCTCTTACACCCTACATCCTAGTCGATATTTTATTGCTTTATCTTTTATGACTATGGACACCAACTGCCTAATCGAACGCCAGCGCCTATGGGACCTTGTCCTTTTGGGTGCCCCAACCTCTCTTTAGTTTACTTGCTTCTTTTGGGCATCTTATTTTCTTATGGTTTGGCCTTCCAGTTGTCAATTACAAAATTCAACCAAGGGAATCATATAAATATAAATTTATGTGACCATAATAAAGGACCAAACACTAAGCATCTATTATCACCACCTAAGGTTGCATCCAAAGGCATTTTAAGAGCATCAAAGCATCCATCTAGCAATCACTCAAGGGACAAGGGACTATATTTTCTACATACACACATAGGAGGGGAAGTTCATTTTTCCATCCACATATCTACTTACATTGTTACATCTAGCTATTGCTTGTTATTCAAGTGCATCTTGCACAAGAGCCACCTAGGGCACAATTTTTACACACACACGAGAACTACATGGAGTCTGAAATGTAGTGCAGCGCTTGGTCATAAGTTCACTCTATCAAGTAACCACCGAGCTCATTCTGACTCCCCATTTACATATTTTTCTTTTTAGGTTTTGATGTGTTTCGGGGTTTTGTAGGTGCTCTTTCAATTTGCAAGTTACATGTGAATTTCGTGGACATAGTACAACACACAAGAGATTAACAACGAAGGTTGGCGAACATCTTGCGACACAATAAAAATCAATTTCTGAGGTTTCTCCCACTCGAGGTGCCCGAGAATCGGTCTTCGATGCCCTGACGCTCATGACCTCATCTAAGCACCCTAGTCCCGACATTTCCGAAAATTTTGTGATTTTTTGGGCTCAATTGCGATATTCTTCCCTCATGTTTCATCAATTTTCCAATTCATGAAATCTTCGGGATTATTATGAAATCACCTAAGTCTCTTATTCCATCTCTTGTAGTTATGGTTTCAAATTTCCATTTGCTTATTGCTTAAGTCAGATCTGTACTTCATTGTTCATTATTGCGTTATGACTTTGCAATTAGGGTTTAGCATATTTTCCATATTTTTTAAATCACTTCGACTTTTTGATTGAAATGTTATGAATTTCTTGGTATGATACTAGTTAAATGGAATTAAATTAATCGGTATAAGTTCAATCTTTTCGTAATAAACATCTAGGAAAAGAGATATATATCTATGTCAGTTCTTAGAACTCACCATGTAAATTATCATTTTTATCATTTAGATTTCAAGAAGGATTAAGTATTACGAGGAGATAATTGGATTGTTTCATACATGCTTGACATGTGATATATTGATTATTTGATTTGTAAACATTGATTTAATGTATATATTAAACTTGGATTATGTAATCCTTATTGAGCAAAAAGTTATTTCATGATGTTGTAAACGGTTTTGGCTAAATACATCATTCGAAAATAAATTTTGTACTTTTTAAACATGAAATTATCATAAATGAGTTCATGATATACCTTATTATTCTTATGAGATGAAATAATGATGTAAGATGGCTTTCATTTGTTGTACTTAAGGAAGATTACGAAATAAATTGGACTTGATTAATTAATTATACTTATGATATCATTTAATCTGATTTATTAAATGATAATTATAGTAATGATAATCATGATGACATTAATTAATGATTAATAAATGAAGTAAACACACAACATTGTTTTGGGACAACGGTACAAGAGTGAGAAATAAATGTATATTTCTAAACCCGATAGTAAGTGGACAAATTTAATAACTGCTTCATTATATAGTACAACTAATTAATATTTAATTGTATTTTGATATGTGAACTAACTAGTGACATAATGATGAAAAATTACATTAGTACTTCTACAAATCAATAACTAATGACTTAATAAGAATTAATCATTGCGGAACAACGCTGAAATCAAACTTATATAAATGATTAAATGGTTCATTCGTCTCTTGTGAAGAGATATTTCATGTTAGTCATTGTTGTGATAAACATGACATTGTCTAGTAAGGATTAGGATGATTACATTATCCTAATAATATGATTAATCTGAAAATATACTTAATGACAAAAGTTGTAAAGTGACACTAAGAGTTTGAAAACATAGAACAACATTAATGAATGAGTTATTAATGATTGTTGTCAACCTTATAATCTGACTTAAACTCTTAACTTATAACGTCTTACGTGTTAAGTAGGCATGGACGCCAAGTCCCGCCTTTTGATCTGGCCGTACCATCTTAGGACGACTACGAGAAGGGTAACGATTACATTTTTACAAAATTCGAGTAATCATTATCTTTCCCATAGGAGTCCTAAGATGGGACTACCAAAGATACACTCATATCAACAGTGAAACCTAGACTTTAAGCCTTCTTAATACATAAGTTTAATACACTTAACTATTAAGATGAATCCAGATAACTATGTGGGATAACTAAGCGATGGTGGGACAAGTTTGGTCTGACTTGTGTGTGGTCAAGAAACTAAGTATGCAAATTATAGCTTGAAAACTTTTTCCTAAGTAGTGTAATAGTTTAATACATTGTCAGATCACCTAGTTCCTCAATAACAGTGTGTGATGTCGGTTAAAAATTTATTGATCTAATTTTTAGGTAGACACTCTGAAGCGCATCAGTTCACAAACCTAAATTGATAGGTTGACCAATTGCATACAAGTTATGCACACTCAAAAGAGTGAAGATAAAAGGGATCGGGTGGATCTAAAATACCTTTACTGATTGCACATGGTTTTAAATTGTTATCGATGGATTGTAAACTTGATTGCTTGTTGGATTATTATTATTGCATTATAAAATCATTGAAGGCATGTAATGGGGTTAAGGGACTTGTTTTTTAAAAAATACCATAATCTGGAATTGAATAACATTGGGTGTTACACCTAGTGAAGTCTCATACATTTTTATTTTGGCCCCTTTAAGCTCACATTGCACTCACGTGAATAAATCGCATGAGATTATGACAATTAAGTGGAGCACATATAGTAGCTATTTTTGGGAAGGAACAATATGCTTCATGGAATAGGTGTGGGGCATGCAGGTATATAATTTCCCACCTTTTAATTTACAAAAATCCATTCGTGTTTGCATCTTAAATATCCAATTAAATTACATCCAATCAAAAACCTTGATGTCATTAAATTAAAAACAACAAGCTTGATTAACAAATAAAATATACATTTCATTGATATGTTTGATTGCTCATGGGACTCAATTAGTGGTGTTTGTTTGCACACCATCTATTTTCCTACACTTACTTGAGCTTACAACTTGAAAGGGAGACTACAAATTACTACAGGATGCTTCCATTCATCCTGGGTTAAGAACCCTTAAAATTTTGAGTTTCCCCAAATTTTCCACAAATCAAGACTACCAATCTAATTTTTGCATGATATTGCTACCTAAGCATTCTACGTACACTTTGCCTCTTCATGTTCCTAACGTGTCATGTCAAACATGCATTCATATTATCCTTACATTTACATTTTTCTAACTACCCAATAAAGTCAAGAGCTGCAAATTCAAACAAGTATTCACCTCAAAAACATTTTCCATCTTTTACTTGCATGTTGATAAATATCCCTCTACAGCTTTCATCGATGTCTTCCAACAAGGGTTTTCTCCTTCTTACAATTGACAAATATGTCATGCTCTTTATAGAGGGTAGATTTTTTCATTAGCTCCTCGATTCCTCTTTACTGTTCCCATGTACTTCTCCACCCCCAAACACCATTTTATACACCCCTCTTCCTTTCCCATTTCTCTTCTTCATCCAGTTTCATTTCTTCACTATATCCCTTTCGGCATTCACATCGTACATTTCACATACGATTTCTAGTATAAATGATCCTTTAATGATTGACGTTTCTTTATACATTTAAAATATTTACGCCCAAAGGCGTTTCATTGTGAGGTACAACTTTACCAGCCACTGTCTATATTTTTAGGTTTTTTCCCACCTGAAATCTTTTCCGTTAAGAATTTCCGGCATGCATATTGTTTGTTTGTTATATTATTTGATTTCTTTGTGTGTGATTTCCAATCTCCTCCCCTCTTCTAATTTCCTTGTGTTCTCCTCTCTCCTTCAATATGTGTCTCTGTATCTATTACTTGTATCTTTGCGTTCAAGCTTCCTTCACTCTATATTTTTCCAAAGTAGTGGTGATCATAGACTTTGTGGTGGGGAAATCGAATATGTTGTTGAGATATTATTGGAATGAATTTAATCCCAATCAATGGCAACCATAGGCGTGGAGTTTTGTATCCAGATCATGGATTTTCCCTATTTTAAACCCCCTTTTAGCACAAATTGTCATAGCACAGATACCTAACATGACCGAACTCGAGATGATAAACAAAAGCACATATAGAAAATATTATTTTGGTACGAACAATCTGAGTTGTGGAACAGGTGTCGGATATGCAGCTAAATTACAATTGGAGCAAAATTCCTCTAGGAAGAAAATGCGATCATAAAATATTGATGTTAGAGGAAATTTGAAAAGAATTGATAAAAACCTCATTTTTATCTCTTATTATCCATAGGAAAAACTCAATGGCATAAAGAAATGCTTAAAAAAATAATGTCACTTGCGAAAATAACAATTGGACTTACCTGAATTCTAATTTACATGTTTATTACAAAGTGATCTAATAAAATTTAAATTAAAAATGAATGAAATAAGGAATAATATGTAACATTTTTTTAAGGAAACTCCAAAGATATGTTATGTTTTATTATTAAGAAAGTTTCTAAATTTATGGTATGTTTGTATTATTAGAAAAGTTTCTAAATTTATGATATGTTTCTACTATTATAAAAGTTTTTAATTTTTTTAAGACTTGGAAAAATATGTTATTAAAAATCATTATAGTTTATCTTCTACTCTCTTTTACAAATAAGAATAAAACACTTTTTAAAATATTGTATTTAAACTTAATTCAATAACTACTAAATTTATTTCTTAAATAACATGACTTACATTTTTTTATTATATTTTACTATCTCGACATATTTTAATATTGCATCATTTAAAAATATTTATAATTTTTTAATAATTTAACTTGTCAAATTTACGATTTTAAATAAAAATTACATTGTCCGAATATACATTTTGAAATTTTTTTAAATTATAAATTATGACTAAAATATAAAAACGGTCCACAAACTATCAAATTCCATCCCCGATTACAAGATTATTCTTAAAACTATATTGTTTTAAAATTTAAAAATTTATAATACTATTTATTCTTAATAAAATAAAATATATAATTTATAATTAAATATATTTATTTGTAATAAAAAATATATTGATAGATATAACTTTACTTGTCAATGACTTCAATATTATTATTGCAAATAGATAAGGTCTCTCGAAATTTCACGTCACATGTAATTGAAATTAACGAATCTAGTCAACTCAATTCTGATGCATGTAAAATGAAAATAATTGTAAGGCATGAATGCAATCGTAATTGATTCCTTTTTAGACTCTCAATGCTCAACAATTCGGAGAGAGTACGCCTCTATCAATCTTCAATTCATCTCCCTCATTCCCTTCTTCATATCTCCTCCTTTCGTATTTTTCCCCATCACTCCTTTAACTTTTCTATGCCTTTGTTTCGATGTCTCAATTGCATCGCTCGGTTTTTGTCTCTATTCCTCGTAATTTTTGTCTTTTCCCTCTAATACATATGGTATGTTCACTTGGATGAACATCAAACAACCCTACCAAACTACATGATTTCCATTACACTAGCAATCGCATGTGAAATATGTCATGGTTACACCAAGGGGATGCGTTGTAGAAGTTAAAATGGAGGGAATGAAACATCATGATTGGAAGAGGGGCAATGAAGAAGGGGTTTAAGGGAGGTTAAGACAAGGGTGGGGAAAATGTCGAGGGGAAGCAATGTGAAACTTTTCTTTCTTACGACCATGTGTATATGAAACGTGTGTGGTGTGTAGGTCATCGAGGCAATGCACTATGGAGATATCTCATAAAGCAAGTTGTGGTTAATGAATACATTCAAGGGAAACTTGCATATGTTTGAATCTCGAACTCTGCATATGTTCGCTATGAAAAATTTATGTTTAAGTTTCCTTATGTAACTGATTTCATCCACATTCCAATACTCAATACGAGTGAATGCTAGTTATAATGAATAAATAGACATACCTTTTTTAGCATGGTACACTTTGGAGAGAAACATGTTTTCTTGGCATGAAGTCCTTTGTTAAAGATTAGGACATCATATATCATCATTTTCAACAATATGAATGTCGGTGATACAAATTCCAAATGGGTCGTAACAAGTTTCATAACTTCAAATATTATTAATAAAATGTATGTTAGGAACATAGTTACATAGAGGACAGAAAATCGTAACATACAACCAATCAAAAAATTACTAGAAGTATAATATTTACATTATTGAATCTTCAACATTACTCAAATATTTTGAAGGAAAAATGTGTATACATATTCACTACCCCAAGAGGTTACATAAATATTCTTTTAAACAAACATTGTAGAGATATGTATACTCATCCCTACTACAAGCAAAAATGCAAAACAATACACCACAGAGTGGAACCCTTACACGGGATAACGTGATGTTGATTGTCACCTCACAAGAGAATTGTGTGGCCTCAAACAAATCCCTGAGATGATGTGAAAAGGGAAGGAAGTGTAAACAAGGGAAAATATGGTCTTCCATTACAAATTGATAAAGGATTGTGGTCCCCACTAATTCCAATGACATAACAACATTGAGATATTTGGAATCGATAAAAGATTGTGGTCCCCACTAATTCTAGTGACGTAACAAAGTTGAGAGATAACACAAAAAATTGTAAAATAGTATGCGAAACATGAAAGTTGATGGGAAAAAATGTTTCATGGGTCCCAACATTCCAAATTCCAACAAAAAGTTACATATTTATTTATCATTTGAAATAGAAAATGTCACTTGATTATATTTTATCATAAAAGGAAGATCTCTACAAACCATATAAAACTAAACTGTTGTAGTTTTTAAGTTTGGGAAACAGTATCTACTCAATGAGATCATTCTAATTAATACGGTGGAAAACCTCGATTTCACCTAGCTCAGGTCCCAACGATATCAATGCCACGTGTTGCTCGCTCCACGGCGTTGTGTCCAAATGGAAGATGGCAAGCCCATCATTTATTTTCTTCTTCTAATTGTTTATTCACCTTCTTTCAACAACGTAGGCTATGTTAGCAAATGCATTCTAACACATTTGTGTTCCAAGGGGCATATTGGTAAATGACATTTGCGGGAAAGTGATATGGGAGTAGTGGGGATAAATACACTTTTGATGGCCATCACCATTATGGATTTAACCTTCATCAACACAAATAAAGCCTCATACATATTTAGTATCTTGTTGTGTTAACACCTCATACCATTCAAAGCAGAGAAAAAACTTGGATACATACTATCACTACATTGTCGGCCAAAACAATGTAAACATCCACTGCTTCCTCGTAATAAATTATAAGTTGTGGCACATGCTCGTATTTGTGCTCATGTTATTGTTGTTGGTTGTTGCACCTTCAAAATCAAGTACCATGGAATAATCAACAACGAGAAAGGTTTTTTTGCAAATTATAATTATTTGTTTAATTATTGAAAGAAGAAAAAGGTCACGTTTTTCAAAAAAAATAAACAAATAAACCATAAATGGTCATGTAACAATTTTTGGTCCAACAACAAAAAGGCTAGTGGAAACACTTGTGTTGTGTGAAGATACATGATTCCACCATGTTTTTATATTCTTCTCAAGTAATAGTAATACTAATTCTAAATGTTTGGTGGAAACTCGATGTACTGTTTTTCTTCTTTACTTTTGCCAAGATTCGAACAATCTTGAAATGTTTGGTAAAATGGCAATGTCATGTAAAAAGATCTTATTTAATCCATATGTACTAATGAACACATGATATAAGCCCCAAAAGATCATACCGATACTATAAACGCAACCATGCCTTCCACCAAGGTCATGAATTTTTATTTCACCCTTTTGCACTGACCTTTCACATTCACCACCAACTTTTCATATTCTCTCATGTTCCTCAAAATGTCATTCTTTGCATGCCATTAATAAATCAAAACAGCCATGACAATGATTTGAGATCCCAACTAAGAACAATGAAATTATTAAATTACAGAAAAACATAATGTGGTATGCTTTACTCCTACTTCTACCACCGAGCTATCTCAAGTTGCTCCCCAAATTCGATGTCATGTTCCAACAGTGATTGTTGTTGTTGTCCCCATAATCACATTAAGGAACTCGTAGTCTCTGCATCACCAAACTGGATAGAAATCATAATCGCGTAAAATAGACCTGCATTCAACTAAATATAGCTATGAAAAAATAGAACGACTGACCTACAAGGCACCCATGGGTTTGTTCCCACCACGTCTTGCAAATAGTTGCATTATATCCTGTGCTCCACAATCGCTCATTATAAATTTTCTCAAATTACATTTCGTGTGGTCATGGATCTCGGCAGATAGCTTAGTTTTTTCGTAGCCATATTTACATCGTTGTTTCACTACTACAAGGGGGGGTCATTTGAGACATTAATAGAGACAAAATTTGACTAAATTGTCTCAAATAGAGACAATAAAAAAGTTGCATATCGTCTCTATTATTGTCTCAAAGCGGGTGTCTCTAATATTGTCTCTAATTATTGTCTCTCAAGAGACAATAATGATTGATACATATTTTGTCTCTTGAGAGACAATATCATTTTCGTCTCTCTAGAGACAATATCATTATTGTCTCCTTAGAGACAATATCATTATTGTCTCCTTAGAGACAATACCGAATACTAACATTTTGTCTCTCTGGAGACAATACTAATTTCAATTTTTATTGTCTCTCTAGAGACGATACGAATTTAAAGAATGAAAAATATGAATTTTAAAACTACATAATAACCAAATATCAATGAAGTTACATATCATCTATGATATCGAAGTGGTCTGGTAATTAATATTATAAATTAACAACAATTTGATTTAAATATTGTGCCCAATAATGGGTCCACAAATATTTTATTAATATCAAATAAGATAAGATACAAAAGGGTGTCTGAATTCCGTTAACCCTTGAAATACAATGAAAAAATACAAAAGGGTGTCTGAATTCCGTTAACCCTTGATATACAATATTAGCACCTTCTCTCCACCAAACTTCAAGTGATCCATATGATTCCCTAGTGCTACTTTGAAGTTATTTTTCTTAACTTCGATTTTGAGCAACTTCCTTTTTGAGCAATTGTCTCTCCATCGACAGCAATCAAATCCCATGAATTGTTACCTGTAAACAATCAAATCCCCATAAATATCACATGAATGAAGAGGTGCCAAGATGAAGGCAAAAAAAGTGAACAAACATAGAAGAATGTATGAATAATGAATATCATAAGCACACTGACACAGATACGATGTTGTTATTAAGACTTCGGCACTAGCTTCAAGATATTCTTCATGAACCTAATTAATGATACAATAGTAATGCATATAGGAAATCACAGGAATAAGACACAAAGTATATTATCTGTTTAACAGTACAAGAACATTGTTAAGCTTAATGTGAAGTCATATTTACAAAGTAATGGTAAGTCATACCTATTAAATCATCTATCTGGATCTCTTCTCGATGTAGCTGGGGGCATATGTACAGATGGGGTATGGATGACAATTCGATTGGATGTAAAATGCCTTTATGTACTTATGGACTTTGAAGGACTGGGAGCTTTGAGAGGACAGAGCAAGAGGACATGCTTCTCTCTGTCCTTAATGCAGCTATCAGTAATCTAACGAACTTCAATAAAAAGGTAGGCCGGAAGTCATTATGTATCTTCTCTTCATTTTCTACTTTGATTTGCATGTTTTACTTGGCTTTGTTACCTTTTAAACTAGTGTAGATACTTGAGATTAACTGGAAATCTGATATGTTACATCTCAGGAATTTCATCTTGACAAGGAGACAGAAAACGTGTTTCAACGCTTTCAAAATGGGGTAAACTTGGTTAAGAGTGATGAAAAACTATTCAAGGGACTATTCTTCATAGCAATCAAGGATGTTGATCTAGCTGATGTAGAGGACTTAAAAGATGAGTTTCCTGTAAAGCTGTTACAAATTCGTAAAAGATCCCATGAAAACTTTCTAACAAAGATGTATGGAGGAATGGTTGAACTTGCTGCAATGCCTTCTTTCACCCGAAAAGAATATTATCAAGAAAGTCTGTCTGAAATGGCTTTAACTATGGAAGAAGATTTAGACCATACCTATCAGAATGGACGTTCCTTCTTGAGAGATTTGAAGCTTGTTACTGCCCAGATAGCAACCAAGGACTGGACCCCTATTGATTTGAAGCGTGTTGCCATGAAAGTGAATATCCTTCATAAAAATTTGGAGTCTGTTGTGAGGGAAGGACAGCTCTCTATGTCAGGAGCCAGCAGGGTGCTTGTGAATTTTGACACTCAAGAAGAAATACATGATGTTCCAATAGAGCTTGGAGATCTCTTGATTGAAGTGCAGGATAGTGGTGTGAATGGAGCTTGCACCTCGGCTCCCGAATCCATTTCAAATGATAAAGTCTTGTCCGATCTAAGATCAAGGCTAGGCACAATTTTCAAAAGAAAAGGTGTAAATGGTGACCAATGGCACTCTGTGTTTCAGAGTTTCTTAGGGGCTTTGATAGAGAGACGGTGTGATCGTGTTCAAAAGTGGCTCTGCAAACACAACGTAACACAGGAATTTACTGATGTACAGAAGTTGCAATTAGAGGCAGTTGCAACCCTAGCAGAGCTCAAACAGGGTCTCTCTGTCTGTGGTTGCAAGTGCTTTGTCTGTTTCTGGCGATGCATTCTACAGAAAGGCCATTCCTCTGATCACTCCTGCATGGGAAATCATGCATGTATAAAGAACTGCACATATTGTTCTCTTGAAATAGGCCTAGCTGAAGTGGAGGAATGTCGTAATGTGGCGGGTCATGAAGGAGATCATGATTACAAAAGGAGAAACCATACCTGCGGCAAGATTTGAAATGGAACTTGTACAGTGGTTAGAAATTCTATATCACAATGTTTGACATGCTAAAAAGGCTTCAAATCGACCCTTACACTGCTTTATGCTTTCAACATCCTCTGAATTTTGGAGCATAAAAGAAACTGTCTCAGATGTCCATGTATACATAATTGGTGTTTACAAAACATTAAATCAATTCACAGACCTCTAGTTAAGGAAGAAAACAATGTTACTTTCATTTTTGGTGTTGAAGCAGCTAAGTTAGGGATTATCCTCAGAAATAGAAAGAAGACTGGAATTAGAATGATATCCGAAAAGTAGAAATTGTAGAGTAGTTAGCAATTCTATATCACAATGTTTGACATGCTATAAAGGCTTCAAATTGACACTACCATTCCCAAGTGATTCCAATAGTTATGTAAACCAAGAGATACGACATACAAGTTTCCATGTTGTCTTAGAGTAGCATGGATTTAACAAGATGGACACTAAGATGGGTGCAATGCAAAAATGTATTGTATATTTTATGTACTATGGTGTGCAATTATGTGCTATACATTAACATAGGCTCCGTATTCAATCAGTAACATATGATTTCTATTCAGTCATTACCCATTTGCAACAAATTTTCTATCTTATGGGTTTGCTATTCTTGTTTCAATACCCTGAACATATTATGTTTATATAAACAACGACACTGCAACAAAAACAAGTATCACTGTCCCAACTGTTATACCTACATCCTCAAGATGATTTTGATAATAGAATGATACATATTAATTCTAAAAACAAATATTAGACATTCTTATAGTTAGGTAGATGAAAATTTAAGGCAACAGAATGCCATAAAACATATATTAGACATAAATAAGTCTGATTAATTTGTTTGAAAGAGATAGAAGGCCTACCAGGCAAGTTTGCCTTCATATCAATTGTCAACTGAATGGCTGACAAACTGCCATTGGGAGAAATTGTTCCCATAATAGCCCGAGAATCACCAACGTGTGCAATCACAAGGTCCTTACCCTGATAGAACACAATGTCAAAGATAAGCTGCTGAAAGAGAGGTGTAGGTGGTGAAAAAAATGTCAATCATCAATAAAACTAATTTATTCCTAACTCTGCTGAATTTCCATCATTGAAAAACTCTGCAAGCCAAAAATAACTACAATAATATAGAGAGCATTATAGTGGAATGGACTCCTGAAGTTATGTGGGATATGCCACTTTGTTTGTAGACAACACTAATGAAACACTTGCAAAGTATCACAAGGTAAACACCACAGGAAAGAGAGAGCTCACAAGGCATAACCGTAAAACCTGTGCCGAGTTTTATACCTCTGACACTTAAATTCTTTACTATCGTTAGCCATCACCTGATATACACCCACAAAAATTAATAAACCATCTTGCCAAATCTTTAAACAACAATTCTTTATTAAAAATGCCAAATGATATGGACTCATATCCAAGTCTTAAACATAGAAGAAACATAATTCTTAAATCATCATGCCAAATGATATGGACTCCTACAAGTCTTAAACATACAACACAGTCATCAGTCTTAGAAGTTGGGAATTTACGCCGCCATGCACGGACTGCAGACTCAACTACCATTTTAGCTGCAACAGCTCTAGTGGATGCTGACGAAACAATATTTACAACTTCCAGATTGCTGAGAACATCCCATACCTAGAACAATAAAGACTATTGATTTAGAAAGCATATTTCAAGCATTGGAACACAAAACTTACATTACAAAACTAGTCTTCCTCTTTCATAGATCATAAAGTATTTCAAGGCAGAAGATTTACCATTTCTTTATCTCGGTGTCATCCTTGAAAACACATGCTAAACTTCTCTATCTCTATTTGTTTATTTCTCTCAAGAGTGTGCTACTTAGGATAGCAATAACACCAAATTCCTTCAAACAAAAGTCTCCGAACGCTCGGGTCATTGCAAGACCAGGAGACTTTTCATTTGGTAACCATACTCTATGCACATGTGGTTCATCTTGTAAAGCAATCACTCGAACCTTACATTGCTTTATCCTTTCAGCTTCCTCTGAATTTTGGAGCATAAAATAAACTTTGTCTCAGATGTCCATGCATACATAATTGGTGTTTACGAAACATTAAATCAGTTCACAGACCTCTAGTTAAGGAAGAAAACAATGCCACTTTCATTTTTGGTGTTCCAAATAATAAGTTAGGGATTATCCTCAAAATTGATAGACAGACTGGAATTACATTTCCAAAAAGTAGAAATTGTGCTCCCCATATAGAAATTTTGGTTAAGCAATTGTAAAATTATTGCATGTGAACAATACTAATTTTGAGCATAACTCCATTTGAAGAGAAACAAGGTTTGAATCTTGAAAACGCGCCATTAGTAGAGATGAGTGCATATGATTAGTGCACCTATAAAACAAATATCTCCACTTCATGTTATATAGCCCAGTTGAGGCCCCAGATATTGCACCCCATAAATTATCATTTGAGTTCCGTAATCAATAGTCTCTGTACCTATCCTAGTGACAATTTTGTGCTTGAAGGATTTTGTCAAGTGCATCATAACTTCTTGTTGGGGTTCTGTATTGAGTGTATTCTTAGCCTGCTGAGTACATAGGTATGTCATGTTAGTATTTTCCTTCTCAGCACTTATACATGTGGTCACTGCAAACTCCATTGAACTAGCATGTGGCGTCTTCATCCTAGGATGTGAAAAATTCAACAGATTCATCAAGAAGCCAAGACTCATGAGGATGGAGAGAGTGAAATAGGAGAAGCGATTAAGAATGAAGGTTGGAATCCTGCTTTAAGACATCTCAGGTCACCTTCCAAACAAAAGTATAAAAACCTACATGAATATAGCCATACATATCAGTATCCCGAAATACATAATCTACCATTAATATTAATTCATAACAGTTGTGAATAGACTAGCTTCTGTGTCAGGTCAATTTGATGAACATCAAGTAGATCCCAGACAACTAATCAGTCAGGCAAGAGAAAATAGGGATTAAACCTCTTCTAGCATCCCAACAGACCTAAAATACATAATTTTATACCATTATTACTTGTGAATCTTCACATTCCCAAATTTGGGTAGATTTAATCTAAAGAATTGGCTAATTTTTAGATAAAATATGCAAATGCTATAAAAAAGAAAGACATCAATATTGTAAATTAACTGCATAGATGGTGATAAATTAATGGATTATCTACGAAATCCTGTAGCTCAGCAATTATGGTATGCTACCCTTTATCCTTTCGAGCTAGTCCCTTCATGTCAGTTTGCAACTCTTCAAAATTTAGATGCAAGGATGAATTGCTCGTACATGATAAACAAAAAGATTTATACCTGGGGGCTGCAAACCAAAAGATAATGACCATAATAGAATTAAAGATCAATCAACCTTATTGAGTATATTATAGCCATCTCATCAAAAAGAAGGTTATAGAAGTTCTTATGAGGCAAAAAAAGCCATCTTAAAATGTATAGATACATACTATAAATCTGGCTATCACATAAATATCTGTGTTTGACACGCATTTGAGCAGTTTTATAGACCGATCAAACTCTCAATAAGTTCATAAAACAAATCAATAAGTTCACTGGTAATGAAATAGCCAATAATTCATAAAATAACAGTCAATTTAAATCTATTTAGCCGGATAGGAAAAATGTCTATTCTTTTTTGTCCTCTTTTGACGAGGAACTATAATAGATGGTGCAACATGATAATCATCCTGAACTCTTGTCTGTTGGATTTCTGGGTTGTTTTCCAGATGAGTTGCAAGAAGGTCAATCGATTCATTTTGTCCAACAACAAAATCATCACATCCTTCTGTGGCATCTTCATGTTCACTGTCAGTTGCACCCTTTAAGGAGTTTGATTGTTGCACATCCTATTAAACAACATACTTTAGTTAATTAAATTACCACAACATTGATACTTAAATGTTTTATTATGTCATCAAATACTACAATAAACTTACCTCAGATTCATGCTCAATGACCAATTTCTCCCCTCGATCTATCATATGTTGTCAGAGCCCTTGGGAACCATGCATTAGAGCATATTTCAGATCTTCATCTGAAGCTTCCTTTCGAAATTGGTGAACCTAAGTGTACAAAGACATTTTAATTTATCAAGTATCATTTGTCATCCAATACATTCAAGTCACCGAAAAATATAAAAATATAAATGAAATTATTCACTTACCAAGCTCCCACGAATACTATTATACCCCCGACCCCAATTTATGGGACCCAATACTTGACATCCTAGCTTGGGTAGCTTTTGTTGTATCTCGAAGGTGTCTTTTACCTCCTTCTCGTGCAGATGGCATGTAGTTTGGATTTTTGAAGGACTTTCTCTTGAATTTGGCATCTTTGATAAGCTCATCCCATGTTGTTTGGTTAGTGATCCAAGCTGGTCGGGGATATCTTAGGTCATTTGTTAGCTTTGATCTTATTTTGTCTCTTTTAGAATGAATGAATTTCCATGCATAATCCATTATGAAATCCTTGTTAAAACTAGGATTTCCAAACTCTTTTATGACATCTTCAAAGAGTTCATCTTTCTTAGAATTGGCTTGCTTTCTCCAATCCACTTGTATGGTATTTCCAAATAGGCATTCTGCGCGATGAAATAGAAATTGGAAAAATTTCGACCCCATTTCATCTTTTAAGACATTTCCATCCGAGGTTAACAAGATTGTAACCTCTTTCTTTCCTTTTGTGTTCACTGTGGAGATTGTTGCAGTCGTAGGGGTCACAGTAGCTTCCCCTATAGGTACATCAGGGGGCATGCCATTTTCTTCCTGTATGTATAGAGCATGAATGTTTGTTAGGACTATTGTAAACCATGCAATATGAAAAATTGCTGTTATGACTGTTTTATAGCACATGAATGATAATTAGGACTGTTAGGAATATTTTATACATAATTAATTATCATAAGCATACCTGTTCAGGTGCAGCAAGACCTGTACTTTCCAGCAATGTAGACTCCAATGCATGAATTTGCTTAATTACTTCCTGTCTAACTTCATAAAATTCAGGAGTATCTGGTAGGAGCGTTAAAATTTTGGCTTGTGATTCTATGATACTTGTCAAGGAAGCATGTTGTGGTGTTGGAGGGTGAATTCGGAGAGAACCCACACATGAAGGGTTACTCCTTAACTCTGGTGCTATACTATGTGTTGGCATGCTTGACGGAATTGGAATACTAAATGTTTCAATGTTGGATGTAGAAAGTATGGTATGGGATTTACTTCTCGGGGACTCTCATGTTAGGATTTTCTAGTGCATATGTAGAGGGCCTACCACAATCCTTCAAAATATCATAAACCAAAATTAGTAATAGTAAAAAAAAACTTCAAAGTTGCATGTAACATTGAATAGCTTCACTAACAAATGAATAATAACATATGCAATACTAAATTTCCATTTCATTTCATGTATCAAAAAAAAATATATATATTCAAAAGGACCAAAAGGTGTGCATCTTCATATAATCTTCAATAAGGAAACATTTAATAAAACAAGGAAACATTAGCAATCCACTCATAAAATATATCAAATTGTGTTATGTCCTTACAATGATTTTAAGGTTTACATTATGATTAAATAAATTCATCTTCATCGACATTACAATTTCCTCATCCGGAGCATGAATACACCATAATTAATGGGCCCCGATCCAAAATAAATTAATACCATGGTTCTCATGATCTTCATCCCCTTCAGCCATAGGTAAATGATGATCAATAAACTCATCATGTTCATGTATTTGATCACCAAAATGTTGTTCTTGTCCTTCTGGAACTTCATCTTGTTCATATTCATCATCAATAGTCATGTTATCATCATCCTCCACTTGGTCATCTATGTCTTCAAGTGGATCTTCTACCTCTTCAATTACATCATGGCCTTCTACATCTTCGGAAAAGGTGACTCTTCGTCCTCTTGGATCATAATCTATCACAAAGGACCAACCAGGGTGTTCTAAATTTGGAACAAGAAATATTTGATTGCATTGGTTTGGAAACACATAAGGTTCAGAAGTAGATTCAAACCTCGATGTATTTATCATATTGAATCCATTCTCATGCAACAAAATAGTTTTGTCAAGGCCCACTTCAATGAGCCTATACCATTCAACACGAAAAATAACTTTTTAAAAAGATGTGAAATCAAGCTCTATTATATCCTCCAACACTCCATAATACCGAAGTGTACTCGTGATTGTGTTTGTGTCATATGCATGTGAACGACACTCCACTTCAAATGGTGCTGAAATTCCACTATCATAAGTTTTCCGCTTCTCATCGATCTTCCTGATTCGAAAATGATGACCGCTAATCCACATTGCTTTGTAATATGTTACCTAAATGCATATGTACATATTATCCAATTAGATTCAAGGACACAAAAAGTTAACTAAATAGTTTCAATGAGAAAAAAATTAGATTAAACAATATTCATCATAATACTTTATTTGTATATTACCTCCCCATTTATAGATCCTTTAACGAAATCTACTTGTTTTTTTGTCACTGCTTTCATTCCCTTGGTTGCCTCATGTTCAACATTTGTCTTTAACCAATGCCATGAGCATCTATCTGGCCATTTTCTTTTATGGCATGCAGGAAGTCCTCTATTAGAGTTTTGACCATGTCTATTATATATATCAGCCCATGCCTTCTCATCTTCTATTTTCTTTTGTTCAACATACTTCTCCATCCATTCTAACATAAATTTAGAGTTGTATGCAACATACAAATGCAATGACTCCCACTCCTTAGCATCTACAACAAAAAGTATTTAACTAATCATTGATCTAACCATTCTTTAAAGGATGCATCATACAATACTTAGGATTTAAAAACTACTACTAACATTTAAGATTACCTTTTATCCTCTTTGAAGTTCCTTGACCCTCTAGTTTTCTATCTCCAATGGATTGAGGTTGTTGATCACCCCATAATCTTGGAGCCTCCAGATGCAATTGAGGCAAGTACTCAGATAAATGAACCATGGTTTGAAAAACCATGTACCCTTCAACCATAGAACCTTCAGGTCGAGCTCTTTGCCTCACAAAATGTTTTAGGACCTTCATATATCTCTCTACAAGCCACATTGTCCTGAGATGGATGGGCCCACATTGTTCAATCTCTTCTACCAGGTGTATAAGGTAGTGCTCTTGAGAATTGAAGAAACTTGGAGGGAAACACATTTGAATGTCACACATCAAAAGAGCAACATTCCTCTTCCAATAGTTCAGCTCATCTGGATGTATCTCTTTAGATGATACCCACCTATAAATTTTAGTAACAAGCATTAACATATCACCAGTTATAATATTTGCAAAATATATGCTAAAACAATTATAAAGACATTAAAAATGATATTTATAGAAGGAAAAAAATTAATTATTGAATAACAAATGATGGTTTATAATACCTCAAATATTTGGACAATTTGTAAATTGTTTGTGCGATGTCATGGTTGAAAGTGCTTTGTATTGTTGTAGGAAGCACATACTACACCAACATTGAAAAATAGCGTTTAAACTATATATTATCTTCTACATTACTAATATATTGAAAATTTCAATTATACTACCAAGAAATATAAGATATCATGAATTACCTTTATCCAATTATGCCAATCATGTGTTTTCATTCCAGAAAACTCTGAACCATCTCTTGTGAATACGGTTTTTAATGTCGCACCAAAACCAGTTGGAAATCTTATGGCACGCATAGTATCAAACATATATTGTTTCTCCTCTGCTGTAAGAACCCATGGCGCAGGATCATATGTGTTATTTTCATGTAACCACATGTTTGGCATCATATTGACGGTTTTGAGGTCCTTCCTTAATTTTATTTGGTCTTCATTGTTGGTTCCCTTTAGATGTTTCCATAAGCACTCTGCCACATTTTTTCCAATATGCATTGTATCAAATAGATGAGCTATTGGGAGATGCTCGTAATAATCTAACTTATAAAACTTAGATAGTCTTTTCATTCCCAATGGATAAGCTCTCCCTTCCTTTTTGTCATATGCTGATTTCCACCTCAAAGGGTTCATCCTTTTTGGTCGCCTTCTTTCCTCTTCCTTTCCATTGAACTTATTTTTCTCATTCATGCGATAACGATGGTTTTGAGGTAAGAAGTGTCTGTATTCATCGTACATGGTTTTTTTAAGATCCTTTGATTGCCTAGATACAGTGTTTGGCCCACATGATGGACAACCATGTTTCCCTTTAGTTTGTAGGCCTGAAAAATCAGTATGGAAACCATATTTAATTAATGGGCAGCAACATAAATAGAATGATTACAAATGAATATGATAAATAGATTACCACAACACACAGAGAGCCCCGGAGCGTCGTGAATTGTCCACATAAGTATTGCACGAAAAAGGAAGATCCTATCATTGCTAGGTCTCGATACATCATACATGTTGACACCCTTCCATAATTCACATAACTCATCAATGAGAGGCTCCATGTATGTGTCCATATCTTTCACCTGGTGTTTTCCTATGAATAAAATGTGAATTAAAATTTAAATATATTCATGTAAATGTACATCATCTTCAAGAGAACATAACACTAAGAAGTTCATATACCTGGTATTATTAGAGTTAGCATTGCATGCTCTTTTTTCATTGCCATCCAAGGGGGAAGATTATTGTTAACAAGGAAAACCGGCCAAACAGAGTATGTTGTTCTAAGATCTCCGAAAGGATTGACACCATCCATTGCCAATGAAAGTCTTGCATTCCTTGACTCATTTCTTAAATCAGGCCATTTTTCTTCAAGCTCCTTCCAATCTTTGCTATCAGCCACCATACGCATGACACCATCTTGGCTCCTTCTTAGTGCATGATAGTCCATAAATTTTGCCAAATCTTTACATTTGAACATCCTCTCAAACCTCGGTGTTATTGGAATGTGGCGTAGAACCTTATAAGGAACTTTCTTGGACACTTGATCTTCACGATATCTATTGGTGAAACATATTGGGCATTGCTGTAAATTTTCATTTTCACCATAGTATAAGATATGGTCATTTGGACATGCATCATATGTTTTGTACTCCATCCCAATGTCTTTCATTGCTGAAGATACTTCCTTTTGTGAACGAGGCATCTTATTTTCCTTTGGAAGTATCTTATCTACCAAAAGTCTACATAAAACAACAAAAGATCTTTATATTATTCACTATACACAATATTCAAAACTTGAATGACATGGAGAGATATAGTTTAGAGGAGTTTAAAATATACCTCAAGATATCAGTGAAGCATGTATTCGTCATTCCATGCATAACTTTCAAGTTCAAAAATAACATAAGTGTTGCCAATACAGACAAATTTGCATTTGGGTAAAGAGGCGTCCTAGCAAGTTGAGTTAGGGGCGAATCATCAACTTCTTCAGCATATGTGTAGAAGTCTTGTAAAAATTTGTTCACCCCATCCTCATTTAATTGAGAAGTGGTATCACCCATATATGTGTCTTCTCCTTCATTGTGAGTGCCACTATCATCAGTGTCATATGCCCTTTCATCAACATTATTAAGAACTTGGATTGGCTATACATTACAATATCATTTAAAATAGTTAATAATAATGCGATATAAAATTTTCATATTTTTTAATAACAAGCATTTTTGAAAATTTAGTATAGTATACCTCTTCTATATAAACTCCATACTTCAACCTATGGATACCAACGAGTCGACGCTTCTTTAATTTTCTATTTTTGCACTTTTCACAAGTACAATATATCATTTCATTAAAATATTCATTTGTCCCTGGAGTAGGTCTCGGTACATGTTCATCTGAACATTCAGATGAAGATATACTATTTTCCTGCATAAATCATATACTTTAAATAATAAGCATCTACCTCTCAACTTCAGACTTATATTTTTATAGTTTGGAAATGGGTATTTCCGTTATGATGTTTCCATAAACTAAAACATCAGTAGTTTGAACTATGAGGTCATTTGTGCCATTATATATTCCATCTACTCATGAAAATTATGGTATTTGGCCCTTACTTATCCATTTTTTGTAAGCTAAAAGAGGGTCCCTTATGAGTGTTATTTAAGATCTGAGTATTATAAAAAAACTCATGACTGTGATAATACTAATCTTCATTGAGATTCAATTCATTAAAGAAATAATACAGGTGGCAGAAAATGAAAGTACCTGTCTTTCCATTTTTTCCAAGTATAGTGGCTAATTGGGTAATAGTGTCCTACAAAAAAGGTAAAACTCGTGATAATAATAGAGAAAAATATTTTTAAAAAATGAATAAAAGTATTTGCATGTTCTAACTATTTACCAATATATGTAGGACTAGAATGTCATCTTATCTTACCTTCTTTCACTAAAGCCACTCCACACCAACTAGAGCAAGAGAAGACAATGAAACCTGAAAAAAGGAAAAGATGAAGAAATTAGACAAGGAAAAGCAATCTAATCTATTAAAAATGAAAACAAAATAGCATGAGAAGGTCCACATATTCAAAACCATGTTGCAATAAGACCTACGATAAGTTACAAGATTAAATTGGAAGCAAACTTGAATCTTGAAACTTATCATAGGTCTTTGTTTTCATTAGAGATAAAGTAGATTGCTTTTCATTGTCTAGTATCCAGTATCAATCCAATTTATACTCTACAAAATCCGTCATTATAATATCTAATGACCAAATATGTGCCTTGAGAAGAGGCTTCTCTACCCAAATGTACAAGTCATGAAATATTTTAATTCCTTTCTCAAACGAAAGGAGGGCAGAGAAGCCTCTTATCAAGGCACGTATCTTGTGATTATATATTATAATGACAAGAGATTATTCTACTTTATTATTGTGTTACTCCACTTAATCTTTTCAAATATAGCCTTTATTTCTGATCTTAGAATTTTCCAAACCCAAGAATAAGTTACAGTGTAAATGACTAAATCCTTTGTAATCTGACTCACTCCAGGTTAGGCATTTGTTTCTCATAAGTTGGCTGTAAGTACATTCCTCTTCCATTTTAATATAATATAATTTATCAAAACAAAAAGGATTTAGTCATTTACATTAAATCTCATCAAGGTCACATAAGCTTCTAACAAGGTAAGAGCTTGTATCTAAATGGTTGAATGCATTTTCTTTGTTATTCTAACAGTATATTGAGTGCTTGAATGGATAGAGAGTACTAAGAGGAGTCAAAGGCCCAAGAGCTAAGGTGGTTAGTGAGGAAAGGAGTGTTTTCGAGAGTAAGGAAGGACAAGTGAAGACCAATTGGGAACTACAAGCACATAAGCTATATGAAGGTTTAAAGGAAAGGTAACATTCTTAAGCTCAAAACTAAAGAGACCGGAATAAGAACAAGTAAGGTGGGAATCACAATAGTAAACCATCGGTAGAGTGAGAGAGGAGAATGCCATTGGCAAAAAGAAGTATTCCAGGGCCGCTTTGTTGAACCTGCATAAATACATTAAAGTTCACCATAGCCTTGTTGAAAGCATAAAAACAAATGTCCATAGAAGAGTTGGCAAAAATAGTTGTATTTCTTTTTTCTAGATAAAAACAAAAATCCACTCTGAAAATATGCCAAATCTGTGTAAATTTTGCAGGAAGCTTGGTTCAATTCCATAGGAGAATGTTCTGCTAGACAATATGTTTCGGTTCCTAGTGTTCAACTTCTTGATGTTATTTTTCTACTTGTTCATTGTTTTTTCTTTTAGCCCTTGGCATCTGTCATTTCTCTTGATCTTCAAAGTTTCCTATCGTACTATGTATGCAGGATGCTGAATTGATTTGTTTCTCGTGTATTCTGTATTTTCTCGAGTATCAATAGGAGATTGCAATGAATGTTTCCCACGTTCTTGTGTTGACTCGTGGATTGCTAGCTGTATATATTGATTAAAGGTGATATACTTGTAGGTTTATTTCCCTCCACTTGGGCTTCCAATCGAGGTTCTTCTTTTCTTCCCTCTAGTGGGTATTCTACGTCATGAGTATCTGAAAGGACTGGAAATGGATCAGGAAGTATATATTCTGCTAAATGCTCTATTTATAATCTTATCTGACTACTGTTGTGTATATGCATTTCAGTTGATAGACTGACCTTTTATACCTCTTCTATATTCTCTGACATGTTTGTTTCTTTCTGCATATTTTCTTGACGCATTTTTCTGATGGAGACCCTGTTGGGAGTTTAATTGTTTAAGGCTTTGTTACTTGCTTATGGACATCATGTCAACAGAGGCCCTTATTCATGGTAGATCGTATAGTACATGGTATGCCTACTTAGTCAACTGGATCTTCCTTAGTTTGCCCCATTAACCACAATGTAATCTTAATCTAGGTAAATGGATATTCATGCATAAGTGGCTATTGTTCTATCAATTGCAAGGTCAGAGGCATACACAAACTCACCCAGACTATTTCCTATAAGTCTCAAGGAGTTAAATTTTAATTTTCAGTTGGAGCTGTTAACAACCTTACCTATTAATACTTTTACTTGAGTGACTATAGGCAAATTCTGTTCCTGTACTCAAAGATCATGAACCATGTCCCACAGTGGAAAACCCATTCTCTGTCTTCTTTGGAAGCAAAGAGAATTGTTAAGTAGCTTCTTGGTTCTATCATTATTTCCATTTCTTTCTCTATAAACTGCTAATACTAATAAGAATTATTTCCTCTTGTGACTGTCGACATGACTGTAAATGTTTACATGCACACTTGGTTTAGTTCACTGGAGTTCCCCTGACTGGATGTAAGTAAAACTGATTGATGTGAATTTCAGTTCTCTTGGAACCTCACTAGCTGCTTGTAAGACTAATTGAGGAGGATTTTGGGTAGTTAGTATTTGCTTGGATTTATCTAACCAGGACACATCCACATCCTTGTAAATCTATTTAATATATGCTAATCAATAGTGTATACCATTGGTTTTGGCAGCTAATTCCTAATTAGCTTTTGTTCTACATATTGGCGTGTACTTTATTCTGTGTTCTCTGTTGTATGTCCGTTGTGGTTATATCAGCTGGTATTAGAGCCTAGTTTTGAATCCATCCTTTCTCAGATTTTGGCTCATTTTTACCAGCTGCCTTTTCCCCTAGGTGTCTACATAATTGTTTTGTAGGGGGTTCACCTATGTTGGCATCAAGTCTGTTCATAGGTCCTTTCCCAAAATGTTAGTAGCATCATTTTTTGTTGTGCATCCTGATGTGTTGCTTATTTCCCTGTATCATTTGGTCCTTCTACCTGGGATCCAATGGCCTACCATTCCAAGTCTTTGTCACAAGACACGTGCAATTATAGCACCTTCAACAAGGACTTCTATGATTGAGGAGGGTGACGGATCTCTAGCCTCCCATCATATCTTTGAAGTCTTTGGGAATAAGTTTTATCAAACCAGCGAAGGTCATCTTTCTTGTCCAACAGATGCTAAGGACTTTGTGGTAAGTTCACTAAAGAAATGATTTCAACGTCCTTCTCAAATAGATTACCAAAGGATTTTCTGAGTGTTAGGATTCATTCTGATTCATAACTTTCCTTTCCATTTTACCAGTGGAAGTAATTAGAAAGTGCATCCACGTCCTTTATCCGAGAGGTTATGGCCTTTTTGTGGTTCATCTAGCCTTGTAATCTTCAAACCTCATAAGTTGGCTCTCCAAATCACCCAATTTTTTATTGATCTTCCGTATTGAAGAAATCCATCTGAAATCCCTTGCGAGCTGAACTAAATTGCTCTTCGTTCTCTTTTTGTTTCCTCTTTAGGTTCTAGCTACCATCCTACCCCCACCCCACATGAGGTTACAAGTGAATTGAGAGGCAACTTCCCACCAGAGGATCCAACCCATTTTGCCATACAACCGGGAACTAGATTCCAAATTCTCTCCAAAGTCTTCATACATTCATCCAATGCCAACAAGGAAACATGTCCGTGTTCAGGTCTTCACCTACATCCATAGCAGTAAAGATCGGGAGATGCTTTGAGGTTGTCACTATGACTTCAACCTCCACTACTACGATGTGTCCAGAAAACAAGAGTAAAAACCTGCTAATTGGCATAAAAACAATCCAGGTTCACTTGTATTCTCTTCTATCCTTTCCATCTACAGAATATACTATCCACTGAAAGCTAGAACTCTTGTGACCCCAAGCTCAAAATGGGACACTCCTAAGAAACTTTTGCATTAATTCATCCCCAACTTTTGCATTCATTCATTCAAAATCGGAGGACCTAATAAAATATCCTTCTAGGATCCATTGTGCAACAGGTAGTGAGAGTAATATTTGAATGCACACTAGATCTTTGGAGCATATCTAAGCAAAAGCTCAACACAATTCCTATCAGCATGACTCTTATGCAACATTGGGTCAAAGAGACAATGAAGGTGCTATAAAAACAGACACTGTGTCCTTCTTCACGACTTATTATAATATAGTCTCCGTGCCAATCAAATGTTGGTCATCAAAGTCCATCACCAAAAGTCTAGAACTGTTATGAGCAAAGCATAGAGGCAAGAGTATGAAATAGTTGATCATACAAAGACCCTTCTATCTGGGCCTGAGGCTTCTTAACACTCCAAGACGACGAGTTGACTTTTATGTGGGGCTTGAATGTTCTCATGGGGAAGTAGTATATATATATACAGTGAGTATATGGATTAGGTTTGGTGTTGCAGAGGCTGTTTTAGTTTTGGGTATTGAGATATATATTCATTGTAGTTGTTCCAATCAGGAAGGTCCCAAGAAGGATATATAGAGAAAGATATCTGTTATAGATCGATAATTTGGTTGTTTGGGTGTTTGGGATATGGGATCTATGAATAATTGGTTGGCATTTTCTTTGGCATCTCATCTGGATATGCAGGAACAACAACAGCGTCATAATCAGTCTGGTGTGGATACAAGCAATATGATCATGTCTAACTTTTCTCAGGCTGATGTTAATGCCTATGGCAGCTGCAGTGCTGCTGGTTTTGAGCTCCTTCAAACACAACGACCACATCTTTGGACATGGGTTCATTGAGGTCTGATATGTGATTATTCTCACTACCTAAACAAAGCAGGAAGCCACTTTTTTGGGCATCTTTACCTAGGGTTAGTGTACTCCATTGATGTTCTTCTCGCTAGATCGATCTGCTGCATGCTTGCATTTGTTAAGACTCTTTCATGTCACGTCTTGTTAATAGAAATCATGTTATAGAACAACCACAGACAAGAAGCTTGATTTTCTATTTTGGTTTGAGACCCCAGAGCATAAACAAAAAAATTCCATAACAGTCTCTCTTCTATATGTCATTCAGATTTTGATGATAATGAAAATGATTGCAGTATGGTAAAATACATTTTTGTTTTGTTATTTCTCAGTACATGCCACATAATCTTTCAAATTTGTATGTGGGTTATTTATTACCAGTGCAGGTCAGGTATCTCCATACATGACTCCCAACATGATTATGGTGATACATAACTTATTGGACTGATTTGACAGAAACATTGTGATACCCAGTAAACTATGGACCCTAACATTAAGTTTGTCATACACAGTTATTTTTGCAGAACGGGCCCTAACGTTTGTTTTTTCATGTACAATTTTGTTGCAGAATGGCATCAGAAGAGCTTGAGCAGTCAGTCAGAAGTCATGAAATCTGAAGCAATTATGAATGCGAACAACAATGATCAGAAACGCCCAAAGCTGGAAGATTTCTTGGGAGGAGCATTTGTAGGTGTTCAGTTTTCAGATGATGCAGAAACTCATGACATTCATACATCAGAACTGGATCAAATTTATGGCAAGGCACCTGCACCTGCATTAAACAGAGATTTAGATCACAGCTCAGCAATGAATACCAGCATTGTGGGAGATCATATGCATGTCAATGGATCCTCAGACTTAACCAGTGATTCATCTAAGCACTCCCGGATCAGTCTGACCAAGCTCATGCTTCGACTGCAATGCAAGACATATACAACGATAATGGGGATCAGGCCTACAACATGTTTTCAGACTGCAACCTCCAGCTTTCTCAGAGCTCAGTAAACAACAATAATAATATGCACGAGCTCTCAGATTTCAGGACATGGCTGAGAATCCAATCATCTGAAGAACACAAGACAACCAATAATAACAACAACTTTCCTAGCAGTACTGTTCCAACTGCTACAGAACCCATTGCAAATAAAGACTGTTTTGTTTTGGCTATACCATGTCTATAAATATAAGAATCACCCAAGCCTTGCAAACAGTAAAAGTCCAGTGACCTCATGTGTGCTTACCCCCAACACGAGCACTACCCTTTTCTTTGAGCAATTAGCTAAAAATAACACTAAGATTTTAGAGACAATTCTCTGGTACAAAGATCCAAACCGTATTTATCATCCATACCTAAAGGAATAAGACAAAGCCTCTTGTTGGGGGTAAGAAAATAGTAAAAGTCCAGTGACCTCATGTTTTCTTACCCCCAACAAGAGGCTTTGCCTTATCCATTTAGGTATGGATGATAAATAGGGTTTTTGAACTTCAAAATGGAAAATCTTTCCATGAACTACCTCGTGGAAGGCTTTCAAAATGAGCTTCAATCAACACACAAGAAGCCATTAAAGTACCAAAACAATAAAAACCGCTAAACCTAACAAGAATAAAAAACCCCATCGTGCTCCCCCTCCTCCATTTAATATGAATCTTTCAGCATGTGGGATATTGCAACTAAATGGAAATTATACCACTACAGCCTGAAAAGAATCAACAAATCATATCCCATGCCACTGTTCAAGACTTTGACGTCTAACTAGAATAAAATGTAGAGTATGTAAAACACGGAGCATACAAGGAGCCCAGCAAATTTTGATAACACCAAATATTTGACCGCAGAATCCTGTAAGGGACATGAAGTCGAAAACCAAACCCTCGCTGTGCACAAATCTCAGAAATACTCCATAAAACGGACGTACCAGGTAAAAAATAAAACAGGGGAAATGGTGGATACCTGCTCGTCCTCCTCCTCTGCTGAAATCCGCACCATCTGCATGCAGCGCGAATAAATTTCCCTCCCGCCCAAGCTTGTTCTCCATTTTCCTCACATTCAGGGTTTTTCCCGCAGTTTCCCCTATTTGCAAGCCGCCCAAAATTATAAAGAGTTTTTTTAATTAAAAAAATACATTAAGGGTATTAGAGACAAAAGTAGGAGGGTGTATTAATTAGAGACAAAAATATATTTTTGTCTCTAATTAATGTCTCAAATAGAGTAGTGTTTACATCTTTAAACAACATCACTTCCAATCGAACCTCAAACTTATCACACAGTCACATTCATGAGACTCTAATATAGATATATAAAAATCCTTCATAAGAAGAGGGTGCATGGTGCTTTGTATATTTAAAATGTGAAAAAGGACTATTGTAACATCACAGTTTAAAAAGATTTTTCTCTCCTTTCTTTTTACACTAGCAATTGTACATGAAATGTATGATGGAGATGTTGAAGGATATTTTTTTGCAGTCAAATTGGAGGAGAGACAACGGAAGAGGAAGATGGGTGAAGAGGTAGGGGTTAGATGGTGGAGAAGTGTGAGGGTGGCGATAATCCATAGGGGAAATAAAGTGAAATTAAACCCTATGACAATTGTATGAAATTTATGTCAATCGTTTGAAGGAGAACATGAGTGTTATTCGAGATGATGAGGGAACAACTTATAGAAATATCATTGACCACAACGAGAGGTCAAAAAATATGCCAAAGTGAAATTTTGTTTTGCGATTTCAGCTATTGCATTTAGAGAGATGAAGATGCGGAGTGGGTCTAGCATCGAATTATGTACCGACTCCATGCGATGTTTTCCCCATCAACAATTGTGATGGCATTTGCAATCAACAATCACCCACAAAAAAAAGGATAGCTTTGGGTCGTCGTGGATTTTAATTGGATAGGGAAATTAACCACATGTATAGCCCACACCTATTCCATGGCTAAGATTATTCCTCTCCAAGAAATATCTGGTATATCGCTTGGACTAATCACATGAACTTGAAGGGTCCAAAAAGGAAAAAATGGGGAATTCCATTGAAAGGTTGTTGGTTCAAAACCCAATCAGGATGCTTACTTCTTGTAGCATTTTGTAGCCCCTATTTTTAGTTGAGAGTTCCAGTAAATGTAGGGAATAATTGATGTTCAAAAAGCCATCATTAATTGAGCTTGTACATTGATTGGTGATATGAGCAACAAGTAGAAAATATATGTCGATCGAGGTTGAAAATTGAAGGTTTTTATTGGACAACATTTTTTTGAGATAATTGATGAGGACATGAATGAAAACTTTGAAATGAACATAGGGAAGTAAATAAGTGTGGATTGACATGATAAAGTAAAAAACAACATAAAATAACTAAAAATGGAAAGGTGAAACCCATATGTTTATTTTGACATGTAACAAATAGATGATGGTCAAGATTTGCAAAAGATATGATCAACGAATGAGAGGATAACAGAGCTAGCCCAACAAATGATCGTATGAGAGAAATGACATGTTTGCCAAACTTTGTATTTTTTATTTTATTTTTTCAGCTTCAAGGTTGTCAATCGACGACATTTTATTTGGTAGATAAAACCAGTATATGAATGGGAATTACAACATTAAATGATGGAGATTACATATGTGCATGGCCCGTCCTATTCCATAGAATGAATTATTCCAATGCAAAGAATATATGTTATATGTATCCCATATGATCATTTCTTTGGGCTAGCTCATTTATCCTCTCATTCGTCGATCATATCTTCTACGAATCTTGACCATCATCTCTTTATTACATGTCGGGAATAAACATATGGGTTTCACCTTTCTATTTTTAGTTATTTTATGTTTTTTCTTTCTTTATCATGTTGAATCCACACTTATTTACTTCCCCCGTGTTCATTTCAAACTTTTCATTGATGTCCTGTCAAGTATCTCAAAAAAAATAATGTCATCCAATAAAAAACCTTAAATTCTCAACCTCTATTGACATATATTTTCTACTTGTTGCCCATATCACCAGTCGATGTACAAGATCAAATATTGATGGATTTTTGAACATCAATTTTTTCCTACATTTAGGAACTCTAAACCAAAAATAGGGGCAACAAAGTGCTACAAGAAGTAAGCATTGTCATTGGGTTTTGAACAACCGACAACCTTTGAATGGAATTCTATTTTTTTCTTTTTGGACCCTTCAAGCTCACATGATTATTCCAAGTGATTAGTCCAAACGATATATACCAAATATTTCTTATAGAGGAATAATCTTATCCATGGAATAGGAGTTTGTCATGCAAGCGTTAATTTCCCCTATCCAGAAAAATCCTCGGCGACCCACACGTGTCCCTTTTTTTATAGGGAAAAATTCACATGGAATCAAACTATAATTGTATGCTAGATACACTCCACATCTTCATGTCTCTAAATGCAAGGGATGGCCGAACACAAATTTACACTTCTGAAATATTTATCGGCCTCTTGATACGTTCATAGATATATCTATAAGTTGTTGCCTCATTGTCTTGAACAACACCCATGTTCTCCTTCAAACGAATGACATAAATTTCATGCGGTTGTTGTAGGGTTAAGTTTCACATTTTTCCCATTCGATTATAGCCACCTTCGCACTTCTCCACCCTCTAACCCCTTCCTCTACACCCCTCTTCCTCTTCCATTGTTTCTCTCCCTCAAATTTGACTCCTTCAAAAGATCCCTTTCGATGTTTCCATCGTACATTTCACATATGATTGCTAATAGTACTTATTTTTGTGTCTCATTCTCAATTGTGACCATGAAGCCAATGACATTCTATTTGCATTAGTCATAAAATCATGGAGGAGAAGAATAATTGTAAGATAAAATGTTTGCTCCTTTTCATAAAATACATTTTGTGATCGTATCACGCAGGGATGATGTCGTGTTGTCAACGTGGATGTATTTTACACCACAAATACAACAAAAGCTTTTACACACGAGGATGAGGAAGCGGGATGAGGATGGCTCCTCTGTGTGCACATCGGTGCCAAATCTTGTTCCCCTATGAAAAATAGAGAATATGGGTACAACACAAATCTATTATCGCCTCTATTTTGGTAATGAGGATGCGATTTGACCAAGAATGACAACAAAACCCACAACGAAAGCTTGATTTAAACCAGGATGCACAATCACACTGAAAACATCTCCTCTATGTGTTATCTCTGAGCTCACTGTTTTCTTTTGATCTGAAATTTACATAAACCAATAAATAAGTTATGATAAAAAAGAAAAACCAGGTGGATGAGAGCAAACGCCAAAAAAACAAACCTCGACGTTGATATTCTTCGAGGTGTTGTAAATAATGTGGATTTGTTAGCATAAGATCCTTGATACGGTAATCGGGATGTTTCTTATTCTTTTTAATTGATCCCTCCACGAAAATATCTACTACAGAAACCCTTGTGGCACCCTAAAGAACAAAGCATCTTCTTCTTACTGTAAATAATGTTATTTGACCGCTTGATTTATCTCCCAAGAAGTCTTTACATGGAAATATGTATCTCGAGAGAAAGGAGCGAAAATGGCATTTTGGCCGTTGGATCTGTTTAAACACCGGGACCATCCGATATGCGGCGATCACGGTGTGTGTCGGACTCTCTGACTTCAGCGCCCGCCCCCATGCCAAGCCCGTTTGGAGCATTCCTTCGGTGTGATTAAATTTTAAAAATATCAATTAGAGTGACAACTAATTTAGTTGAGATGACACATTTCAATTTCAATGTTTTAGACAACTTAAAAGCACTCTTGGATTAGATGCAATAATCCTTGTAGGTTGCAATTATAGTTGCATAATTTCATATGGAGGGAAAGAAAAGTGAAAGAACTACCCAACGAGAGGAGGCCACTCTAAATTCTAAGAAAAGTTGTCATAACTTCAAAAATTCAACTTGAACGAACTCCAAAATCCCAAGTGAAGTTTTGTTTCAAAGGGAAGCTAGATTCACAATTTGGGTTTGTAGATGTTATGTTTTCCATCAGACCATGTGAGCGACCCAAAGACGAAGTTGAAAGATGTTTTCTTTACTGTGAATTTGAGAGCGAAAGATTTCTTTTCTCCCTCTATTTGAAATTTGAGATGTTTGGGAATGACATTCACAAATCACATCGGCGAGGCATCCATGATTACTTTGTAAAGGGATGCTCTTGTAATACTTGTGAGCGTCCTAGAGATTGTCACACTCCCCTTCATATTCCCCACCCCGATGGATGGATGGTTGAGATTGTATGAGGGTGTTGGGTTTGCGACGCACGTTGTTATTTTATTTCCAACCACGCTGGTTAGTTGGGAAGGAGTGACTATGTTGCTACTGAAAGAAAATTGACGAGGTTTGTTGACATCATGATCATAAACAAGACCCGTATCTAACGCCGCCACATGATTTATTTGCCCGATTCAAATCAAATGGCCCCGCCAATCGTTATAATTGAGGTCGTTTAGATGATTTTCATGATTTTAGCCATAAAATACTTGCAAATATTTGATATAACCGTCACATGTGGCTTGCATATTTTAATTATGACTATCATTTTTTCTATAAATTTATGTCAACTATACTCATATATATTAAAAATTAATTAAATATATATATACAAAAAAAAATTACATATTTTCTTTACAAATAATTCGAAAATGATAGTCACCTAAAATTTGTTTGAGAGGCATAGGTTGCCGTCAAATTTAACCCCTAGACTCCGCTGGCTTCCTGCTGGGACTTGTGAGTATGGGTTGATTTGTGTTATCCAAAACAGATGTTGCTCCAAATTGAATATGATAAATTCGACATTAGTGCAATGCTATGCTACTAACAATTAAAATTTATGTAGTCATAATGGCAGATTTGATTGCGGCAGGGTTCCATGTCTGATTCTGAGCTTTAACCAGAGCAGCTACACCGGACAAGACATGGATTGTACGCTGAAATCCAGTGATTCACCAGCACTTTTTTGCTACGGATGACCATGCTGCGAGAATGCTCACTCCTGGTGCCGTAATATCTGCTACACCATGAATCCAGAAACAGAAAATGAACGTGTGAATGTGAATGCGAATGGCGCTATAGGTTAGAAAGACTGAGTTGTTAGGTGCACGGGCTTTGGAGTTCAGACCAAGAGGATGCATCTTTCAATTCTGCATCGACTTCATAATTGAACAGTGAAACTCGAATGAAATATCATGTTTGACTGATATACGATGGTAAATTGTTGGTGAGTCACCGAGATCAAGCATAAAGCAAGATAGGGATCGTTGGACAATGCATAGAATAACAAATGAAGGTATATATTCCACACGATCGATACAAGAAATAAGATGTCGAGACCTATCTACAATTTTTTAAGAATGAATAACAATGAAAAGATCTTTTTCTACTAACCAGGAACATATTAAATGAGGGCACGAATTCGAATCATAAATCCAATCGATCCATACTCAACCGTCGGAAGAAAGAGTATGATCTGGCTTAAAATATTGGATAATCAATAATGCATGACTACCACGATGAATTGAGAAGACCACAGAAAACGCTTTGGTGCTTAGTCAAACCCCTTTGGGAGAAAACCCAATGCGTTTCATCAGATCTTCATGGAAGGAGTGATTTGATTCATATTGCGGTATTTCATGAGTTGGGTAATCAGGAAAATATGATTTTTGTTCCTTCAAGTTTTTATTGATTAATTTTGTAAGTTTAGGAATATAGATGAAGCATTACATTTTAAGGTTCTATCTCTACATTTCAAATTTGTTACAAATTCGTATATATATATATATATATATATATATATATATATATATATATATATATATATATATATATATATATATATATATTTACAAATTTTGTACCATGACTCCAGCGATTTGCGGACTATTTTATTTGAACTAAACATGAATACATGAAGACTTCCGTACATTTGCAGATTTTATATCATGAGTGGTAGCCTTTTGTGGCCATTTTTTTCACTAAACATGAATACATTTGATACCACTTTGGATAGTTAATTACTTTTGTAGTTGATGTGGTTTGTAATTATTTGGGGAAATTGTGTTAGTGTTGCAACGTGTTTGATACGGTGGTTGCATCGGTTGTTTGGTTGGTTCTTTGTTGAAAAAACATTTTTGTATTGTCGATAACATGTTGATAAGGGATGTGATAGATAGTGGAAGTGCAGTAATATATATGAAACATTACATTGAAAGGTTCTATGTGTACATTTCAAATTTGTTACAAATTCGTCCATATACATTTTCAAATCTTATATCATGAGATTTGAACTAAACGTGAATACATGAAGACCTTCGTACATTTCGCATTTTATATCATTCATGGTAGCCTTTTGTGGCCAATTTTATTTGCACTAAACATGAATACATTTGATACCCATTAAATGGCACTGCCGCTTTGGATACAAGAAGTGTTGAGTAAAGTAGCATTGGAGGTGTTATCAAAGTAGAGGGTAGTATTTACGACGGGTTGTTTTGGTTGAGTGATAGTAGTCTTGACTCTCCTTTCTTCTTGCTCCAAGTGTTGGTATGTGCGTTGTTTTTGAGTATCTTTCAAATGAAAAAGGAGGGGAAATTCCCAGATTGGAAAGCGAGAGAACTCTAGAGAAAGTTGTGAATGCCAGACCTTCACTTTTAGTGGTTTCAATGTTCACAGTTACTCTATGCAAAGTAAGTCCCTAGGACTTGTGGATAGATAATCCTCAAGACCATTTTAACTAGCAATTGTCTTTGATTCCCTCTCGAAATAGGGGGTATCGGAATATGTAACGGGTTGGAGGGATTATCCCCTTGTCACACAAGATGGTAAGTTTTTTATTCTATTTTAGTTGATATTTTTATTTAATATTGGGCCCTCAGAGCTGCCTCTCCTAATGTCATTCACCATTGGCATTTATCCATAAATTCCATACCTTGTTACTGCCAAAACATTAGGAGTGAGCCTACTCATTGATTATTTCAAAGATGAATAATTTTTAAGCGAGGAAATATACCTACAATGTCCAAGACATCAAGGTGATCCCCCTATTGCACTTTTTCTTGAGTACGTGTCACCATGGTGACCATCATCCCTATGAAATACCAGTCGTATTTCAGTTCCAAAGTTGCGGCCATGAAGAAACCAAGCAGTGCTCGCAAGACCAAGAAACACTACTTTGCTTGAAGGAAATAAGTTATACTTTTGATGAGTGTGGAAATACTAAGGTTTTGAAGTGTTGGCGAGCTACTAAGAGAGAAGGATTGTTTTGTATACACGCCTTCCGAGGGAGCTAGAGTGTGGACATCCTGTACCCTCAAATGCTATGAAAACTGATGAAATCCTGTGGTGTTTGTATTCGATACTGAACACTGCGAAAGAAAATGAATGAGACATCAAGGAGCGTAAATTGAAAAAATAAGAAATAGAAAAAGAAATTTCCAAATTGAAGTTGTAAGATGTTACTTCAGGGGTATCGATCATAGAGCTTGATTTTGAAACTAAGAAGGTTTATGAATATTTGCATGTATGTTGCTTATTTCATTCACTCTTATTCTGATTCAGAAGAAGAATTATTCTACTAAAACCTTTAAGCAAATGCAGGTTAGAGACCGAACCAAAAAATTCATCCAACCAAAACATGATATTCTTTCGGTTGTGATCAAGATTGAAAAGGTGTGTTTCCTGAAATCACATATCAAATTTTTAGAGACTTAGAAGGATCTCATTAGTCCCACTTCTCCCACCCAACTTCTATTCCATGGAACAAACTATCAAGCTATTCAAGGGATTTTGAAGGAAAATTTTAGGGTTTTGCCCGAGATGAGAAAAATATGTGTCATGATTTCTGGTTTATGTGTAAATTAACAAGTGAATTCCAAATATTGACTCCTAAATATTTTCCTTTAATTGGAATTTTCAGTGCAGTTTTAGCATTTGTTTGAAGACAATGCAGGGGCACTACATCATTTCATTATAGGTGTGGAGATGTGCCATTTGTATGTGTGGAATATGAATTTTCAGTTGATAGTAATGACTGCAACAAATTCAACAAGGAATTAAACACATACCTTTCCATTGGCCATCACAATACATCACCTCGACACCACAAAAGATATAAAAAATGAACATTAATGCAAGGAACTTCATTAAAAAGGCACCATAAGAAATGATGGAGCACAAAACATACGTTCATAGCTTGATCGGACTTTGAGACCTCTCCCAAATATAATCTGGAGTCCATAGGTTTCTGTTGAACATGATGAACCATACAAATTCATTATTATTTCACTGCATCTTGAAATCATCATATTTTTACAATTATTTGCGAGGAAATGGTTGATGAGTATTCATTGAAGGTTAATTTTATTGGTTTACAAGCATAATTGATGATAATTTAATGGGTGCACAGTATATATTTCAATACAGATACACTAGGTTACTTTGTTTTCCCCTTTAATAATGGCTCTTATTATATGTAAATTCATTTTTATCTGTTTTAAGGGTTCCGAGTGGATTGAATTAATATGAAAAAAAATTGGGTTGTTAAAGGAAAAATTGGTCATTAAGCCGTGATTTTTTTGCATATTCAAGGTCAATGTAACCAATGGTATCCATAACATAGGTAGTGGTGTGGGTTTTGGCCGAGGAAATGCACTTAGCAATGTCAAATTATGACAAATGTGCTTCAAAATTATCATCCAAAAGAATGTTAGAATTCTTCACATCCCTGTGAACAATGTGGGTTACAGTCATGATGAAGATATGTTAATCCTTCTGCAACACCTTGAGCAATCTTTAGCCGAGTGTCCCAATCTAGCTTAATCTTCTTTGATGATCCTATATGAAAATAAAAATTAAAAATGCACTTGTTAGATTCTCCAACAATCCATTTTAATCAGAAGGTTAGAGATTGATTGGATTCTTTTATTTCAAAATATGAATCTACAATGTACATATCCATTTTTCTTCATAACATAATCATTTTACTCACCATGTAGGATGTCCCACAAACTTTTGTTTACCATGTAATCATAAAACAACAGGTCTCCATGTGGAGAAAGCAAAAATCCATGTAGACTCACAAGATTTAGATTTTTATACTTCCAATTGTTTCTAGCTCAGTTTAAAATTCATGCAAGCTTTGACCTTTGCAATAGAAACATTACCTCCAAGAAAACCAAATGAGTTGATAACTTTGTACTTGTGGACATGGGTCCTTGACCAAAAAACCAGTCTGGGGTCTTCAACAAGGTACCCACTTTCCTTTTTATAAGAACTACTTCACAGTTAATAATTCAAGTCACCTCCATTTTAGAAACTTCAACTATCTGCATCTCTTGAACTTGGATATTTTCCTCCGTAGGATCTGATTGTTGGTTGCCAAGGTATGTTCTTAAAGTTTAATGGTGTAGCCGAAGAGCTACTATCAAAATAAAAGTTGCATACAACAAGACAAGTTTGAGTAAGTAGTTGGATACTTGTTTATTATGTTTGAGTATACAATTAGAATAAAATATGAGATTTAAGGTAACCACCTTAGATTTCATAGTTTTCAACTCATGTTTTTCTAATGAGAATTCATAGATTACTACTCCATTGTAGATACTCACTCTTTGTAGTTACTGTGAAATTATTTTGATAAATTTCATGTTCATCAAAAAAGAAAAATGAATTACCAACCCACAAATGAGTTGTGACTATAGAAAAATTCCACATTAGAAGAAAAATTGTAACCACTACACCCTTTTTATGGGAGCAAAAATTCCATGCATCTCTAAACTGAAGTAACATGAAGCGACCTATAATGCAATGAGAGAAACCAGTGAGAAATGCAAAGATCATAGAGCTATAATGTTATTTAACAATAATCGTAAGGTAATGACAATTGAATGACTTACCATAGCCATGTAACTAAGCAAAGTAGCATGTATAGAGCTTAGGTATAGTGAAGATGGCAAAGAATGTTGCAGAAAAACACATTGTGAAATCGAATTTCAATTGATTACGAGTTGTAGTGACAATTGAGTGTAAGATATGTAGCTACAATTCAATAACTAACAAGCCCTATAAGAAGAATAAAACACAGGGCCCTTACATCATACAACTCCTAACAAGCTAAAATGAGCCCACCTTGGCTACTACTCGATTACCATGTTCCCTCTATCTATAGTCAATCTTCAAAGTAGATTCAGAAATCTTTGCCATACAAACACAAACACAAACAACTAACAATATTCTAATGATTCTTACCTTACAAATCAGGGACCCAGATAACCGAAGTTAACCTATCTATAGTCGTGGCTTTGTTTCATAACACAACTAATAGAATTAAACTGTTATAAAATGACAACTAATAGTGATGCTAAACTAAATCAAAGTGAGTGCAAGATGGATCTGAAACTTACACAACTTTTCCAGATTCCAGATTGTCATTGTGTGCCCATACTTTTCCAGCAACCAAAGAACAATGACCTACTGCAAAAAATCAATATGGAGAAAAGAATGCCTAATTAAAAGGTTAATAATTGTCTAAAACCAAATAAGGAGGAGATAGTTACATATAAAATGGTGTACCTTCATTGTAGTAGCAGGGTCCCCTGAAAAAGATTTTGGAACTTGGCTAATAATAGATTGATTACCGAGAAGAGCCGATCTAAGGACCCAAAGGGCATCTGCCTCACTAATCAACTTGTAGTTTTTAAGGCTAGATTCTTGTTCAATTGCTCCCCTAGTCAATGTAAAATGGCACAACATAAGAATTTACATATCTCTGAGTTTGGATACATTCTTCTATGGTCCCATAAAACATTTAATGTTGGACAAAGGTTATATAAAGCTCAGTGCAATACTATAGAGGTTTCTTCTAAGTACATATAGAGTCAACCACAAGTGGCAAGAATATGATGATGATTTTGAAGGCCTTAAATAGTGTTTAGGTGAAGCACTACATTTAACAGAGAAATCTCATATATGGAATCTCATATCAAAGAATATGACTCTTAGCCTTCAAAAAGGGCTAAAAAGAGTGTTTGTTACCTGCGCAAAATGGTCTTGTACAAGAAAACTACAGCTAGATATAGAAGGGCCAAGTATGATGCAAATATAACCAAGTTGCAATAAAAAGCCACAAATTTTTCAGGTGCTAACCATATTTGTAAGTGTTAAATTTCAACGATTTATAAAGACAAAATTCAAGACTTGAAGTGTAAGTCTTGAGTAAAGGATGAAGATAAGACACAAAATGAGCCAAATCCAAACAACAATGCCGATTTTGGAGCATCCCTCCACATTATTAAATCTACCGAACATCAAGAGAAGACATTGTTAGTCAAAGATAAATTCTCTTTTAATTCGAGCTATTTTGGCCCAGAATGATTTAAGACTTGCAGTGTCTAGTTGACAACATGAAGAACATTTGCTTAGGCCCTAACTTTTGTGCTAATGAGGTCTACCATAGGGAAACTTTAGGTGTTATTTTCATTCGTGGATGGCAGGATGACAACTATTGGTGCATTCAAGTATGACCTATTGTTACAAATTTTAAGAATGCAATCCCTAAATATTCCACTTTTTATGGAACAAAACATGGATCCAAAAACAAGCATTACTACACTAACACAGGGAAACTTTTTGAGTAAGTTCCATTGCAGTCAGTTTCATTGGTCAAGCACTTTTCATTGATAGACTAAAGATCAGATGGAGAAAAAGATCTATATTGCACATCCCACTGGAAAAAATTGGTAACAAACTACCTTGTTTTTGCTAATCTCGCCTCTTTAAGAGGAAGTGACAAAGCTGACCAAAGGAACAACAATTGATACGAAGAGAGTGTAAATACAATATGCAGCAATTGAATAATTGAAGATATGACAGACCTCTTGCTAGTGGGTAGCATCAAGCATGATGAAATCCTAATGAGAGTGTCGTTGTTGCTGGAATTGGCCAAGCAGAGGCCATCATGAGTGAGAATGAGGCGGACCAGCCGGGAGGCGTGTGCAACAACGAAGAGGGTCTTTCGTTGGCAATTACACACATCAGATATAGATCTAGATCAATCGATTTGAATATAGATCTAGATCAAGAAACTGAATAAAAATTTTACTATGTCAGTGTGACTTATTACTGTCCTTAACGTAACATCTCTCAAGTGGAAGGATTCAACTTGATGCTTTTTAATTGTCCATTCATTATATGCTTATAATTAATTCTTATATAAAATTGTTTTAAATATATATTGTATATAGATCTATTCATAGTTTGTTTCCAGAGGGAGAGTGACTATTTATGAGAAAATAATTCTCAATCAAACTCGAAGCCCAAGGCCCTAACTTCTTATGTGATGAGATTGGGGAGTCTTTGAAGGATTAACACAATGAATAGGAAAATGACATTATCAATGGAGAGACAAAAATAATTTCATATGAAAAGATAATTAATGGTGGCAAAACCAAGACATCTGACTCCTATAATACCTATTGCAAGATTTGTTATCCTCGTTACGTTTCTCAACCACTTACAAACATGCTCTTTTTAATAAAAAGGTAGTCCATTGCTCCTTAATATCATCCACAGAGCTTCACAATCCCACTCCTCACCATTGGACTATATTGTCCAACATAACCAAATTGTCCAACAATTTGATCTCAAGATAAACAATCCCACTTTAGGCCACCTGACAATCAGTTTTGCAATTTGTATAAATATTTTATGGTTTGACATATCCACCATGGGTTGACCTTAATGCTAAATTGTAACTATTGACCCCTATATAAGCAAGTTTAAGACACTCATTTACTCACTTGACACATTCAAGACCTCCACCAACATAAATCACTCAAAAGGAAAGAAAAACTTTCATAATTATTAAATCGCTACCGTAGGACGCTAGATGCAGTCAAGATCTTTGTATCTACAAATTTCACCATGAAATGCACATGCAAATTCCCATTACATTTACACGTGTTATAACTACCCAAAATAACATAAGGCCTGAAATTGCAAACAACTATTCACTTGAACATTATTGATCACCCACTTTTTGCATTCAGAAATATCTTCACAATATATTGTGTCCATCATTGCCCTTTCCCCTTCAAAAGATTGCAAAAAAATCATGCGGTTGGAGAGTAGAGTACCACATTAGATCCCTATACCGTAAAATTTCTATAGTCGTGATATCTTTGTGAAGGGACAGCCGACAGACGACCGTAAAAGAAAGGATGTAGAGACACTGTTGGAATCCCTCGTGTCCTTTGCCTGTGGTAATCGCATGGTTGGTTCCTGAACGTGGAGCGCATATTTACCATCCAAAATCCAGAAAAAACAGTAAATTTAACTTTGACAACAGACCCTCCATTATGAGGTTGATAAGGACGAATATGACTGTTTTATAAAAACACATTTGCACCAGCCGGGAATCGAACCCGGGTCTGTACCGTGGCAGGGTACTATTCTACCACTAGACCACTGGTGCTACTGTCCTATTAGTTAGTTATAATGTTTTTGAAATAAAAGTACAAGTAATAATAAATAAATAAATAAAGTGAAAGGAAACTCAATTTGCACGTGCATCTGAGCTGCATTGGACATTCACTTCATTCATTAAATTTAATTATTCAATTACGGAAATATTGCCCTACAAAAATGAATACAAAAGAAAATAATAGATAATATCCGTTTGTAAAATCAACCTGTCGTTGTAGTATAGTGGTAAGTATTCCCGCCTGTCACGCGGGTGACCCGGGTTCGATCCCCGGCAACGGCGTATGCGTCTTTGCCTTTTATTCCCTTCAGTTCTATTAGCGTGGAACGGGAATTTCAACTTACTAGTGTCTTGTCAATTCAAAACTTGTTGACTGCTAATAACCCCAATTACCCTGCTTAATATACGCTCTACTAATTTTAGGGGCAGGATTTACTGTGCTAGAGGTTTCTCTTAACCTCGTTCTATATCTGTTAGCAAGCTTCTTAATCATTTTTTTTTCATTTTCTACGTTGGCTGACGCGAAAAAAACATAACTAATCATTTTTTTTTTCCATAATTATTTTGATTGGACAGTGGATTACATAGTTTAATGGGATCTCTCCTAAGTTCGGAGGAACATATAGTTTCAATGATGCAAAGTATCTCTAGGTCTTGCACTCAGCAAGACTTATCCGTGGTGGGCTCCATGGGAACCAGCATCATCACCAATAGACCAAGGACCTTTCAATATTTTTATAATTGTTTCATCTACATTTGTATTTACTTGCTATTGCGAATTTACTAGAGATTACTTCTTCAACTCTACTTACAAATGAAAGGGAGAAGAAATAAAATTACTCGTTATTATTTTTAAACTATTATTGTTGGATTAAATAATAGTTATATTATATAAATAAATAAAATAGTACAATTATTTATGAAAAAGAGGTATTATTGAAGTATGTTATATAAGTCATCACACTAGGCCACATTCATGGTCCAGGGAATAGAGTTTACAAAAAGATAAAGTTTACAGATCAAGTTAGGTGGTACTTTTAAGCCTTGCCGCCACTCTCCCCACATTCTCACTTTGTGGGAAGTGGGGCTCTCCACCTCCTCAAGGCTCACTGCAATGGTTGGGAACCTCCACCTTCTTCTGACAAGGTTCCTTAGTTGGGATTGGCTATCTCTCTAGTGCATGATCAAACTCAAGGGTTGAATAAATCTATAAACTTGGCTGAAAATGCAAATCACTTTTGACTCGAACCCCATTGATGAGGGGAAGGGCCTTCTAGATGGTGATTGGTGCAACCCTAATGACATGAACCCTCCTCGCCACCGACCTCTTTGCTACCACTCTTGTTTTGTAACTACTTGTATTTTTGAACTATCATCTTCATCTTTTTTTTTTTTTTTCGATGAAATAGAGTTATATTATTTTTTTTAAAAACGGATAGACTACTCAAAAAAGCTAAACAATATGAGCTCAAACCATAACAAGGCATAGGAAAACAAATACAAAAGTGGCCCATAGGATCAATTGCTAGATCACCAAAGCATTATAAAGCAAGAAATTACTCTAACATGGCAAAAATCCTAGAGGATCGAGGAGGATTTGATCATCCAGTTTTCCCTAGCCAACATTTAGCAAGTCCTCACCATCAAGAAAGGGATCCCATCTAGTGTATTCATTATTCATTGCCTTCATGTTGTCTTCAGTCGCAACAGTTGGTTGTGAACCATCTAGTGTGTTTCTAAGGTGAGATTGTGAGAGCCAAGGGTAGAAACTTTTTCGAGGCGAGGAGGAAGAGTCAAATCGCCTTGTTACATGTGTAGATGAGTGCTTTGGAGGTGGAGATCAACCTTGATGTGTTGATGTAAGGAAGCACCTTAGAGGCATATATGACTTCTTCCATGACCCCTCTCTATTCACCCAACCTCCTACAAGGTTTTATCCTTTGAGGCGAGAAGGAGGTATACGAGCATTAGTGTAGGGGACTTTACCCCAATCTTCCAATAATGTTTGGAGATGGGACACCTTTACAACCACCATGCTAACCAAAAAAATGATCTACATATTTATTTTTACTTTTTGAAATAACGAGTCTTTTATATGTTGAAAACAAAGTATCAACAACAAAGTTAGTATAAATAAATGAATTAATTTTTTTGGATTAAAAAAATCTGCATAGAATGTATGTCGAATATGCATGTAGCTTACGGAGTAACATAGGCGAGGCCCCAAGAATAATATTCTTCCGTTGAATGGTTCTAAGCTGAAAAGGTTTAAAGAATCCTTAAAATATTCGTAGAATGGACACACAGGTTGTAGAATACCTAGATGCATGAGGAACCACCCTAAAGGCAATCCTTGATAGAGAATGCACCATGCAAAAAGAACAAGCTTAGGCTAGAGGATGGCCTACCCAATAGATTGGAATCTCCTACTGCAAGTGTGAGAAGCGAGAATGGAGAGACCATCGCTTGTTGAGCTTTTCAACCATGTCGGCAATCGAGGAAAGAGTCGGTTATATCCCATTCAGAGAATAACGTAGAAAGGGGGTTTTAACATACCATTTCCAATCCTTCTACCTTAATTGGAAGGAGATGAAAAAAATTATGAAGTATTTTCAAGTGAATTGCATCAATGACCTCCTATAAGGACTCTTGATCATTTTTATTCAAACAAAACTTTACTTTCAAACCAAGAGAACCAAGCATTGGGGTAGGAAAATTTATCTTGTATTGTGTACATACCTCTTCTAAAAATATTTAAACCATAAATGCAAGGGAACCTATGCAAAAGGAACATTTGGAAATTGATGACAATAAACCACCACAAAGAGTGATGGTTGATAGAAAGACCATCACCGAACCGATCCGTTCCCGAATCAAACAAGGTTTGATAGTCTCCAAATCAAAGTAACACTTTCCAAATGCTCATGACCCAACATATAGGATTTTTTTGTTTGAAATCCTAACCCCTTCCAAGCCACTCCGCCATAAAAAAACCTACATAATTACAATTACGAAGCAAGACTTTTCAAGCCTCATTTTCTTTAACAATGTGGATAATCCATTTCATACACAAAAACCTACTTTGACAATGAACAATAAGAAGACCTAAGCACTTGGCCTCCTCGAGGAGACATCAATATATCCAACCTACTTGATGAAAACCCATCCCATGCTCAAAATTGCCCCAATGAAAATATACGAGTGGTTTCTCAAGTTTTTGATAGAAGGACTTGGAAGGAACCCAACATGATTAGTAGTAAAAATGAGTTACATTGAGAACATTAAATAAGATTTAAAATTTAAATGTGAAGGAAAACAACTTCATGATCCAATACAAAAGTTTTTTTCACTACTTGCTTGATGACTTATTGTAAAAGGTGGGAATGTGACGATTGAGCAGACTCTATTGGGTACTCTCTAAGCCTATCGTTTTGAGTCACACAATGGAGTGGAAAAAGCATTTATGTTTTCCTTATATTTCTTTAACGAGCCTTTACAACATCTATATACATTCTTTCTCTCACATGGAGCTTACAATCATTTGCATGGAGCTTTATAATCTTCTATGGTATCCTTAGGACCTATCCATAGGTTGGATTGCGTGCTTACCAGCACCCTCTACAATCTTGTCTCTAATGGCCACACTCAACTCTCTTGGCTCAGCCCAAAATGACGAACTCATCCTCCTTTTATAGATGCATGCCTGCTGCCGAGTTTTCCCGCTTCTCTCTCCTTGTTTTAAATTACCTATAGGCGGGCGAGCTCATTCTAGACACTTCCAAATTCTCCCCCTCGAATTTAAATTTGAGTTGATCTCATTTAATGCTCTAACCTACCGTGCCTCTATTTATACCACGTAGACCTAATCGTTGGCTCTTCTGACCCTTTTCTGTTATCGTCAACATCCCTTTCAAACAGCTTTGACACCTTTTTCCATTTCTTTCAACTCCATCTTGTCACGCACTTCTCTTCTCGTTCTCTTCGCCACACCCCTATCCTATTTTTTTCGCGCACTCCTTTTCTTGAGTTCCACCCCCATATTCTTTTGCGCATTGTTTTGGGCTTCTAGTCCTCCAAAATGTATGTGTGCATTTGGTCTTCTAGGTGAGTCAAAACTCCCTCATGCTACCAAAATCCTATGCACACCCCGCGCCTTATTCTTCTTTCGTCAATCCTTAGATATTCCCTTGAGCATTCCTTCTTAAAACTCTCGCGCATGCCTCTTTTTATTTTATCTTCTACTCCAGCTCACTCTTCTATGTGTTACACTTTCCTCCACACTCCCTTACACTGCATTTTTGTGCACACCCATGCTTAGACAAAATTGTGCAGGATTCCACTAGATTTTGGATGCTCCTACATCAAACACATATGGTACTTTAAACTTGAGGTCCTCCTCAAGTATGTTGAGTGAGCGGTAAAACCACCCTTCCAACTATCGAGGCAAATAGTTCTAGATCCCTCATCCTCTAAACATGTTTTTGGCCGTAGCATCTCTTCTAGTCCCGTGTCACCTCCCTATGAGTTCTCCACGCTATCTTGTGTACTCCAGTGAGCTTAATCCCACTATAGCCCAACCTCCTCCTCCAAACAGATCTTTCTACTTGATCCTTTGTGAGTATCTTCTCGTCATTCTTCTTCCGCACAAGTCCCTACTTGCCTTGGACCGTCCTCCTCCTCCTAAAGCCTTCGGGATTTGTTTCTCTTTTCTTGCCCACTTCTTTTCTAGGTTCTCTTCTCTTACGCCTTTCTTTTGTGCACACTTATCTCCTTGTATTTTCCTCTTTTCATGCTTTCCTATTGCCTTCCTTATGTGACTCTTCTTCTTTACATTGTTTCACTCTACGCATTTTTCGTGCTCTTGATTCCTTGTCATTCCCCTTCTGTGACCTTCTCCTTCCTTGCCATTGTTTTTTCTTCGTGTTTCTTCTATGCACTTGATCCTTGTGCACCTTTTCTTCTTGCTTCCCTTTTTCATCATTATGTTATGACTTGTTCCTCAGTGCGCCCTCCAAAACTCTCTTCTCTCGTTTTCATCTTCTTTGCGCATCTACTTCCTTACACACTTGTGGGTTTAGACCCACTTCTGAGTCTTGTCTTGTCTCCCTCCTTGTCCCTTTTGTGCTTAGGGCTTCTCCTCATTGTGCACCTTAATCTTTGCATGTTTTCCTTGCGCATTTTCTCCACGCAATCTTTGCATTTATACCCGATAGCCTCCGGTAGGGTTTCTTCTCTTCATGGTTACTCTATCATTTCTTCTTCCTCCTCTGTGCATTATCGTCTTCATGCACCCCGTCCTCTTCCATTGGTGCCTTCTTTCCACACGCATTCTTTTTGTGGTTTCGGGCCACTATTCTTTTTCGTTGGGGAAGCTCTATTTTGTCGCATACATCTTCCTTGGCGACATCCTCTTTGCCTTCACTCTTGATATTGACTTGGATATCTTTCTCTTTCGTTTCTCCTTTTACGCTCCATCCTCACGTAATTCTTCGGTAGGTCTCTCCTCGCATTGTTTCTCATTAGTTTCCTTGAGGTAACCCATGCATCATTTTGCATTGTTCCTTCTCTGTCATCGTGCCCTTCTTCTCTCACGTGTTCGTTCTTATGTGCGATCTTTGTATCGTGCACCCCCGGAACCTCTTCCTCATCGATCGCTTCTCCTAAATCACCTTCGTGGATACTCGTTCTTTGCGCCACTTTCTATTGGTTCATTTTCTCTGCATGCTTCACTTCCTTGAGGTCTTCACGGCCTTTTCCTCCTTTGGTGCACTCTTGTTCCCGCACACTCTAAAGCAACCTCCTATGTGGGTTGCTTGTTAGGAAATAAGGGATAAAATATGGAGAACGATCCCACATAAAATCGTAATAGTAGAAACTAATATGCGAAATATATTACATATCGAAATAAAAGTTTAGAAAATAAAAGAGCACAACACAAAGGCGATGTTAACGTGGTTCACCCTATTTGGGTTATGTCCACCAAGAATCACTTGCTCAGATTTTATTACAAGCCACCTCTTTCTCTCAATATAGTACCCAAATCTGTTTGGAGTTATGCTCAACAAACTCTCCTAAATTTCTTCTTAAACTCACACACCTACAATGTTACATCAACCCTACCATATGCACAAAAGCACATAAATAGGCAACTTCTTAAGCAATTTTACAATACCGTGGGTACCAAAACCATGGGCCAAAATTGCCCCATAAACCTATGGGTACCAAACCCATGGGCCCAAACCCTAGCGAGAAAACTATGGAGAATGTACGGTCTTGACACTTCCACACATAGAAACAGTTTCACAACATATCATTGCTCTGCTTTGGTTACCTTCGGACTATATTTTATCCTCTCCTCTAAATGATGTTCCCATTTTCTCATGCATCCTTATATTCACGTTTTCTGACTCCTCCCGAGTTTCTTCATTTGCGTAATCTTATGCACTTTGTAGCCTTTCCACCGGGGCTTCCTCTTTTGCGCTTTTACTTATGCACCCTATCTCCTTCCTCTGGGACTCTTTCTTCCACGCACTATTCACCCTTGATTACACATCTCTCTGGTCCATTCCTTAGACTCCACACACTTTCTGCCATTCTTCCTTGATGGCCTTCGATTGTGACATCGTTCAACTTCCATGTGATCATGGCCTTGATGACCATATATTCCTCTTATATCTTGATTGGGACATCCTTCTCTATGCGTCTCTCTTTATTTTCCTATGCACTCTCTTCTCTCCATTCCTTCGCTCCATCTCACGGCTCCGTGCATCTTCTTGTATGCTTATGGTGCTGCAATGACCATCTTCTTTTCTCTTGAAGCTTCCCTCCTTGACTCAATACTTTTACACATTGTCATTTTCTCTGGGCGACTTCTCTCTTCACCCTTAACTCTACTCATGATCTCTCTCCATGCACTTTGTCTCATGCATCATTGGTGGTACTCACATGCATGTTTCCTCTCTACTCTTACATTTTTCTTGAGCAATATCTGGTTGTTCCTCTACGCACACCTTATCTTCTCTTGGCACACCTCTATTGTTTTCTTCGCACAATCTTCTCTACATTCCAAACTCCTTACAGATTCTTTCACCTTCACCCTTTGATCGCTTATCACCACAGAGACCCCGTCTCTTTCGGTGGTCTTTCTCTACATTCTTTAGTCTGGTCTTAACACCATTTAGCTCCTCTATTACTTTCTCCAACATCTCCACAATTGTTGCATCTGAATAGTCTCCTTTTCTTGGTGACATCTTGCCTTCTTGCACAAGATCATCAACTCCTCTGGTCCTTTACACTTTGGGATCTCTCCTTGCATTCTCTACCCACCTTTCATTTACGATGGATAACACAACTTCCACTCTAGTTGCCTCACATTCGGCAATCTGCTAGTTATTACCTTCCTCACTTTCCCATGAGGAAGGAACCAGCTATGATACCACTGGCGGCTAAATAGACTCTATCGGGTACTCCCTGAGCACTTTGTCATTTTTCAAATTCAACAATGGAGTGGTAAAACTATTTATGTTTTCCTTATTTTTTAACGAGGCCTTTATGGCATCTACATACATTCTTGCTTCACATGGAGCTTATTGTCATTTACATGGAGCTTTACAAGCTTCTATGGTATCCTTAGGACCTATCCCTAGGTTGGAGTGTGTGGTTACCAGCACCCTCTACATCTTAGCTCTAATGGAAATACTCAACTCTTTTATCCATGTTCCCACTCATGGCCAACAACATACTAGCCCCAAAATGGCAAACTTATCCTCCTTTTATAGTTGCATGCCCTATGGTTTTCCCGCTTCTCTCTCCTTGTTTTAAATTCCCTTTAGGAAAACTAGCTCTGTCACAGCAAGCTTCAATTATCCCCCTCGAATTCAAATATGAGTTGAGCTCATTTAATGCTCTAACCTATCGTGTATCTACTTGTGCCACATAAACCTAGTCGTTGGCTCTTCGACCCTTATGCTGTCCTTGTCAACATCCATGTCAAACGAGTTTATGACACCTTTTGTCGTTTTGCCAACTCCATTTTACCACACACTTCTCTTCTCGTGTTCTTCACCACACCCATGTCCTCTTTTCACGCATTCCTTTACACGAGTTCCACCCCCAATATTCTCCTACACACTTTTTATGGGATTATGGTCCATCTCCAAAATATATGTGCACCTCTATTCTTTTATGCTTTGATTCAAAACTCCCTCCTGCTACCAAAATCATACGCGCACCCCATGCCTTATTCTTATTCCATCGATCCTTTGTTATTCCCCCACACATTCCTTCTTAAAACTCCTGTGTGTGCCCCTTTTTATTTTATCTTCTACTTCGGCTTACTCTTACGTGCGCCTGCACTTTCCTCCTCACTCCTTGCACCTACATTATTGCACGAAAAAATTGTGCAAGATTGAACTGGACCTTGGATGCTCCTGCATCATAATGGGTACACAAAACACAAAAAGGATACCAAGAAACTAAAAAAAACTCTTCGTGTTCAATCCATTTTGGATCACAATTCTTGATCAAGGAGCGGGGTTGAGAGATCATGTATAACATTAAGTTATCAAAAATGAATATTGGAACCTGAGGCAAGGCAAGAAATATGTAAGCACTACATAACTTGTTTGTTATTTTTCTATCTAATATATTTTCTACTTTGAATAAATCTTATTTGCCTAGGAGTAATAATTAAAGGAAGAAGATTGTGGATGCAAAGAGCAAGATCCTTAGCAATAATCGTATACGAGACAATGAGAAACATGATGAGCCTTTAATTTAATATATACTCATGATCTCGACTTTGGGATGAAGTTGATATTCCCTTTGATAATAAGATGGCCAAAATTTTGATGTTGTAGGATTTTCGATACACCTAAGGAAAGTACTCTTGAATGGTGTCCCAAAGAATTTTGTAGAATTCATAAGATAGACCGTCGCAAAAGAGAGTTGTATCATTATCCATATGTATGACAACCTAATGCAAGTATTCTATGGTGAGTAACCGATCGTCACCTACGCATTGAAGTTGAGATATCTTATATGTGTCCACCGAAAATACCATCGCGGGCTTGATTTCATTCTAGAGAATAAAATTGAGCTCTAAAAACTTGATAATGGTGACAAAGGCTTAAACCATAGTTGAAAATTCATTAAGTTTCTAGTTAGCTTCCCTAACGAATTTCATTTATTGAGCCAAGTGTTTGTATTTAGGCATTTAGATTAATTCATATAGCCAATTTTGAGCTAGTATAATGTGGATTTGATTTGAGCATTGTGATCATTGTAAGAATTTATATGTGATAGACACATCAACATCAAATTTAAGGTTGAAATCACCTTGAGATGGTCAAATGAATTTCAAATTTAAGGTCCTTATTTAATTTTTATCTGCAAAAATTATAGCCCCCACCATCACCCTTAATTTGCCTCTCTAGGATGCATATTAGCATAATAAAAGGGTTGAAGATTATTGTAAAATGATAAACAATAACAAAAATAAATAAACCCAAAGGGTTTCTTGATAATAGAGGGAAATATCTTGATAATAGAGGAAATAATGAAGTCACACCATTAACTAAGGTTACATTCCCACATGCTCTAGGATACGTCGAGTGGCCATGGGTACACTTGGATGTCGGGATCAAAGTTCTCAATGTGGATTACATTGAACACACTCTTTCATATTATGGGCCCAAGCCCATCGCCTTATGCACTTCAAGTTATGCCTTGAAATTTACCCAACAAATTTAACCCGGAGGGTTTGGGGATAGAGGTGGGAAGCGATGAGTTTCAAACTATTAACCAAAAGTTCCATTCCCACGAGATCGAAGAACCTCAAATTGGCCATATGACATTAGGGGCATATTGAACTCGAGAACTAAGGTTTTATTTAATTAAGATATATACTATGTGTAAAGTTGACCTATAATCAAAAATACAAAAACATAGCAAATTCACAAGTCCTAAAAATTATGTAATGATCACATTCAAATATAAACAAGCTCTAATAAGCTAATAAGAGAAAGTACATGTTGTGGTTTAGGAACATATACACCCAAAATAGAATAAGACAAAGTGAAAATGATACGAATTTGGAGGAATTAGTTGTGAAGAGTGTTGTTAAGCACTTGTAAAATTTGGGATCTAGAAACCGAGTGTAAGGTAGGTGCGCCTAAAGTAGGAAAAAATGTCTAAGCATTTCTTCCCTTTGTGGCCAATTCTTCCCTTTTCTATTCTAAAATGATTAGGGTATCGACACTTAATTTGTATTTGTTTCTAAGTTGTGGATATATAATTATATGTTTTCAATCACACTTCTATGACAATATATGGGCTTCTTCTGTGTGAAACTCTAACTCTCTCCTTGCTTGAATACTTGAAAAGGGGTTACTCTGCATTGGTCAAGCTTCCTCAAGCCCCCATTGAGTTGAGAGCTACCTACACGAAATACTTTGAAGAGGCCTAATATTGATGTAGTTCTCCCTCCTAGTAGGTGTGTGAGAACATGTGATATCAATGCAAAAGCTACTGATGTTCCCTAAACCTAGTGGCACAAGATGCAATAAGGATACTTCATATTTCACAAATAAGAGTAATCAATCTTGTACTTGAATGTGTAGATGATCTTGAGATATTAGCTATTGAAAATGATCTTGTAATGAGTCCCCCTTGAAATGGTTATAGGTGATTTTATTTTAGTGTTCAATTCTTGAATTTGGAACCTTTTGGCATGCAACCAACTTAATTTCAAATTCAAAAGAAGTAAAAGATTGACCCAAAGAGATTTACTTTTTGCAAGTTTGAGTGAAAATGAAGGGAAGCCAAAAAGATTTGCTTGTGGAAGAAATGTTTGGAAGTTTTTCCCTAGATAGGTGAATCTATCTTGAAAAATCTAGAATGACAAATGATGGAATCTAGAAGATGGGTTTCCCAAGAAAATACATTAAAATAGAAGAACGAAGATCATGGAAGTGTTTAGGAAAGGTTGCAAAAAAAATGGAGACTAATAGAAGGGTAACACACCAATTAATCCATTTATTCAAGTAAGTGTAACCATATGCAAAAATCAATTAAATCCATTATAAAATGGGCTTGTACCCATTTTGGGTATATACAATTTCCTCCCATTTAAACTAGAATTGAAAATACCAATTTAAATGAAGAAGAGATTATACCCAAAGTGTATTTTGTACATTGGTTGAATATTTTATCTAGTGCTTTTCCATCGTCCTCCAATAATATTTAAGTCATAAAATTTGACAAACATAGTAGATTACCCTTCTTTTGATAAAAGAGATACATAATCAAAATCTCTATAGTAATTTGGAAATACGAAAATTAATATATAATACAGATAAATACTAATGTTTAGGAGAATGCACCACATTTTTAAGGAGATAAGGGGATTCATGGTTTCAAAAATTATTTCTCATGGGGGTGATTTCCTCCTATTTTCTTCTTGGCTAGAGAAACATGTAAAAATCCATTAGAAAATATTTCATACCATATTTGTTTCTTATCTAGAATGACATATTACAAGTAGTAAGTGCTCAAATCCAATCCATAATATTAAGTTTCTTGGAAATCCATACATCATTCTTGAGCTATTAAAAGAAGTCACACATCACTCTTGAGCTCTTGAAAAGATCCATCTATCAATTTAGCGGCGAGAGCTACTTGTTGGTTTTGAGCCACTAAAGGGGCCAAAGTTTGTAATTTAAAAAATTATTGTTCAAATAATTGGATAAATGCAATGCATTTAGAAGGGGTATTTTCTTAATTTAGATAATCAAATGTATTTGATTGGAATATGTTTTCTCAATTTGGGTAGTTTGAATTCTTTTGATCGAAAGATGTTTGCTCAATCAAAAATAATAATTCCTTTAGAAAGAATATTTACTTAATTTAGCTAGTTTGTATGCCTCGATATGTGATATGTTTGATCAATTCGAGAAATCTTTTGCATCTAGGAGTAGGAGTCATTATTGGAATATTTTCCCCCATAATGAGAGGAAGTATCTTTGATCATTTAGTCAAGAAATAAAAGATATGATGCCCCCTCTTTTTGGTCGGCATGAGAAGTCATTGGAATGTTATCCACCTCAAAAGAAAATGGATGTAATTACATTATGCTAGGAAATATTAGTAATGATTGTATATTTGTTGTAGTTGTTTGCACGAAAGTAAGTATAGATCATGTGTCGTGTTGACGAGTGTATTAGTTTTGAATAATAGTTGCATGATAGGAAGAAATTATGATTAAAAATCATGATTATTTTCCAAATATAAGGTGCAAATTCGTAAAAGTAGTTGTATCAATAGTTTGTATGCCAATGTTTCGTTCGGTTGTTATCATTTTCGTAGTTCATTTTCCTCATGTGAGTGAACTTAATATCCATATTGAATGAAATTCATGATCTTAAATAGAAATGCTATCATAAATGAACATATATTTCCCCATGCATGGGGTGCCTAGTAATGATGTTTGAGTCACATTTATGATATGCATCTATAAGAGTGAACTCGTGTATCTTATAGATATGCGATGGTTGTTCCCAAGTATGGGAGAGAAAATTTAAAATGTAGGAAACCATAGATAAATAAATATTTTGATCAAGTTCATTTGTGCAAATAATAAGTCTTTTGTAAATGTTTATAAACTATATGCCCAATTCTAGAGGGGGAAGCGTTCGTGTAGTGGACGATGTGAATTAAGGTCACTTGTGCAATAATCATATGATTAATGTACAAAGAGCGTGTCAAAACATATATTAATCATGTAATGAATATAATAAAGTAGGGTCATGATCCAAAGAGACTAAACTATAGAGCTAAGGGATAAGAATGATATAATAAATGCTTAAAATAAGTGTCAAGTCGGATAATGCTTGTGTGGTAAGGATAATGACTAAGAGCCTTGGGTCAAGGGTGTAATGATCTTATTATAACCATAATGCAAATAAAGAAGGAGCCAATTATTGTGTGATAAACATGTCTTATAATGACCTAGGGTCAATTTGATAAACATCATAACACGAGTATGTAGAGGATACAATATTTTTTGTTATTAATGTTGTGTACCCAAGGGAATGTAGTTGAAGATGAAAGGATGATTGTAGAGTGTATATTGTAACACTTAGGACCTAGATCCTATAATAATGTGATAATGCACATTAACTTTTAAGGAAACATTGTTGTCATAGAGCGGTGTATTTGATTGAGTTATGAGCCACGATTTTATAATACATGTTGTATTCCCCCAATGATTTAGGGGTAATTTTAATTAGGTTTGTATGATCAGGGATTATTGCAATATTTGATAGAATGTCGTAAATAAGGGAGAAATTAAATTTATTTATGCATGTGTAATGTGATGGTATGAAATATTTTGACATAATGATTCCAACGCATCCGACGGTATATAAAATGGATGTTAGGAGCTCAAGTTACCGTGATTATCGTAGTTTGGAATTGTGGCTTTAGTAGGAAAACCTAATTCAATATAGGGTCACTTTCAATACGAATAGCTTGACTTTCTAATTTTAGAAATTCATTTTCTTTTGCAAAATTGAATATTTGAGCTACAACGAGTCAAGATGCATGCGAGATGAGAAAGGCCTCAATCTATCAAATGCTCTCTTGAAGGTTGAGTCCTCATGTTGATGTTAGAATGTCACTCAATCGATAGATCAAGGTCATTTACACCCTCATGATTTACTTTTGAGCAACTTAAACCACATGCTTGCTTTACCACCCATGCAAGGCCTTGGTTTCATATTCCTAGCTTCGATTGAGAGCAATGAACTAAAGGGCGAAGAGTTGCACTACTCCCAATTATTCCCGTAAACCCCCAAAGCTCTTTATGATTCACAACCCCGAATACATAAATACACCATGTGCCCATGTAGCCCATCAGTTGCGTCAATTTTTTTGCTCACTTTTCATTGTTGAGAGAACTTTCAATTACTCTCTCTAATGACGACATAATCCATCTTGTCGGACCCACGATTTCCCTTACTCTTCTAGGGTTAGTCATTGACAAGTGTCATTTCTAGATACAAAGGAGCTAAGGATTACAAGGCCAAAAAAATTCTTTCTAAGCCTTCCACTAGGAGAGACACCAATAGTTGAGCAAGGTCTAATTGTGGATATAGTGTCTTGAATACACAACACCCAATAGTTGTCATAAAAGTACCTAGTGATTAGTCATTTTTGACATGACAACACCCAATCACATCATGACATGTAAGATTTGTCTTTTTAAAATTTTAAATGTTCAACCATTATCACCCATGATCAAATATGGGTCCCAATCAAAATGTAGTGTAACTAAAATTTACTATTTTAAATAAATTCAAAATATATCTTTCCCTCCAATTCAACACTCAAAAAAATATATGTAATTTAAAAAAATCTTGAACTACATGCTAGTGAAAAAATCAAGTTCCCACATTTTATAGAATTTATTTTGTGGGCCCCCTAACTTAGGGTGCACCACTATTGGTGTCTCTCCCCTACATGGTTTTGCCACACGTCTCGTACATTGTGGTGAACCACAAGAAAGTGCGAGTGGGCCCTCATGAGGGAGATGGTGGACAAGTTAAAATTGAGAGGAACAATGGCTGGCAATCTTAGTATCTCACACATTTCTTTGGCTTATAAATCAGCTCCTATATGCTCATGTGCCTACATAACGACTATTATCTACCAATATATTATTGTCATAGTTGCTGCAACTCATGGACACAAGAGCAAGGAGGCATATGGACAAGGTTTTCAAGACGGTAAAAAACATTACCAGATTTTGGGGATGGCTATTAAGATAATATACGAAATTATAAATATTAAAAAACGACAACTAAATTTACACAAAAATAGTGGCATCCATTATTTTTTACAAGTTCCCAAATAGGTCTCTTGACAAAAACTTGTGCTCCAAGCCATTCTAGAATTTTTGGAAATTTCAAGGAGATCAAAAGTAGCAGAACTATTCTTTTTCCCAATGTATGAATAACATGTTGGGGGTTTATGAAATGTGGAAGCCATAGCGCTTGCTAAAAAAATCTGCATTCATATATCACTCTCAATTCTTATTATGTCTTTGTAATAAAACACAATCAGGTCATATGTAAACGTTTTAAACTATGCCTTGCAACTTCTATCATTTAAAACCTCTTCGTAGAAAATTATGCATACATTCTTTACAAGTGATTGGAGCTTCCATAATGAATTTTAATTAGATTTATGCATCGAGTTTTCTTCAAATAGAAATATGTAACTTTAAAAACAATCATAAACTACAATAGTACATTAGGGCCTTCCCAAATTTATTTCATTTTAAAGTTTTCCCAAGCCCAATGTAATAGTGCACATATATTGAGACCATCCATTACTAGAAAGTGGGAAATTTGCAAGGAAGGTGATCGTGTCACTAATCACTTAGGCAAAACTATGTGACAAATCCAAGATAAGCACCTTGATATTGATCCATATTGGTAATTTTCAAATAGTTGTATTTATGGTATCAAAGCTAGTATTTAAATCATTAAAATAAAAATAAGTCGTTTTTTTTTAAATGGTTTTTTTTTGTTGGAAGGAAGACCTCAGGAAATCCCCTAAAAGGGGGACATTTCAGGGACATCCCAGAAAATGTCCCCTTTTAGGGAATATCACAAGGACATTCCCTTTGTTTATTTTGTATAGAAGGGTGCATGGGGGATGTTTCATCCCCATCCCCAAATTGTCCAAGACATCCGAGACGGCTGGGATATGTGGGTACACGTCCCCATCTAGCACTACTCATTATCCATGACGATTTTCTTTGAAGTAGTATGTTACTTATTTTGAAAGCAACTTATAAAGATGCACATATACTAATAAGTTTCTACAAAACCAAACACAGATCCCTCCATATCCAAAAATGATAATGAAAATGCTTTCATGCAAGATATTTTACTATGCAAAGGGTGACAAAAATAATGAGTTTCAAGGCTCAAAAGCATCTCAAAATTTGAAGATTTCTATTCCCTCTCAGAATGTCCCCTCCATAGCTTTAGGCTCATTAAATTCCCATATTGCATGGGAGATTACAACAACAAAATTAAATGAATAAATCTGTGTTAAGCGAAATTCCACATGCTTTACATCCTTGTTCCCATGTCTGTGCACATGATACAAAAAGGAAGTGCAGAAGGAAAATTAGAATAAATCCACAACTGATAAGTTGTTTCACCCTGCTCAAATCAAACTTAATTCTCAGCATGAAAACCAAAATTTTCAGTACTATTGTGCTCCTCTGACAATTAATATTTTAAAGAAACCATGAATTTCTTCTCTTAATATGATTCATAACAAAGATTTATTTCCGTCAATTTGACTCTTCTTGTATTGTTTTGTTGTCTTTATTTTTCTCCAGGAGGTGGTCTAATAGTTGATACAGGTTGCAGTATTGTCTCAGTTGCAACTGAAGCATCTTCCCTTGACTCCTCCAAATCTGCAGTCCTTGTTTTTGTTCTAAGTAAGACATAACCTATAAAAACAAATCCAACATTACGAAAAGAACACTTAATACACACATGGACAAAAGTATGTGAGGGGAAAATGAAAATGTAGTCTACCCTTCATATAAAGTGACACAGCTAGCATCTATGATTTCAGTGGATTGCAACAATGCATAAACTGTTGATGTCTTGACTAATCATCTTAATTCAACAAAGCAGAAACTACAGGCAATATCCCTTGGGTGCAGAAAGGTAATCATCAAAGATTGATCCAAATGCCAAACGTAGTTCAATAACTGACACTAAAAGCTGCCAGAGACCTAGTATATGAATATGAATTAGTAATTCCAAAAATAAAGCTGACTTCAATGATAAATCTTGATTGAATTGTACTACAAATGGGAAGAACCTCTATTATTTCCTCTTTGGTGAAATCAAAACACACAGCAAGGATTACCTTGAAAAGACACCAAACAACCTTAAAGTGTTGACAAAGATCAATACAATATTAGAAAAAAATGCCATTCCCATTTTTAACCCTTTAAATTATTGTTTAATGCCAGAATAAAGAAACTAAAAATAGGAAGGAAAGTTGCACAATAGAAAATAGAGCAAGACTCGGCCATAAACAATGTTTCACCTTTATTTAATCTCAACATGGATACAAATAATAGGACTGAGATGGCGCTTTTGTAGATAAGTAGCACTCAATGTGGAATGAAATCGTCAAGGGATATGCCACCATATTAATTGAAGCTTGTAATTTTCATCATTGAATAGGTATCACAAGGAAATAATCTCAAGGCAAGCTGTAATTTTCATTATTTTATGACTTCAGAAATAATCACAAAGAAAGCCATTGTGATAATGAAAGACAGGTTGAAATGTTGAAAGTTAAAACATCTCTATTGAAACAAGGATAAACCTGCGTTCTAACAAACTGAATTCAAAAAGGTCATTTCACAAAGGTCATTTCAAAAAAGAAAAAAAGAATGAAAGGATTTGAAATGATCCCAGAATCACTCTACAGTGATAAGAAAAAGAAAAAAGACAACTGGGACACCTCAACATCCAGAACAACTAGATCTTCTGCTAGACGATTAGTTGACTTTGGAGGAAGCACAAAAAGAGGAAGGCCCTCTAAAAAGGCTCTTAGAGCTAAGAGAACGGAGAGAGACATTGCAGATGGCGTACAGCGACAGTTGAACCATCAGGCAATTCCAACCAATCTTTCCAAATGAAGATTATTTCTTGGAACATCCGAGGCCTAAATGGAAACTCCAAGCAGAGAATCATCAAGGAGTTACGGGATTCTAGTAATCCTAGTATTTTGATTCTGCAAGAAACTAAAATGAAAGCTAAGACCCTAGAAACTAATAAAAAGAGTTTCTGGGATAACTCTGAAATGGCGGCTGTCGACTCCCAAGGAGCTTCTGGAGGACTAGGCTACTCTTTGGGATAAAAGGCACTGTACTGGTACGGTTCTCAATGCTAGTATTAATCATCTTGCAATCAAATTTATTGCTATTGAGAATAATGGTGAATGGATCCTTTCTAACATTTATGCCCCTAATACGGTTAGTGGTAGAAGGAAGCTTTGGGCTGACCTTAAAACATTTAGAAACCAGCATTGTTCTGCTAACTGGCTTATTATGGGGGATTTCAACTCCCCACTAAACCCAGGTGAAAAGTATGGAGGTATCTCCAGCTTTTCTACTGGTATGGAGGATTTTGCTGATTTTATTGCTGAACATAACCTCTTAGATGTGGATCTTCATGGGAATAAATACACTTGGAATAATAGAAGGTTGGGAAAGGAGTTTATCCAGGTGAGATTGGATAGGGCACTAATTTCAGCGAGCTGGATTCTCAGTCAAGACTTCCACCTCTCTTCCTTGCCCAGAGTTGGATCGGATCACAATCCGATTGCTTTAAATTTTCTCAATTGGACTAAACCCACCAGAAGCTCATTCAAATTTGAAAAGATGTGGATGGAGCATGACAATATCCATGACAAGATAAAAGAATGGTGGGGATGGAATGGTGAAGGCACTGCTCAATTTAGATTGGTTCAAAAGCTCAAAAATGTCAAAAAGCAAGTCAAAATCTGGAATAAAAGCGTTTTTGGCAATGTGTTTGAAAATAAAAAAGTTAAAACAAAAACTTCAGGATCTGGAAATAAAAATGGATACTATGGGGAGATCGGATGAAGACGAGGTCAATGAAAAGAATATTCTTTCAGAGTTGCATACGATCTGCAGCAGAGAGGAATCTTTATGGAGACTTAAATCTAGAGCTATTTGGCTTAAAGAGGGAGACAGGAATACGAAGTTCTTTCATATGACCACTTTGAAGCACAGAGCCTGTAATAGGATCTTAGAAGTTTCTAAAAACAACGGAAATATCATAAAAGATCCCAATAGTATCAAGAAAGAAGCGCTTGATTTTTATAAAAAACTTCTTGAGGAGAGGAATAGCATCAATTCTGAAGCTATTTCTTTTATGTTGGAGGCCATTCCCCAAGATAAAATTGAGGAACAGAAATTTAGAAGTATCACCAAAGCGGTCACGCTTGAAGAGCTGCAAAAAGCTGTATTTGCTTTAGAGGAGACAAGGCTCCTGGTCCGGATGGGTTCTCCATAAATTTTTTCCAGAAATTTTGGGAAATCTGTTCGGAGGATCTTCTCAGAGCGGTGAATGAATTCTACAGAACGGGAAATCTTTTGAAAGAGCTTAATAACACTCACATTGTGTTGGCCCCAAAAAAATGGATGCTAAAGATTTCAAAGACTTCAGACCTATCAGCCTTGTGAATGCCATCTATAGAATTTTTACCAAAATTATCACTACTAGGCTTCAGCTCATTATGAATGAACTTATCTCAAGGCAGCAGAGTGGCTTCATCAAAGGCAAGATTATACAAGACGGAGTGATTATGGTTCACGAGACTATACATTCTATGGAAAATAATAAAAAGGCAAATATGGTCCTCAAGCTTGATATGAATAAAGCTTTTGACAAAGTCTCTTGGGTTTTCCTTGACAAAGTCTTAACTAAATTTGGGTTTCTGGAAAAATTTAGAAGAATTATTAAGGCTTGTATCTCTACGGCCAGATTCTCAGTGGTGGTTAATGGTGAGCACATGTGGTTTTTTTCTAGCAGCGAAAGAGGCTCGAGCGAGGGACCCTATCTCCCCTTGCTCTTCATTCTTTAGTGACAACCCTTAGTAGAACAATTGGCAAAGCTGTTAATGACGGGCTTTTAAAAGGCTCTAAGCCCACTTCCATCAGTCAAGCTGTCTCCCATCAGCAATTTGCAGACGACACTATCCTCCTTCTAGCGTCAGTCATTGAAGCTAAGGCTACCAAGAGCTGCTGCGGCTCTGTGAATCGCTTCGGGCAAGAGATCAACTATGATAAAAGCTCCATCTTCTTTTTTAACACCCCTGAGGAAAGGCAGCTTAAAATTGCTAAAATTCTGGGTTGTAAAATAAGTGCGCTTCCAACCACTTACTTGGGCCTTCCTCTCGGCACTAGGAAAGTCTCTTGCAAGGTGTGGGATGATTTATTGGAGAGATTCCAAAAAAAAATGGCTGGTTGGAAAGGAGCCATTTTATCTAGTGCTGGTAAATGCCTGCTCATTAAAAGTACTCTTCAAAATCTGCCCATTTATGTCATGTCGCTCTACAAAATCCCCTCTTCCTTCAGAGATAAGATTGAAAGGATTCAGAAAAAAAAATTATGGCAAGGCATGGAAGAGAAGTTCAAATTTCACTTAGTGGCTTGGGACAAGGTTTGCACCCCGAAGTTTATGGGAGGTCTGGGTATAAAAGATATTGAGAAAATGAATGAGGCCCTCATTGCTAAAATGGGTTGGAGAATGTTGTCTGAGGAACAACCCTGGATTGATCTAATCAAAGCAAAATACCTAAATCATCAAACTGTGTTCTCTTTCCTACAAGATGAGCACCTCCCCCATGGTTCCATTTTTTGGAATAATCTGGTCAAGAGCAGAAATTTCATCAAGCAGGGCAGTAAATGGAAAGTTGGGGATGGTAGGGATATAAACTTCTGGGAGGATAATTGGTTTAATGGCAATCTCATGGATAGATTTGGGATTGTTAAGGACAGTCTTATAAGCAAGTATGGCATTAAAATCAAGGACTATATTGAGGGAAACGGTACCAGCAAGAATTGGAAAAAACTTACTGTGGAGCGAAAGGATCTGATGCAAATTACTTCCTCCCTTCAAGATCAGTTAGATCTTATTCCATTAAGTCAGTTGGATTCCAAGGATGAGCTAGTTTGGAATAATTCCATTGTCGGAAATTACTCAGTCAAAACTGGATATAATAATTTCTTCCACAGTAGTCAAACAGAGTTCAATTGGAATAAGATTTGGATGACTGAATTAACTCCTAAAATCAATTTTTTCCTTTGGTTGGCTATCAGAGGCAGGATTCTTACCACTAACAACCTGAAGAGAAGAGGGTTTATAATCCCTAATAGGTGTCATCTTTGTAAGAAAGATTCTAAGGATATCAACCACTTGTTCATACATTGTGAGTATGCTACCAGAATATGGAGTTTTGCCCTCTCTAAATTTGAAGCTCTCTGGGTGGTGCCGAAGGATCTTAATCAGCTATGGACTCAATGGAACCCACCCTTTAGGCATTGTGTTGTCAAAAGGATCTGGAAGCTGGTTATCCCTCATTTAATCTGGAGGATATGGAAGGATAGAAATGATATTATCTTCAGAAATAAGAAGCAAAACTATAAACTTAGTATTGGTAAAATTTCTAATGGTATCAAAGAGAACATTGCTAGATTTAAACCCCCCAAGAACAAGAGATATCCAGAGAATGAAGAATACATCTTATCCAATTGCGATTGGAATCACATCGATAGTCGGAGTAATCCCGGAATAAGATTGATAGATCTTTGATTAAATGGCATCCTCCCGATTTTAATTGGTATAAGTTGAACTTTGATGGGGCCTCTAAGGGGAACCACGGAATTGCATGGCAGTGGAGCGATAAAGGATCATAAAGGTAATCGATTCTTTGCGTATCTTTGGGAAAATGGGAATTCAAACTAATCATTTTGCCGAAGCATTATCTGCTCTATGGGGCTTGAGAATTGCCCAGACTCAAAATATACAGAACCTCATTATTGAAGGAGACTCCCTGAATATCATTAATCTCCTTAAACAGTGCTCATCTCCAAGTTGGAGCATCAAGGATTTTATCTCAGAGTCCATAAACATTTGTCAAACATTCAATAACATCAGGATCATGCACACTTACCGGGAGGGTAATAAATTGGCAGATGCACTGGAAAATTATGGCATTAATGTTAATCTTATTGTTTGGGATAATATTAGCATCCCTAAGCAGCTTAAAAACAGCATTCATGCGGATTTCTATACGCAAGCAAAATCTTGAGTTGAGTTATGATTATTGGGTGTGGATCAGCATCAATAAAACCCCCACACGTGTTGACTTAAAAAACATGATTACGCAAATCCTGTCAAATAATCAATATAGAGTGAAGTATAGGGGGAAATCCAAGTGGAGTTACATAGATTTGAAAATCGCGCATGCGGGCTGCACTGCGGCTGCTAAAAGTTGGATACACGGCTCCACGGAAACCGAAGACAGTAGTAATGTGACTGATGACAGGGAGCGGACTAACAAAGAGGCCGTTTTTCTCACATGCGATTTTCCGCAGGCTCTGATCAGCAGGCACGCAGACGTTCGTGGGAAAAGCAACGGCTACCATTTCCTATTTTACGCGGATTACAACAGTAAAAAGCACATTGGCTTCAGTGCTCTCAGGGATTTGGGAATTTGCTGCAAACAGTTATGCACAGTGAAGATGGGGGGTCCTCCTTGTCAAATTGAGCCTAGTGCGGACCCAGACTGGAAGGATAATATTGAGCTATGGAGTATTCTCAGCAAGGGTGGCATCACCAACTTCATAGAGAAGGTTCAAGGGCATGATCAAAGCATTTATGTGCGTTTTGCGAAGGATTGGAAGGAGCGGACTATGGAATATGGGGGCAGAAGATCTTGGTCATGAGGAACTTATTGCTGAAGCGACCGGCCTTGGCATGGAGGGCTACCGTTTTTTCAACAAAAGGGTTGACAGAGATGTTGAAGAGAGGAGATTTGTGGAGGGATCTGAGAAGCTGATATATGTTACAGCGGGCCTGCTTGTTAGCTCAATCCCTCCGCCCTATGATGAGGTTACTCGCATGATGATACGGTTCATCTCCTTGGAAGGAAGGTTTGTCACTGTACCTGCTAAGCACCTTATCTTTCTTAACCACTTCCGTAGGAATCGCATGGTTTGTTTCCCCCATTACTTGCTGAACTCTCTTGAGCGCTCCATTTTGGAGTTTCAAAAGCATACCCGGCGGTTCCTTTACACCAGGGGCTTATTTTGCTGCTGCATAAATGTTGTCTCCTCAAATACCCTGGCCTCCCATCCTCTCCTAGCGCAATTCTGCCGGCCTCTGCTGCTGCTAGCCCCGTTTCTCCATTCTCTGCCCCCCACTGCCACTGCTTGTCACCCCCCTGCCAGACCGTCCAGGCTTCTTCTTCCATTCCCCCTACTGCTGCTCCCGCCCCCACTTCGCTTCCACCTCGGCCAGGCCGGTCACCAGGGCTTCTAGAAAGCTTAACCTTGAGACTCTTGCTATGGAGAAGGGTCCTCATGAAATTGAAATTGCACATGACCTACTGAACATTAGCAGTGCCAGTCCCCGGGATGTGCATATGGAAAGCTCTTCAAAAAGGCTGGAAGCCTTAGAGGCTGATATGAAATTGTTGAAGGATGAAGTTAAGAACTTGGCAAAACAGAAAGGTAAGAGGAAGGAGGAGGAGGTGGATATTGATAACAGCCAGATTGATGATATATACAAGAAGCTGAATTCCTTAGACTCCCGTTTAGGGAAGGCCAAAACTCGTCATGACTACAATATGGCCATCTTCAGTGCGATTGAGGAGTTCATTGAGCAACATGTCAAAAGTGTCTCCAATCTCAGCGGAGTTCCGGCAACACTTTGGGGCAATGATAAGGAAAGCAAAAGGACCATTGATCAGCTGGATAAGACTGACGCTGCCCACATGACAACTTTGGGTATGTTCAAATCCTGGAAGAATATCAAGACCAGCATCGACAAAGCTGCCAAGAAGTAGATGTTGGTGCTTTTGTTGTACTTGTCTATTTTTCTGTTATTTTTTCGCGGTCTCTTTACTGCTTTTTTGCAGTGTTTTTGTTGTTTTGTCTTGTTTGGTAGCTGTTTTTTGGCTACTTTGGGCCTCATTGTCACATTTGGATTCTGATCCTTTATTCTGGCTCCTAGGCCATCTTTTGTACTCAAGGGTATAGTCCCTTTCAAAAAACTATTTGCCAATAATAAAAAAAAAAAACAAACCGAATTCAAAAAAGTATCAAAATCATAAACGAGTCACATTTCAAACAAGAATGAACATAATAGCTGCAAGAGATGTCCAAGTCACCGAAGTTTGACACGACATAAATATCAAAAAGAGAATAGGAGCACTTGTTTTAGCAAGTAACGAACCTAGGAAGAACAGATTTCTATACCACAAAGAATATAGTATTAATAGCCCATTGTTATCTATTGATAAATAACATGGGAAAGAAAATGATTATGACCATGAACAACCACAAGCATCCCTAATTCCATCATCTCAAACCTGACAAGGGCAGAATCTGACATTCTAATAAACGAGCATGCCAAATATGTTAGTTTCATTTATTTTATCTTGTATGAGAAAATTGTTCTTTCCCGCTTTTTAAGTTATGAAAGCCAATATACTGTCTCATACCTCTCACATAAGCTACTCGAGAGAACAACTGCTGTATACCCTATGGTTCTTGGAACATAGGGATGCCTCCCTTAACAACCCACTCCTCCCCCTCCTGCTGCCCCTCCCCCTCTAAATTAGAAGTTCCAAAAAGTTATAAAAAAGTCTCATGTATCTAAGTTTTTGAAGATTTCTTAAGGCCTCTGGTGGGCAAAACAGTCCCTTCTACATGTTTAAGAGGACATCAACAGTAAAAATGTAGTCAAAAGAAGCAGCAATTATTTCCATGGAGCAACAACAAACAAGAGGTAGAAGGAAAACATTGAAAGCGATAGAGAAACAACACTTTCTTACTAAATCTTAATCTATGAACTACATAACATCATCATATTTCATTTTGATTCAGTAACCAGAAATGCAATAATTAACCCATTCTGATCTAGTAACAAGAAATATAATAATCAATCCATAGTAGATCTTGGTTTCATCGTATTTATTTGTGATTAATTATTAATTTATAATAATCAATACTTTGACCATTGAAAACCTTATACAATCCAGATAAGATCCCCTGCACCCAAGATCTTTTGAAGCCCATGATGTCCCCTAAAATTTGGGAATTGATCCAATTGGCAGCACTAATTCTATCGTCTGCACCAATGACAAATTTAAACCTAGAGTCAACATCAACACCAGAACCTATCTCCTACTTAGTCAAGGCTAAAATGTTTTCATTGTCACACATGTTTTTGTTGGCACACAATACCGAAGATGCTGAAACTCCCTAATACTCAAAGTTTATCCCTTTACTTTGTAGGAAAATCCTCAATATGACTCGAGGGGTTCCCTTCATGGAATCAAGGGACAGCAGGCCCACTAGATGTGGGGAAGCGCCTCACAAGCCATGACTGTTTTTACTTCTTAACACAGCTCATCCATAAACAACAGCAGATCACATGCGGAAAAGAAACTGTTAATCTGCCATGACAATTCCTTTGCATTTTGTATCACTAACTACATATGATCTGAGCAGCACATTTACCTTGGAGATGGATCTGCATCTTCCCAAGGCCCAGTTCCATCTTTTCGGGACTTCACAAGATGGTCACAAGCCTGTTACAAAAATTCCTTGTTGCGAAGCTCATCTCTTCATTGTAAAGCTTTTTCTTCGTTACGAAGCTGTTATTCGTTACAATGCTTTTCCTTTGTTGCGAAAGTTGAAACTCAACTCTTTGTTGTGAAGCTTTTTCCTTGTTGTGATGCTTTTTCTTTGCTGCTAAGCTCACTTCTTCATTGTATAGAAAATTCTTCTTTACAAAGCTCATTTCTTCATTGCAAAACTCCTCAGGTTTGTGAACCTCATACTTTGCATCACGACAAATTTCTTCATTGCGAAGCTTTCTGTTTCGCACCGACAGCAAAACAACAGTGCTCTCTTCACTCCTAATGGAGTAGAGCCCCAATAATTTTAATCGTCAGTCATAAGGTGAAGAATCACACATAGAAGTGCAACTGTTCCAACCTCCATAATGGTCATTTCGCCTTCATAACAATGCATGAGTACTTAGCCTCAGATAGTAGAAGATAAACAGCCATACATCTCGTTTGAGAGTACGCCATGTACAGAATGGACATATTAATAACACTTTGTTTCAATTCTATTATTTTCTCTATTCTGAATATTGTTTCATATTGCTTCTGCACATGCATATAACACATTTGAATCCTCGGTTTGAGTGTTGTCCCCAAGACTCCTCAGATTTGGATCAATATATGCACATCGAGATTGATTAAGTGGCATCAATCTCCTTTGAGAGAATGGGATATACAAAGTTTTGATATTCATAAAATTCCCTAATGATTCTTAATACATCTTTGGATTTATGAATGAAAGTTATTTTCGTTTTATACTTCTGATTTGTGATTCATTTATGTGTGCAACCGATACGAATTCTAGCAGTTTAGAGCATTGTCCACCAGGTATCTCTTAGGATATGGGTCAAGAGATCTCCTGCTTGTCTACAAAATCATACCCGGACCTTACATCCCCACCCTTACCCCCATTTGCCCTTCTCTGAACTTGGCGTAACATAAATCTCATGAGAAGCACAAACTTGAGATCAGCCAATGTTCATCCGAACAGAAGTTTCTTCATATGTAGGATCGAGTCAAATGATGGTACAGATTACTTCATGTGCATCTATTGCAAATTGAACTCACCATCAGAAATATTTTTCAACAACTTATGTTTAAAATTGCAATCCAAAATATATGAGGTATATCCAAGGAGACATACAAAGATGAATTCATAACAATTTCACATAACCAAACAAGCAATACAAGTTTCCTTAAAACAAAATTCTTGAAAAAAACGAGATGGACAATACAAGGTTCTAGCACTCTACATTACTATAAAGTCAGTGAGCTTAACTATCCAACTTTGTTAACGATGTTATTAAGTAAATTACAGTATACAATCTCCATGGTAGATGTAAGTTTTATTCAGGCAACTCCCATCGGTCAGCTATGAAAAATTCTTACAAAGGCTTCTCGGATGAATACAAATTTCACTTACCTGCTCTTCTTCTCTGTTCTGTGTACTTTGGCACTACAGAAGTCTTGAGTGTAGACCACTCTCTTGCACAGCACTTTGACACAGCCAATCTCTCTGCCACCACAAATTCCTTTCTTTTCCACAGCAATTCTTGGTGTTCAATGTTTGGCGCCAAACAGCAGTTTGATATAAGCCTGCCACCAAAAACATCAGAGGATTTTGTTGTAACATTCAAGTTTGGAAGTGCCTTGAGCTTTGGTGCAATATTTGTTATTGGGGCAACCTATCTCTTTGTGCTGGTTTGTGACCTTGGAAATTTTTGAAGTCCAATAGCATAGATTTTGTCCAGTTGCATCTTTTACAGGCCGCTCCCTGTAAGCCATTGGTGGTCCCAATCAACCATTCAGCTTGAAAACTGATCAAAGATTGAGTATGGTTTTTTTTGGTTTTTTAAAATTAAAGATTGTGTTTTCCTGTAGCTGCTTTTGAGATGATGAAACTTTGTGTCATTGACGATGTTGAATAGCATTGTGTGCCATGATCAAATGCTTGTCCTTCCTCCGAATCTTTTAGAACTTAATGTGTCCACAATGCAAAACTCTAGTCTTGTGCCAAACGATAGTATCTTGTTGCAAAACTTCTTAGGAACCTGGGAACAAGTCCTTGCCTCTATCAATATTGCTACTTTTTTGTCCCTATCATCCAACCTAGAATACTCAACGAGTCAAAACAACTTCAAACCATTTGTATTGACTACAGAGTATATGTGCATGTACTTTGGAAAGTCCAGCTTGGAAGAATTCTACACATCCTGTTGCATAATGTTCACCGGATTGGATCAGTCTTACCCCACTGCTTCCCAACTATAACCACGCTATGTAACCCACACTAAAACTCCTATCCTCAATCTTCTTGAAAGTGTTTCAAAAAGGCTATATTTGCCTTAACCCGTACCAAATTTTATTTTCTAGCAGGTTAGTGAGTACACATACAAACATAAAGACCCATATAAAATGGTTCAATCAGGGAATGATAATTCTTCACAATGTGTAGCTAGTAAAGACACTTAAGAGGTGCCTATGTTCGAATGGCCCTATCGAGATTGTATATTGCTATTTTGCAAGGTGTTTGGGAAAGACAACACTAATACATTCAAATTCTTTTTGTTCCCGGTGGTTGAAGTAGTGAAGAAGGGAACCGAGGTTGACTCGTCACATGCCATCAATGTTGCACTCTAGGACCAACTTGCTAAAGTCTCAGAGATTAGACACTTTTTTATGGTGTCATTTATGGTATGCCCTTCTTTATTTCTTACAATTTCATAGTTTGGATCAATGTACAGTTTTTGCAAACCAAATTGTGGGAACATAGGTATGCCAAACACTTAGCTCTGGTAAATGTCCGGCTTCATATAAAATGCTTAAACACCTAAAGAAAACTGATCATCACTGAATTTTAGAAGCCGGCAAAGAAGCTATTAAAGGTTGGATGCTTATAAAAGATCTTTCAACATCATAATTTTAAGTTTTTCTCATAAAGTTCATCAGCTCCCCAAATTTGTACATGATTAACAAAATTTATGTGAGATGGCAATTGAGTGTAAGTTTTACACAATTTTGTTGTGGTTATGCACTGCATACTTATACATTAATTTTTGAATTCAATGTTATACATGCATGATAATGGTGTTTGATGGATATGGAAATTGTGATAAATATGTTTTCCTTTGTGATGCATACTTGGCATCCTATGATGTTAAAATGCTCAGTAATAATAAGCTTCGCACTATCATTAGCACCTTTTGGGTCCCACGGGCCAGTTGCATGGGTCCACTAGAATCTAATTTGTTAATTTAGCTTTGTTGGTTAGTGGGAACAAATCTTGTGGGTACTTTTTGTCAGAATACCAGCCAAAGTGGGGAAAATGTTATAAATAGACTCTTAAGAGTCGAGTAAATGATGTTCTATGAAAGCAAGTTAGTGTGCATAAGTCTGAAGTCTGTGTAGGGCCAAGGCCCAAAACAGGTCCATACTGTTGTATATTCAGCCTGAGTCTGCAACCAAACCCTCTTAGGAAAGTTAATTTCCTGTTAAATATTTTGCACCAATATTAAAATGATCTCTTTCCAGTTTTAAAAAAAATCAGTTTCAGAGTTGAGCTTTTTCAGATTTTCAGAATTTTCAGTTTCACGGTGTCATGCTCAGTTGATAGACTCTACAGCAGATTTAAAAATATTTAATTTTAGTTTCCAGTTTAGATTTTGTCATTTTGAGGTTTACAGACCTAGGGTTACTGGCAGAAAAGATCTAGAACTAATGTCTTGTCTATTTTCAGACATAGGGTCTCTACCTAAGCTTTGCAGCAGGAGCCAACTACAGCTGGGGTCACAACCATTGTATTAGAACCACTTGATTGGCCTTATGGCATAGCTCCAACAATGGAATCCTCCTCTACCCATCACGTTGAATATAATTTGAGGTCTGAAATTGCATTAGCAGTAGAGGAAGCCATTAAGAATTTAAGACCACATTGAATGAATTATGAAATGTAAGAAACTGTCCATGAGAGGAGCCAAGCTATGTGCTCATTGATTGTGCCCAGGAAAAGGAGAGAGAGAAGATGATAGTGGCATAGAAGAGGAAGGATATAGGAGACCATGAGCTCTAAGAAGAGAGGCTAACTGGCATGATGGATACCAAAACCCTTTGCTGGAAGGTAGGTTAATCAAAGAAATCAGAATAATCAAGAAAACCAAGAAAGAAATGATATAAATCAGAGGTTGCTTGGGAAAATTCCTATTCCTATGTTTGACAAGACCAGTGAATAGATTAAACCTAGTGCTTGGATAGGAAGCTATCACATTTCTTTCGGCTGAATCCTATGCAGGACAAATCCAATTTGACACCTTACACCTTGATGGGCCTGCATTTGATTGATGTGAGAGGATTGAGCATCAACAAGAAGAGGATAATGCATGTGATCAACCACAAACAACCGCATGGGACCAATTTGTCACAACATTTTGTTGTAATTTTGAGGCCTCTACACAAGAAGATTACTTCTTGGTTCTGAAAAATGAGGCAATAAAGAATAGTGGCATATATTCGACAGAATTTCACAAAGCTAGCTTTCTGGTGGAGAATCTCTCCACAATGAACAGATGCTATGTATATTGATGGATTGAAAGACTCCATTAGAGGGCATGTCAAGGCTTTGAAGTCTGTCACCCCTGAGGAAGCCATCCAGAAAGAAAAGCCTATCCACAGGTGGTTAGGAGTCAATTTACAGTAGGAACTACCCCCAAAACCAGCCTGGCATCAAAGAAGAAATCAAAAGGTATCGCGAAAACTAATTTTCCCCTTAATTCAGTTGTTGGACAATCAAAGGGAGAATAGCAGACCCTGCTGTCATCGCTGATTTATGCTCAGAACGACTTTGTTTTAGTTGTAAAGAGGTATGGTCAAAGGACACAAGTGTAAATCTCCTGGCAGGATCCATATGATTGACAAAATAAGGAGATGGCTGAAAATCATGAAAAAACAACTGAAATGGAAGAAAACACCCACATAATGGATGTAAATCATCATGAAACACCTTTTATTTCACTTGCTGTCATGATTGGTACACCAAATATCAAACCCAGAGAGTCAGAAGCAACGTGAAGGGAAAAGTGTGGTTCCTCTTATCAATTCCAAGAACACGCATCATTTCATGGATGCAGGTAACAGATTTTGCTAAATGGACAAGGAAGCGTACGGAGCTGTAGAAAAAGTAGTTATATGGTTGTATGGCTGGAAAGGAGAATGTACGTCAGACAAGGACATATGACAGGCTTCAACATCAAAAGAGACGTATGGTTGGGAAGGTCGTACAACAGCAAGTGTGGAATTGAGCATACAACCAGATGTTTTCCCAGCGGAGCCTTCGGTTATAGGGAGCAAGATGGGACTGAGATTAATCATGCAAAAACAACTGAAATGCAAGAAAACACCCACATAATGGCTACAAATCATCATGAAATACCTTTTATTTCACTTGTTGCCATGATGGGTACACCGAATATCAAAATCAGAGAGTCAGGAGCAACATGAAGGGAAAAGTGTGGTGACTCTTATCAATTCCAAGAACACTCATCATTTCATAGATGTAGGTAACACACTTTGCTAAATGGACAAGGGACTGTACGGAGTTGTAGAAGTAGTTATATGGTTGTACGGTTGGAAAGAGAGGTGTATGTCAGACAAGGTCGTATGACAGGATTCAACATCAAAAGATATACATGGTTGAAAAGGTCATACAACAGCAAGTGTGGAGTTGAGTGTACAACCAGATATTTTCACAGAGAGTCCGTTCGGCAATGGGCAGCAAGATGGGCATAGAAGTCAGGAATAGAAGGGTCGTGCAGTGCCAAAGGGTATACAAACTGGATGCAGGGATGGCCAAATGCCGTAAAGGACTGCTGAAGAGCATACTGTCTGTTTGCCATGATGTATAGTTGCAAAGGAGATGAACATACATCTGCATGAAAGGGTTGGACATACCATGGAGAGGTGTATAGCTGACAACAGAATTGTCTGGCATGACGGGTTGCTGGAGGGCGTAGGGAATAACAGCACATAACTAGGATGTTAAAACGGGAGCGTACGTCTGGCATTTATTGGCATGGGAGTACAGTGAACGTGGCCATTGGATGTACCATTGTTTGAGCAAGGTGTATGGTATTCTCACTTCATCTACTATGGTGTACAGACCTTTTTACTTTCACACTTACTATTATATTTGCCTCATTTTTTTAATTGCCTTTACTTTCATAAATGTATGTTACTTCATTAAAAACCACCACACCTTTATTTCTCTACCATTTCTCTTTTTATTCAGCAGGTCCCTCGAGTAATTTATCATTCATGCATAGAAGCTCAATATCAATCATATTGATATTCTCCATCCTTAGCGGATACAATTTTAACTTCAGAGTCGTTCACTATGTCTTTGACAGTTGTTTTGTCCAAATTCTCCGGCTTGACCAAATCCACATGACTTCATGTTTTCCAAGTTCAATTTCTCGCCTTCCGATATATCTCAAAACTAGGGCTCAGCCTTATAATTCATTCTTCAAAGGTTTATCGTGTCACTACTTCCATCTTTGCAAGACTTTTATCGCCTATTGTGCCATTACCTAATGTTCATTAAGTTCATTCAACCGAATAAGTCATTCCTTGAGACTTTCCTCATTGCTAAGTCGAAACTCAAACAATACTTCCATCTTTGCATGACTTTTATCACCCATTGTGCCATTACCTAATGTTCATCAAATTTATTCCACCGAATAAGTCATTCCTTGAGACTTTCCTCATCGCCAAGTCAATTCTCAAACACTCTGCTTAGACTTGGCACAACCATCAATACAGCTTCTTCCTCACCGTACGTCAGCTGGAAGGGTGAATGGCCTGTAATAACTTTGTGGGTTGTAAGATAGGCCCGAACACTACAAATAGGTGTTCTACCCAATTCACACCCTCGATATTGCACAGCTTCTAGATCACTAAGATTAACACTTTATTAGTGGCCTTTGCTTGGCCATGTGCTCATGAATAGTAAGGAATGGGGAGTGAATGGAAGATACTAAACTCCAACATCATCAACCAAATCACATGGTTGAGAAAGTGCCTTTCTCTATCACTTGTGATATGTTTTGAAATTTCAAATTGAGTGACAATTTGCTCATAGATGAATTTAGCCATACCCTTTGCACTTTGTTGACACGCAAGGCTCGGCCTCTACCCAATTTGTTAAATACTCACTAACAATCATGATGTACTTGCACTAATGGACCTTGTTGACTTTCAATGGTCCAATGAACTTGTCACAACCCAAATTTTACTGATTTTATTTACTGTTGTGGGACACATTATTCTAAAATAATAATTGGCTGAATTATTTAATTTCAAAGATAAATTATGAATAATCATTATCATGAAGGTAATTAGATGTTAAACTTGATGGATAAAGTTTAGGCTATGTTGCCGGAAACAAACACGTACGGGGTGTTGTTGTCACTCAAAAGTGCACCTTGATAGAGAATGGTGTGTGCTCTCTCTTCTGTTGACAAAATTGGAACACCTCAAGGCTATGGGTAACCTATGGCTGAGGTGAACCTCCAGAGTGGGTTGGTTCCCCTGTGAATCACCTTAAAACTAATAAAATTGACAAGGAAAAGGGAGAAGGAATACGGGAAATGTAAAAATTGAGGTGATACATCAATGATTTGACACACATATGTACTACTGCATACAGAAAATATAGAGATCCACACACATGCACAACTCTAGGCTAATCTGCAAAAATAATTCAAAGGTTTAGGTAAGGGACAGCAGTATAAGGAAGAAATTCCACAACAAAGCAATACAATACCCTGATAAACACAATGAATACTCAAAAAACCAGCGATATGAGAAGGCAAAAATAGAGCTTTTCTATTCAGAGATGCAAGTACAAGCTAGGACTACCAATGTAGAACAGTTGAAAGAGTGTGTATGTGATTTCTTTTACAAAAAAACAGTCTTTAAAGACTGCTGCCATCTATTTCAGACCCCTGCTGTGCATGCAAGGATAAAAATATTATTTAATTCAACCTTTGACTGCCCTTGGAAGCATGCAAGTACCCTAAAGTAATAAAGAATCACCTCTAATACCCTGCTGCGTTGAAAACTGAGCCTACTGCGTTGAAATTAGGCATGCTGCTGCAATAAAAAAAAAATACTTTAAAGTTGTTGCGTGGACTTTCCAAGTCTATTGCACTTTTATTTAATTGATTTATCCCTGCATGCTGCGTCAACACTAGTTCACTTTTCCCTTTTGCTTTGTCCTTTTCTATTTTTGTTCTTTTGTGTGTTTTTTATTTTGGCTTTTCCTGCTTTCTCTTTTCTGTTAAGACGGCCTTTTCTAGCTGACTTTTGCTTTTCCTAGCTGACTTTTGCTTTTTGTCTTTTTGCTAAGGCTGCTAAGTGGGAATTTAGGCATGCAACTGACTATAACCACACTTATTACTCCTCAACTTCCTCAACTTTGGCGCCACTTTGGATATCAAGCATGCAATGAATGTAACCCACACTTTAATCCTCCAATAATGCGTCCCCTTTACCTTTTCCGCAGCTGCTTTTATTAAAAATAGCAGTCAGCCTATTTCCTTTTTTAGCATGCCCTTTCACTATTTTTAGCAGCTCCTTTACTAACCTTCTTTGGCGCCAATTCTGCCTATAATTAGTTGCTGCTAATTTATGACTGCCTTCGCTATTTTTAACTCTTTGTGCATGCTTTTTTGCACTCTTTGTTTGGACACTCGCTATTTTTAGCGAACGCTAAAAATAGCAATTCTTCGTCACTTACCCAATTTCCATGTTAGCACAATTTATTTTTAGTGAATGCTAAAAATAGCCATTTTGCCAAAAATAGCCAACTTCTTAAAAATAGCTTTGTTCATTCTTGAATGGAAAAATATGGTAATAGGTACAAAACGCGGAAACGGGAATTTTCAAAAAAACCTTGGATACGAAACGCAGTAGAAACGTCCATACAATATATATATATATATATATATATATAGTACTCATTTTAATTGTACTCCATGGACCATAAGAGATATTTGATAAAGCACTCAAAATATTTTGTATTCATTGAAATTTGAAGTTGTAAAGATTCATCATTCAACATATAAAAACCACATAAAAATAAAATATTAAAAACATTAAATTAAATTTATATAATAAAACTATTGAATAAAATTATAAGAAGTGAATTATACTCTATAAGTTATACTCTATAAGTTATACTTTCAAAAACTATTTATCAATAATAAAAAAAAATTATACTCTATAAGTTATAAAATAAACTATAATATCTAAATTATAAAAAACTATCAAATATATACAAATTTAAATCCGAAAAATAAAAAAACATAAAAAATAAAATACAAACAAAAGAAAATCTTATTAAATAAATACACTAAAAATTCTATTTAAAAAAACCTTATAGGGCACAAATGAAGTGGTCATTTTCGTGAAGGCTTGTCGAAGAAGATTTTACAGTCGCAGTTTCTACAGTCCAAGTCGCAGATTTTGCAGACCAACAGTCGCGGATTTTACAGTTCGCAAGGGCAAAAGGCACGTGAATAATAGTCACGTTTTAAACAAGAAATTTGACGGAAATACAGTCACAAATACAAAGAAACCCTAGTCGCGAGGGCAGAAGTACTGCCTTTTTCTCCTGTCGAGAGGGCAAATACAAAGGAGATGTCTTTTTCCACAGTTGCGAGGGCATTTTCAAACGATTTTTTATCAATCGCGACCAAGGCGTAACAAAAAGAGCAAAAAAAAGTGGAAGATGCAGATGTTTCAATGGCATTTCGACCCACGTTTCCATACCGAAAACATTTTTCATCTGAAACGGCAGGGTCCTAGGCATTTCCTGGTAACAGAGAGTTTAGGAATTACATGTATAATTCTATCTTGAGATATGCGATTTCAAAATTTCAGCAATAACTGATTTATTTCAGTCAATTAATTCAGTTATGAATTTTACGGTTCTATGTGATAATCGAAGGACTAAGCATTTGCATGTTTTCATGAGCCTTGACACAAGAGAACAAGTACCCCTCAATGAGACTTGGATACCCAGAGGAAAGATATCATTGGGGACGAGTAGTAAACGCAACACGGACATTGTTGTACAAAAAGGTAAAAGTAGGAACCAACAAACATGCTCCATAGATGCACTCGCATGATTAGTGTTGCATCTATATGTGTGCATTGTTAGATTTCTGAGGTGGCAGCCTTGATTGTGTTTTGACAGTTTATTGTGATTGGTTTATGTTTCAAAGCATTTGCTTGATTTGGTGTTTTCAGAGAGTGAGCAGCATTGCACATTGTTTTGACTATGTCGAGTGACGATGAGTCACTCAAGACAGTCCGAGGACCATATGTTGCTACTTGTGATGCGTGTTTAGTGTTTTTACAATTTTGGTGATTGTCATCGAATGATTTATCCCTATTTACTAAGTTGAATTGCAACGCCCATTTAATTGGCGACTATCTATTTATTTCGCTTTGTAATTATTTGTCTGTGACAGGAGCTAAAAAGCACTCAACGGATGTCGTGGGTTGACCCATATTCCTGCACAAGATTTAAATGTCAATTAATGAAGTAAACTCCGTCTTTGGAATAATGTGTGGTGTTAGTTATGCAACAAAAATTAAAATGCGCTTAAAATGCAGCAAAGAGAATAGGCATGTGTTTGGCGATTAAAAATAATATCAAACCATTGTTTGACTGAGTTCGAACGAGTTGCATTGAATGTCATTTATTGAAATTAACATAGTTACCTAAGTCTCGGGGATGGGGGTATGGAGAGACGGGTTTCCAGTACAGAAAAAAATTTCCCAAATTTTGGGGACGGCTATTCAAATAGTATATAAAAATTAATATTTTGATATTTTAGCTCTATTAGATGAAATTTAGGGATTCAAACTGTATTTAATGTGTTTTAGGTACTTTCAAGATTAGAATTCAATGTTTTTGTTACAAATAACAGCTTTTAAAAAGTAAAACATCATAAAAATTTAAAATTTAAAAAAATAGGGGACATCCACTCCAAGTCCCCAAGTCCCCGAAACATTCGAAACGTCCGGGACATCACCAAAATCTAGGGATGCTTCCCGCGTAACACTGGAAATTAGTGGACAGTAGGAAGATTTTTGGAGAGCTTGCCAAGTTTGTGTTCTAGTTAACAACAACATGCGGTTGCATGCAATAGAAAACCTAAATTTATTTTCCTTAGTGCCGCTTGCACATAAGGGTCTGGTTATTTTTGATAGACTCGGTTGTGAGGGGCTCGAATGCATATGGAAATTGGGACACTAGGAACAAGGAGTCTTACTCATGTTTTACTTGTCTTTGCATGGTCGTCATGGACTGTTATTTTTAGGAACATGTCTTCTATTTTTGATAGGCAATGTTATGGTATTGGGGGCACTTTGTGGGAAATACGAAGGACTGTTATTTGAGAGACCCGACATTAGAGAAAGGGCATTATTATTATTCTTGGAAGCTCAATTTGGGAACTTCTCGATTCAAAAGGAGAAACTCAGAGACTATGGAAAAGGATTGAAGTCTTTAAACTCAAGCTAGGTCTGCTTCGATTTTTCTTAACTGTTCACTTGCATATCCAGGTAAGTTAAACTTCCATCTATGTTTATCATTGTTTAAACAACGGAAAGAAATTAAATTTGATCTGTTTTATTTAGTAGAAAGCTATGAGCAATTTTAGAAGAAATTAAGGTGGGTAAATTGCAATAGACAAAATGGGTCATCTTGCTTAACTGTGGGAACTGTACCAGTATAAATCCATTCAACCCATGTGGATAAAATGAGATTATCCAACCCCTATTTGTGAATCATGGAAGAAGAAAAAGACTAGTTTCGACTACCCAATCGGGATAAAAATGAAAGCATGTTATTTCTATGTTGTTTTATTGAACAGTGAAAATGAGGATAAAGTATATGGTTTGCAAGTAAATTTATAAGTGTTATCATGAGTCTAGTTTTGATTTGGAGGGTTAATAAATCATTTCTAACAATAGACAGTCCCATAAAGACTGTCGGGCTTTGAAAGAAATCCAAACGAAGTTTAATAAGAACCTTTAAGGATGTAAGAACTATACTCTCCAATTTCTGTTATAGGCTTCTTAGCCTTATGATTAAAC